>CM060186.1:0-600000 GCA_030549335.1 Pontederia crassipes | reverse complement strand
GGAGTTTAATCATAATTCAAATTCTGAATTCATAAAGCCTGCTGCAGAACAGCAGAAGCCAAGCAGGCAGCATCAGGTTGTGCATTCAGAAGCAAAGGCTGCCAATCTATCTGCAGTTCTGCACATTTTCAGATCTTTCTTTTTTTCTTTTTTGTTTTCGTTTATTCTGAGGTTTCTCTGATGTAAACAGGTTACTGCACTTTGCATCCAGCATCATTCTTGGAACGCCTTCTAAGTGCACTGAACAGGTACCACGAAGTATTTTAAGGAAGTGTTTGACAATCGAAATCGGATGGAATCAATCTCCTGATTCCAAACGCTAATCAACTTAGAAATTTTGACTTTTATCTTGACCTTGATCCATTGGGACACCACATGCATACATAATAGACAATACAAACATTATAATGAAGTAAAATTAAAATATCATCATATCATATGTTCACAACTTTAACGATTGCATAATATTCTTTCCAAATTAAAATTAAACTATAAAAAAACTTTATCCATGTGAAAGGTATAAACAATCACAAACGGGTGGCCAAGTCAGTTTAATTTTATATTTTTAAATCTAGAGATGTTGAAATCCGATTGACTTAAAATTGAACTAGTAAAGATCGGTCCAACCAATAGAATGCTTCAATTTTATTCATGTCTTTCCTAAAAAGACAGATAAAATTCAAATAACGTGCAAGATTGCAAGGGGTTGTTCACAACTTAGGCGGAATCTAAGGTCAAGTTAGTCAGGTTGATTTTTTTAGGGGTTTAAATCCGACTCAACGGGTTGAGCGATCGGATCACTCTACCATTATTTTTTTTCTTTTTTAATTTTCTTTTATATCATTTAAGGTAAAAAAGCATTTAATATTTTATTTTAAAGAACAAAAATAGTTCATAAATAATTAAATATTTTTCTTTTAAGTACTCTATTTTCATATATTTTAAATTTTAATTTATATAAAAACCTTAAATTAAATAAAATACTAATTTCAAATAATCAATTAACTAATTATTAGGTCATCTAGTCGGGTTGTTGAGTTCACCAAGTTACTAATGTCATCCTCTTTTAGATCAAATGTCGATGTTGTCCTTCATAGAAGTCATCTTCCATTGTTGTTGTTATCCATTGCTCAAGATTGTTAGAGGTATTTTTTGCTTCTTTTTCTTACCATTGTTCTATTTTTTTAAATTCTTTTTTCGCCGATCAATCAATCATGTTATTCCGGCCTCTCAACCCTTGCACACTTAAAGGGAGAGGGTGACCACAAGCCTCCCTATGTGCAAGGGGTAGACGATGGTTGCCCTCCCCTGACATCAAAGCGATCATTGGCCTCCCCCCTTACAATTTTTCTTTGTTTGTAAAGGAGAATTATCCTTTGTGTACGTAGAGGAGGGCAACATCCTTCGAGGAGGGAGCTACCCTTTGTGCACATAGGGGAAGGCAGCACTAAGTGCACAGAGGGAGTAGGTTGAGGGAGGGAAGGCACCACCACCACACACCACCACACCCCACACCCCTTCCTTCCAAAGCATCATTATCATTGTTGATTTTTTTTTCAATAAATAAATTATTATTTTATCATTTACCAATTATTCTATTTTTATGTTAAAATGGCAAGTGAGGATCAATATGTTACTATTCCATTTGTAAGTAATCAAGTTACGATTGAAATCAAGAAGATGATGCACAAACTTGTCTAATATGAACATAATGAGAATACTGTAGCAAATTCATAAAATGAAAATGATAAGAAAGATGAAAGTCCAAACAAAAAATGATTAACTTTTGAGGCATGAAATCACTTTCGTAGAACATTAAATTGATAAAATATGTCAGAAAAAAAACTTGTTCGCGAGATTGAAAATAAAACTGAGCACCTGCATGACCACATAAGAATTTGAAAACTTAGTACAAAAGAAGTCCAAAGCAATCAATTTTAAAAACTTTGGTTGAATTCTCAATTCCAGACAAAAGAGTGATATATTTTTTATTATTAATTATTTATTTTGTCAAGATGTTGCAAGAAAAAAACTTGAAAATATATTTTTTCTTCATGGGTACCTTTTTCGATAGTTGATCCTTGTGAATTTAGAAGGTTATGTGGTGCTATTCAAACTTTGTTCAAAGTGGTCTCCTATAATACTATATAGAATTAAATGATAAAGTTATTTGTGATAGAAGATGAAAACATCAGATCTTCTTTAGAGGAATTCAAGTTGTGTTGCTAACTTGCTATAACAACAAATATGTGGATATCTAACAATAAGAACAAAGATTATACGACTACTACAACTCATTTTGTTGTTGCCAGTTGGACTTTACAATATCGCCTTGTGAGATAATTGGTTGATTATTTTAATATATTGTTTTTATGTTTATTATATACTTTCAAAATATGATACCAATATGCATTAATCTTATTTATTTTAGGTTCGTTTATGTGCTTGAACCACATAATGCTAATGTCTATTCATTGAAATTTGGATAGAATGCATAATCTTTAATAATTGATAATTGTGCAACTAATGATTCCATGACTGTATTTATTTTTTATAAGATTTCTTCTACTTATTTCATTTTGGGAGAGTGTGATACTATGTTCGTATTTTTAATTTTATTGTCAAATATAAGTTATTAAAATTTAAAAATCCATTGAAAGAGAACGTGCTATTTTTTGGTTGAAAATCAAAAAGAGAAAGATTTGGCAATTCATATAGACAATTGAATGCTTATTTTGAGAAAGCTTGTTCAATATTGCAAGACTAAATGAAATTTTACTTATGTGTTGATGGTTTTCACTTTACCATATAATGATATTTTTATCATTAAAATACCGTGATTATTGAATAAAATTATGTTCTAGTGTTGAAAATTGAAAAATGGCATTTGATGCTTCTGAAAAATTGAAAGTATTTTATGATATAATTAAATGGTAGATTACAAATTTTATCATCTTTATCAACTCTATTCTCTAACTATACTTTTAACCAAATTATCCTTCAACTATTGATTTATTTCGCTATGTACCTTTTTTTTACTTACGATCATTTGGTTTTCGATTGCACGGTCTAGAGGAGGTTACATGACATTTTCCTCTCTCATTCATGTGTACAAATATTTGACATGACAAAATACTCCATTTTTAATATCATAATATAATAATATAATATACACAAATTATAAAAATAATGATATATAAAAATTAAGATTAAAAAATAATGATATATAAAACTATTAAAAAAATAGGAGTCCCCCCCCCCCCACCCCACCCCTTCGCATCTCTGCTTGTCAGAATTGCCGCCGCCGATGGAGGAGAAGAAGTCGGAGGATAACTCATTTAGTATTTGTGTTTTTCGGCTCTTGTTCGATCGTTTGAGTTGTTACTTCGTCTTCTCTTGTGGATCGAATTCGTGATTTATTTGACATCTTTGCTTGAGTTAGAAGTGCATACTTTTTTCAACAATATCAAATTTTGATTGTTGATTCGCTTCCATGGTCGGTTTCAAAAGCCATTTGAGTGATAAATTGCACGTTTTCATTGTTTTATTTGTATGAATGCAATAAAATTATCTTTTTAAATCCCAAAGGCACCAAGAGGGGGTGAATTGGTATTCAATCAAAAAATATTGATTTCACAAAAATCATTGCGAAAGCTTAAAATCGATTCTTAAAACCTTTGCAATTCATATTATAAACACAATATGGGAGGAGAGAGAGAAAATTTCAAACACAATGCACGCGGTGGTTGTTGATGAAGTTCGGTCACACCTTGACCTACGTCCTCCTCTGACTTCTCGACCTCGAGACTATCAGATATTTCACTAGAATCCCTTCCTTTGCTCCAAATGGAGCAAAGAAAAAAGCCATTTACACCACCACCTTTTCTCCGATTCGAGAGGTAAGGCACACCTTTCCTCTAATGAAGTTAATCTTTTCACTCAATCAAGAGGTAAAATTTTGAACATCTTTCACACAGGAACTCTCTCGATATTTTAAATAAAATGTTTCTCTCTTTTACAATGCTAAGCTCTCACAAGAGGAGAAGAGAGAAATAAGAGAAAACTTAAAATAAAACTTTAAGGAATGATCTTCTTTTGATAACTTAAAATTTTTCTTCAAGACTTGGATAGATGCCTTTGCTTTCGGCTTTGGCACTCCTTTTAAGGCTTCAATGTGGAGAAAATTTGTCCAGAATTTATTCCACATTTTTTCTCCTTCAAAATTGACCGTTAGGTCGATCGCACATCTGGACCGGTCAACTGGTCTATGTGACCATTGTGCATTTTCTTCAGCTTCTGTGCTTGATCGGTCGACAGGTTCATCGACCGGTACATCGACTATCGTCAACCGTGACAGTCTCAATATACATTGATCGATCGGTATCTCCTATTCGGTCGACCGGTATTGTCTCGACCGGCGTTCTTTGCTTTGACCGGTTGGTTGATCGACCTACATTATTTTGAGCATAACTTTTTGCACAATTATTCAAATTAGATAATCTTGAATTCTATGGATAGCTAACAGGATTCTCTATAATATTTATCATTCATTCAAAATATGTTAAGATTATCAAAGTTTAGTACATAAAGTTATCCATTTTTCTTTAAACTTTTTCACCATTTCACTTTAATCTTTCGAGATTAGTATCATCAAAATATAATTTTATATGGCATTAAAACTTTGCTCCAATAATCTTCCCCTTTTTTATGAAGACAAATCAAGAAATATGAAAATTATATAAGTTGCGAAAAAGTTGTAAAATTCTTATAAAATCAATTTTACTCCTCCTAAATCTCAGTTTTCCTTACAATGATAGATGTTTACATAACTATTAATTGTAAGGTGTTCTTCATATAAAGTATATTCAAATCATATTTCTCCTATATTCGATGTTCAAGCAAAGTTTTAATATTATATAAAATTATATTTTGATGATACAAACCTCGAAAGATTAAAGTGAAATGGAGAAAAGTTTAAAAAAAAGGGATAACTTTATGCACTAAACTTTGATTAAATAATTGACTATGATCTTAACATATGTTGAATGAATGATAAATATAAAAGTTACTAGAGAATCATATTAGATATCTATAGAATTCAAGATCATCTAATTTGGATAACTGTACAAAATGTTATACCGGTCGAAGTAAAGAACGCCGATCGAGACAATACCGATTGACCGATGTATACTGAGCCTGTCCCAGTTGACGATGAGATGATATCAATCGATGAACCGGTCGACCGATCAAGCACAGAAGCTGAAGAAAATGCACAACGGCCACATAGATCGGTCGACCGGTTCAGATGTGCAGTCGATCGGTCTCCTACTCAAAACGATCAATTTTAAAGGAGAAAATTGTGGAATAAATTCTAGACGAATTTTTTCCACATTGAAGCCTATAAAATGAGTGTCAAAGCTAGAATCAAAGGCATACATCCAAGCCTTGAAGAAAAATTTCAAGTTATCAAAAGAAGATCATTCCTTGAAGTTTTCATTTTAAGATTTCTCTTATTTCTCTCTTCTCATCTTGTGAGAGCTTAGCATTGTAAAAGAGAGAAATATTTTATTTAAAAAAATACTGAGAGAGCTCATTTGTAAAAAGGTTCAAAATCTTACCTCTTGAGCGAGAGAAAAGATTAGTTTCATTAGAGGAGAGGTGTGCCTTACCTTTTGAAGTGGAGAAAAGACGGTGGTGTAAAGGGCTTTCTTTCTTGCCCCATTTGGAACAAAGGAAGAGATTCTAGTGAAATCTCTGGTAGTCTCGAGGTCGAGAAGTCGGAGCGGTGATGTAGGTCAAGGTGTGGCCGAACCTCGTCAACAACCATTGTGTGCATTGTGTTTGAAATTTTCTCTCTCCCTCCCTCCTCATATTGTGTTTATAATCTGAATTGCAAAGATTTTAAGAATTGATTTTAAGCTTCCGTAATGATTTTTGTGAAATTGATATTTTTGGATTGAACACCAATTCACCCCCCCCCCCCCTCCCCTTGGTGCCCTTTGGGATCCTACATGAATAATAGCTGACAATTATCTTATGCAATTTGTTGTTATATCTACTCGATTTCGACATTATTGACATGTTGTTGTTGTTCTCCTTGACCCTCAAATATCATATAACAAGCTCATAAGTCCGTCTCAACAACGGACGAACAACCAGCTTCAAGGTATGCAAGGAAAATGACCCTAACGGAGGATGCCTATAAATTACTCCCACTTGGAGGCCATGCCATTTACGGGATGCTCAAGCTTTGGCTCTGCTAACCATTCTCCTACTTGTGATCCCAATTTCCATCATATCTCCTTCCCCTCTAACTCTCCGTCATGACCGACAATGACAGTGCATAACGAGAACATCTCCCTCCCTCTCACTACCCCATCCTCCACTGTAGCATCGGCCAAGAGCAGCAACCACAGTGACACCAACAAGTCAATTCACATTGGAGGTGACAACGGGACCTCCTCCTCTAGTGGGGCCACAACAAGAGGACCCGGAGAAGGTTGAGATCAGAGAATCCGAGCGGCGGCCGTGTTAACCTCCTCTACGGCCGGGGCCAGTGATGAACCTACCACACATTCTCATGAGGCGGGGAAGATCCATCGCCGGAGGTTGGCCATCGCCATGGTGGAGAAGGTTGTTGCAATGGTGGTGGCCTTAGTCATGATGCCCTTGCCATGCAACTTCTTCTTCTCCACTGGCAGCGGTAACTCTAATGAACAGATATGCGCAACGCCCCCCCCCCCCCCCCCACAACATTCTCACATTATTTTTTATTTTTTTATTTTAATAATTTATGTTCATTATATTAAGATACTAAAAATGGATATGTACACGTGGAGGAGAGAAAAAGTGTTGCATGGCCACCATGTAGTTCTCACAATGAGGTACTAACAGTCTCTAAAAAGGGTATTTGGTAAATAAGTCAACAGTTGGAGGGTCATCTAGTTACAAAATAAAGTTGAAATATAGAGTTGAGAAAAGGATAAAGTTGGAGGGAATTTATTAAAATTTACCCTATAATTAAATCGTTCTTTGGTTTCAATTATAACTTTAAATGTCTATTTTCTCAAGTTCATGAAATCAAAATAGTCATAATCGAGTGGATTTCTTCTTCTAATGAATCCATTCAAATGATGGATTTAATTATAAGTTTCAAATTCAACAACTATTGGAAAAAAAATAATGAAATGAATAGGAGTTGTTTTGGATCCTAAATATAAGATGAAGTTATTGAATTATTTCTTTCTAATGTTATAAGGAATCCAAAGCAATAGTGAATTAGAAAAGGTGAAAATAGTCTTTGAAGATTTACTTTTTAAATAGAGTTAATGATAAAAGAAAATTTGCAATTAATTCTTCATCTTCAAGAATAATGAAATCGATCCTTATCCAAAGCAATGAAAGTATGAGTGTGATTATATTAATTTTGTAATTGAAGCTTCCTCACGAAATAGGATGAAAACATAATTGAAAATTTATTTGGAAGGATATTTTTAGTGCTAAATCCAATGAGCGAGTGTTAAATATATTGGACACTGAGAAATAAAATTGGATGGTAGTATCCAACATTACAAAAAAATTACAAGGTACTACTTAGCTATTCATATTTTTACAATTGTATTAGAGTTTGCCTTTAGTATTGGAGAACATGTTTTGAGTTACTAAATGAAAACTCAATCAAAGCTTTGATGTGTTATCAATATGTATTAGAAAATATATTAAAATATTAGTAATACTTTATCTACTTATTATAATTTGCAATGTTTCTTCTCTTTTTTTTAAAAAAAACTAACTATGCTTCTTGTTAGGCTTTTACAAAGAAAAGTGTTCATATTACACAATTAATGAAGATGAAGATGTGGATTATTGTGATAACATTTTATAAATATTGTAATATTTACTTAATTAATGAATTATATTAATAACTTATTTTCTTGATTTGTTATTAAATTATATTCAATCATTATTTTCTTAAATTTGTAGGAGAGTTTATAAAGTGATGAAAAAGAATCGATGGATGTATATTTTTGTGTTGAATGAATCATTTTTTTGTCGTAGCAAATGAAAGTGATATGAGGACTTAAAATTATTATTCTGTTAAAATATTTGATGTTGTCATTTAATTTATGCAAAATTTTATGTTGTGGAACTTGTGATGTAAAAGTTGACTTGTTGAATGTTGAACTAATTTGTGTTATGATATTATTTTTTCAATTAATTGCACTTCTATTGAAAGTGTTCAAATATTTATATTATAAATATGATGCATATCTTGAACATTTTATAATATATATTTTTTTAAAGAAACTTATTTTTAGATTTAAATATTGGGGAATAGGAGTTCAATGCGGGACTTTCAAAATTCGCAAAAATGGTGGCGGGGAATTTAATTTTCTCCTACTAGAAATTTATGGTGGGATCCCACCTCTCTCTTGAACAATCTTGGGTGTCAACCCTATTACACTAAAAGTGATAAACATTTTTTTCTTATTGTGTGACTATTATCTTTTTTTCTCAATTAAACATTCATAATTTGTATGCAAGTGATATAATGCCATGATAATAGTATAAATATGTAAATATTTTTATCACCCAACAATATCTAAATCTTTGAAAGTTAATCAAATAAATTTTATATTTAAAAATATATTAATGAATTATAATTAATTCTTTAGTCATCACATAAATTTTATAAGTTGGGCATGTGAATTTACCTATTGCTTGTCTCTATTAAAAAATGACTAAATGATGTGGCTAATGTGATTTGTCTAAATTAAGAGATTAAATTCAGATCATAAATATAATTTTAAGCATCCAACATAGTGCATTTTTTAACGCCAAACAAAGTGATACAAGATGTCTTGTTCCACCGATTGCAAAAATTGTTCTCCACTATGTGGTGAAAGGCGTCATACAGGAGGAAGGTTCTTTTTTAATGAATAAAAATTCATATTTTTTTCTCAAATATCCCTTCTTTGAGTGAAGAAATAAAACCTCATATATGCTTCAGACTATGAAATATTGATTATCTACAAGGGATACAATTTTGGAACTTACTTCTTACAATATTGATTATATTAATTCAAAGGTGTCATAAAGGAGGAAGGTTCTTTTTAATGAATAAAGAATCATATTTTTTTTTCTAAATATCTCCTTCTTTGAGTGAATAAACAAAACCTCATATATACTTCAGTCTATGAAATATTGATTATCTTAATGTACAATTATTGTTCTACGAGGGATGCAAATTTGGGATTTACTTCTTACAATTCACTCAAGGTGGATAAAAAACAACATAGAATATATGGTTTTTTACCTCCATTTTTATTCATCAAAATCACATATAGGGCATAGAAATGATATGACATCTTTGGTGAAATCTTTTGGAAACTTTATTTGATCCTTTGTTTTCCACCACATATTTGGGTGCATCCCATTTTCATGTAAAGGCGGGAGCTCAAAAGAACAAATGTACCAATCAGCACATGTCATTGTGAAACTTAGATACAAGTAGGTTAATTTGAGCACAAAGATGGATTATGATCTAGTTGGTTGTTTGAAACAATCACATGTTAAATAGAGGACTCGAATAAATCAGCACCAAATGTAGCAACTCGAGTGTTCAATAGTATGATCATGTAGTATCATAGAAGAAGTATTGTATCGTGCACTTCAATTATGAGATCCCAGAACTCAAAAGTTAATAAAAATAACTTTTATTAATTCAATGCAAAACTAAAGGACTAAAAAAATAAAGGATAAATTTCACTAAATACCATCCAACTTTATCTTTTTTCCCAACTCTATCCTTCAACCTTACTTTATAACCATATTGTCTTCCAACTATTGACTTATTTTACCATATATCATTTTTACCTGTGATCACATATTTTCTAGTTGCACGGTCTACGTGGTGACTATGCAACACTTTTATCCCTCCTCCACATGGAAAAGTAACAAAAATAATACAAAAATACAAAAATAAATAAAAATATATAGAAACAAAAAGGGGCGATCCTTCGTTGTCGCCTCTATCCCCTCCGGCTTCCCGCCATGGCCGCCCTCAGCATCTCACTGACGTTGATGTCGATGTCGTCACCACCGCATCTCACCGACGTTGATGTCGATGCGGTCGCCACCGCCAGTGCCGCCATTGTTACTGCCCTCAACATCTCCTCTCCCTTTTTCGACCTGAACCCTACCGCCCTCAACAAAGAATCGTCAAGATTTGGGGCCATTTTTTATGCACCAACTCTACTTCGAGCCTGATGAGGGTGTCTGAATGATTGGCAGCCTGATGTATGATTTCTCCATGATATGAGAGTAATGGCAATAGAGATATGGGAGGTGGTGTTGGTGAGATGCTGAGGGTGGTTTGTGTCACAAGTTATGTTGATGTGCCTTGAATTATGTACCTTGTACCCAAAATTATCAAAGAAAAAATGAGAAAAAAGGAAAAATGAGAATCTGTAGCGGAAGCGAAGGCCTTGGACCGTTAGAGTTTTATCATGATGTACCATAGTGGATTTCTTCTGGTGGCGACCTTCTTTGCCCGTGGATGTTTCTCTCTTGTTCACATTGATCAAGAGAATTTTATCACGTTAAATCTCTGTGTTCATCTTTTCTTTTTTATTATTTTAATTGTTCATCGATCCTCGGTGCTTTACCCCCGACAAGTTCTCCTCCTTTACTCGCCACAAATGAGAGATCGAAGGTTTTAGTTTTGAAGCATCAAACAGATCATCAATGTGTCCAATGACTACTCCTTCAAAGAGCTCGAAATGAGGCCATCAAGGTGATATCTGATCCTCGTTGATCCCGAGAACGAGGATGATGAGAGCCGGTCTAGCATAAGGAGGGACTTGATCAAAGTTTCATACTTGGCTCAACGCGCAGCAGCCCGCACCGGTGTCTGTCGACAGCATCGTCCTGTTGATCACGAGGAGATGGCCTAGCCCGCCAATGGCATGTGGAGCTCCGACCGCCCATTCCTTGGGGATGGTCTGAGGATGGTCTGAGGCGACCAAAAAGCCATGTTGTCAGAGAGGTTCATCAAAGAGACCAAGGATAGATGCATGTTGGTGGAATGGAGCCTGTAAGACCACATACTCGCACATACGGTTGTGGTGTGCTTTGTGACGCAATGCGGATGGAACTTGATGCTGGAGGCAGACGTCAATGCGACGTTTTTGGAGTAAGTGATTGGCGAGCAACTTGTCGGATCACCTATCATCACTCGTTTGAACCACTTGGAGGAGAGCAAGGCATTTGACACTGGCGATGAAGTTGGCAACAGTGGGATGATTGCTGACGAAAGAGCGGGAGAAAAAACTAGTGGATGAAAGATAAATATGGTGTCACATCATGATTGATAAAAAATAAATATTATTTGCCATGTTAGAGAGAGAAAACATGTTTCAGAGAGACAAAAGTATCGTGTGATTGGAAATGGATGGTTATAGGTAAAAAGGGTATTTTGAGAAATAAGTCAATTGTTGGAGTACAGCTTGGTTACAAAATAAAGTTGGAGGATAGAATTATGAAAGATTACAAGTTGGACGGTATTTACTGAAATATACCCAAAAAATAAAATTAAAATGGAAAGGGAATAAATTATAGTTAGATAAGAGATAGAAAAAGGAGAAAAAATAAATATTATTTGAAAATTGATTTGTTCTTATATTAAGATTAGAAATTTAAATGTGAATTGAAATATGCTATAAGTTTAATTTATAATGAATTGCTAACTAAGAATCAATTAAGAGTTTTCAATTTAAAATATTTTTATAAAATAAAATAATAATGTTTTATTATTTTAATTTAAATTATGATATATGAATTATTATCTATTATTTAGATTCAAAATTTGAAAAATATCAATAGAAGAAATAAAAGTATAGTTGGTAATGAATAAAATGAAGTTTCAATATAAATAAAAACTAAATAGAAGAGGTTTAGGAAATAAGATTATAATAGCAATCAAATTTTAATTATTTAAAGGAGCTTAAATTAAATTATAAAAGGATTGTGATGCATCTCAATCCATATTAATAACACGTACGTAAAGTTTTTCTAAACACAAGTTATGACAATCTAGAAATTTCTAGATTAAATACATAGATAAAGTAAATAATTATTTATTTATTTAATTCCAAAAATACTTATTAAAATAAAGGATAAAAAAGTTATGAAGAGACAAAGTTTGAATTGAAGACGAAAATGGAAAAGAATGAATAGATGAAAGTGATAAAGGATAAGGTTTAGAAGTTGATTAGCTATGGATTAGTATTCAATTTTGGATTATTAGAATAATTATACCATAATTAGTTTATACCTATAAATAGATCCGCCTCTCCATACTAGCCTTCCTTACTCAGAAAATAGTTTTTCCACCAACTTTAGAACCTTCGATGCACGTGTGTGGTTGTCCGGCCAACAACTGGTGCAAAGCTCTGTCAAAGGACGCCGATCTTGCGGTCATTTGTTGTCGGATTTCATCGAAAAATGTGCCCAAAGTCTCAAATTTTAGGTAGTATGAAATAGTTAAAGTATGTAAGATTTTGAATTCACTTGTGGATACGATTTCTTAATAAAATAGATAATATGATTGATGAATTATGATCAGTGTATGTTATCATATAATGCATAAATAAGTCGACATAGTTGTTGTGTCGAAAGGAGTAGTGTACATAAAATTATAGTACATCAAAGTCTCGAAAGGAGTTTCGACAGTCGAAACTCGGCACGTGTAGAGAAAAACCTAATACAGGTTCTTCTTTAGGATGAAAACCTAGAGCGGCTTTCTTCAAATCCGTCCAGACTCGGATGAAACCCGGCCCGAGCTCTCGATGACCCGACCCAAGTTTTGCCTCATCGGGCTTTAGCTCGACCGCCAACGACTTGGCCCGAGTTATGTGATATGAGAATTGTATATGCAAAATACTAACAAGTATACTAGGCCGAATCAAGTAATAAAGTGAAGTAAGATGCCAATCCCTCGAGGACTAATGACTTGAATTATTCTAATCTCACAAGTGAAAGGGAGGAAGTTTAAATTCACGTTGTGTCACAAAGCGAAAGAAAAAGATAGAAATTAATCATAAATGGAGAAGAAAATATGTGCCTTAATTCAGAGAAGAATTAAACATGCAATAAAGTTAGGGTTCGGACCTTGTATCTCCCTTGTTTGCCCTTTAATTAATAATTAAAACATAATTAGGTTTCTATAATGGAAAGATCGCTAATAATATAGGCTTCAGTTAAGACAACCTAACTATCATGTTTATATAAAGGACGTTAAACAAATCAACTTTTAATCTATGATAATTATGATGCTTTCAGATGCATATCTATGTTATTAAATACTAAAACCAGTTAGATAATAATCCATAATTTACGGCCTAAAACAGATCACCAAAAAATTGACCTTGGAATAATCGAACTCGGATCGAGTTCAGGATGACTTGACTCGGGTTCAGGATGAGCCGGTCCGGGTTAGGTATGGAAAATCAGTCACACAGAACACTCGGCCCGGGGTGGTCAAATCCGGCCCGAGTTCAATATAAACAGAATCTGGTGATATTCAAATCGATTATTATGCATAAAATTCACACGTAATTATTGCAAAACAGCTAATAATGAATATGTAAATCTATCCAGCTATGATAAAAGCATTCATCAAAGACTAAACTTTAGTTCACGGAAGTCTAAAATCTAAAATAATTCAATAGCAAAATCAGGGCTCAACTTCAGTCTTCCCCTAACGATAAAACCACTCCATAAACAATCGTTTTGACATCAAATGAGAAAGATAAGCATGAAAGTTGTACTAAAATTTACAGAGGGGACCCCAGGAGTTGATTGATGCTTCTGCTCTACTCCTCGATGGAGTGGACGTCATAGAAGATCGCCGAAAAGTATGGAGAATAATCCTCTTCTCAACGGCTAAGGTGCAAAAATTCATGAGCATGGGATGCGACCAACGTCTCCAAACAACAATATTTATAGAGGAGAAAGTTCTCCTAGGGTTACACGCCATTTTAGGACGTTAATTTCGTGTTAAACAAGGTAAAAGTTTGAGTCATCTGATAAAACATCATCTGATAAGCAAACCCGACTCGGGTTTCCAAGGTACTCAGCCCGGGTTCAGGTGTCGCGCACAACCCATGTCAAGTCCGATTTCACACCCGGGCCGGGCTCATGTACAAAATAGTGTAACATGGTGTTTATGCTCTGATTTCTGCATTCTTTCGGTCTAATCGCTCCACACTTCCTAATTGATAATCCTGATATCAAAATAAACCAAGCGTGGATAACTTTTGACTCTAACAGATTTTAGAAAATTAAATAAGAAAACAGATGTATGTCATGATAAAATTATGAAAAGTAGCCTAAATTATGCATGAAAAATATGTATAAAATAGCATGATTCATTATGTTTACACTCGGCTCAAGTAGTCCCATGTCACAATTTTGATGATGATGTCAACAAATTCGGCTCGAGCCACCCTCAGACTTAGTCGGAGTTCTGCCAAATGTAGTGCCAAATGTCACAATCGAACACAACCCGCGTTCAGGCCAAACCCGACCCGAGTTCTACTTAAAAGATTTTTTTAGTTGTTTAATTATTCCAATATAATTTGACTATTTTTCACTCATGAATGATTGTGATGAACAGAGAACAATAAAATGCTAATTTGGTCAACAGATAAAATATGTAAAATAGGACTTCTTTAGCACTGATTGTTAATGGAACGAAATGGAAATGGAAAAATCAAAGGTGGGTATTAATAGCCCCACCACACAAGTGGAAAAATTGAAGATGAGTATTAATAACCCCATCACTCAAATGGAAAAATTGAATATGGGTATTAATAGCTCATCCCCCCTAAACAGATCTCACTCTTTATTGGTTCTATAATTGCCCTACTTTGGGTCCTGATTTCATCCACCTTGACCCTACATGAAAGTGTCATGAATGTCCATAACAAAAGAAATCTAGCTCGCATTAAGACAACAAACATAGATGTCCTAGGAATTTATTAAAATAAAAGATGTAGTGAAAGAACATAATAGAAAGAAAAAAAGAATAGAATTATTTTATCTAGTGATAGTTTTTCCTATTTTTATTAAGTTTTCTTATTCATTTGTATTATCTTATGTTTTGAGTATTTTTATACTCAAGGATATTCTATATCATTGTATTTGAATCCCACATATAAAAGAACAGACAAGGATGGTGGCGTGTGTAGTTAGAAATGTTCGTAGTGATGTAACTGCACATGAGATAGTCATTTAGCTCATATTATTTTATTTTACTTTAGTTGCTTTTCTAATGTAATAATAGGGATAGGAGGACAATTTGTGAATAATTGATATGTTAGCTTCAGCACTCTTATATTATTGGTTACTCATAGTTAACTATAATTCACTACAAGAAAATGGGCGCTTAGCGACGCAATCTAGCGTCGCCCAGAGAAGTGACGCTACATAGACGCCACCAGCGCCTTTATGGCATCTACTTTGCGTCATAATTTTGAGACGCTACTTGCCTCTTGATAGCGTCTCATTAGCGTCTTCTTAGCTATTCAGGAGATAGACGCTAATGCTGGCGCAATCGAGGCGCTACGTAAAAGCTATTATTTTGCGCCACGAAGTGGAAATGCGCGGTAGCACCTAGCGTCGTTCTCGCGTTGATGACGTTTGACGCGAATCTAGCATCGCAAATTTTGCATCTCTAAAGAGATGATATATGACGCCTCAGTCATAGGCGACGCTATTTGGACGCTATTGTGTTACTCATAACTTATCTATGTTTATCTCACTATTTGCTTTATAATTAAACCCTATATATTATATATATTATATGCTAATCAATAAATTAATTAAATATTATATTAGTATTAATTACATGATTATCAACATATTATCAATAGTGTATTATCAAGATATATATGTATTAATTACACGATTATATATATATATATGTGTGTGTATTTTTACATGATAGGAATGTTCCTAAATATATAATTTGTTACCTATATTATTTATGTTATCTATACATATAATATCTTAATTATGCATATATTATTATTATATACTTAATCATGAAATTACGATGGTTGAATTAAGAGAGTGATTTGCTACCATTTTAGCGTCACCGTGGAAACTCAATAGCGTCTACGTCGCGTCTAACTAGAGCCTCTGTTAGTGTCGACGCTATGGTGACACTATTAGTGTCTCTGTAGCGTCGCACATTTGAGACGCGACAAAGTATTAGACGCTAGTTCAGCGCTACGGTGTCGCTAAATGTAAATAGCGACTCAATAGCATCGGTATTGCGCCTCATAAGCTGACTTTTTACCCCCTCACTTAATCGGGTACATATAGACATATAATTATGCGTATATGCTTATACTTATATATAATAAGTGCATATATACATATTATTATAACTTAATCTCGCACATATAAACATATACACAAATATTCACTTCGAATACGTATACATATACACGTTATCTATATATATATCACTTGCACATGTATAGACATATGCATACACATATATATTTATAACACATATAAATAAATACATTGTTGTAACTTAATCTCCCACACGTCGACATATATATACATACACATATATTACATATGTATATACACACACACAATTTTGTTATAGACACATATACATATAGATTTATAATTTTATATACATACATGATAGATTGTCGAACGGGGCACAATGCGATGAGACGCTACATTGATAAATAAAATTTCGTACATACTAAAAAATTTGAAAAAGACTTTTAATGAGCGTCTCAATGGCGTCGCATTCTTGAGACGCTAAATCCATGGAGACGCCCCTACGACGCTATAGTGTCGCTACGTTATCTTAGCGACACATTAGCTTCTCCATAGCGCCGCACTAGCCGAGTTGAGTTGGCGCCTACATTGCGTCTACTTAGCGTCACGTTCTTGGGAGACGCTAGAAAATTTAGTTAAATCCCTAACCCCTCTTCTTCGTTTTCACTTTTACTGTTTACACCTCTTCTTCGATGTCCGACGCCCGACTGTTCGACCTCCGACGCCTGACGCCCAACGCCTGACCTCCGACGCCCGACGCCAGCCACTTCCACTGCGCCCCTCCGCCGCCCTCCACCGCCGCCTCCGCCTCCTCCACCGCCCTCCGCCCACGCGCCGACGTCCGCCTCCGCCTCCTCCTCCTCCTCCTCTTCCTCCTCCCTACGCCTCGTACACCCTCCACCGCCGCCGACGTCCGCCTCTGTCGACCTCCGCGTCCACTACCGCCCTCCGCCTCCACCGGCGCCTCCTCCTCCTCCTCCCTCCTCCTCGTCCGCCCTCCACCGCCGCCGACGTCCGCCTCCGCCGCCCTCCGCCTCCGCCGCCACCCTCTGCCTCCACCGCCGCCTCCTCCTCTTCCTCGTCCCTCCGCCTCGTTCGCCCTCCACTGCACCCCTCCGCCGCCCTCCACCGCCGCCTCCGCCTCCTCCACCGCCCTCCGCCCACGCGCCGACGTCCGCCTCTGCCTCCACCGACGCCTCCTCCTCCTCCTCCCTTCACCTCGTACGCCCTCCACTGTCGCCGACGTCCGCCTCCGCCGACCTCCGCGCCCACTGCCTCCCTCCGCCTCTGCCTCCACCGGCGCCTCCTCCTCCTCCTCCGCCCCGTCCGCCCTCCATCGCCGCCGACGTCCGCCTCCACCGCCGCCCTCTGCCTCCGTCTCCACTGCTGCTGCCTCCTCTTCCTCCTCCCTCTGCCTCGTCCGCCCTCCACCGTTGTCGACGTCCGCCTCCGCCGCCCTTCGCCTCCACTGCCGCCTCCTCCACCCTCCGCCTCCACCGTCGCCTCCTCCGCCCTCTGCCCTTCGCCCTTCGCCGCCTTCCTCACCGGTTAAGAAGGTACTAGCCCGCCACCATGTATGTTAAGTTAATTATTAATGCATGAAGTTAAATTAAGTTATGAACTAATGCATGTTAACTTAAGTTATGAACTAATGCATGTTAAATTAAGTATTATTAATTATGAACTAATGCATGTTAAGAAGTATTACTAATTACTTGATTGTTTTGCTACATGTTAAGTTATGAACTAATGCATGTTAAGTTAAGTTATGAACTAATGCATGTTAAGTTAAGTATTACTTAATTACTTGATTGTTAAGTTAAGCATTACTTAATTACTTGATTGTTAAATACTTTTTTTTTCATAATTCTAGAACCTCTTTTTGATCATGTTCTCATAAATTTTACTAAAGATGTACTTCCACATTCTTGATGATAAAATGAGATTATGATTCGACGATGAAGTACTTGAAACATGTGATTTTGGACTTCGTAAGTTCAAAATCACACGTTTCAAGTATGCGAATTTATTGACATATGGCTTAATGTTGATCATTACAGAAATGTTAAAGCCAGATCGTAGTTGGATTCGTCGTTGGAAGGATAAACATAGAGTCATAACTGAATAATATAAGGATGGTGTTGATGAATTCATTAATGTGGCATATCAAAATGAAGGTGTTGCTTTTTCATATGGCGAAATCTTATGTCCATGCCAAAAGTGCAAATGTTATTAGTGAAAAGTAAGATATGATGTGCAGAAGGATTTATATTATAACGGTTTCTTACTGACATACATCAATTGGTTCTTTCATGGCGAAGAAAGATGGGCTAAAGAAATAAGTAATGTAAATACCGTTGTGGGTGACTCGAGTAATTCGTACAGGGACATGATACGAGATGTAATGTTAGGAGAAAATGTTAGCGAAACATTGATTGAAGAAGACCTGAATCCTTCGGCCTCTAAGTTTTATAATCTTCTCGAAGAAGCAGATGAATATTTATGGATGGATGCGTGAAGTAAACTACACTTTCTGCGGTGACACAACTAATGAACTTAAAATCAAAATTTAATATGAGCGAAAGTTGTTTTGATCGGATGCTTGCCATTATTAAAAGTATGCTTCCAACTTCAGAGAAATTACCGGCGGCACATTTTTAGAAGTGCAAATGGTTGATGAGAGATTTAGGATTGGAATATCAGAATATTGATGCATGCCGCAATCATTGCATGTTGTACTACAAGGAAAATAACTCACTTATGAGTTGTTCTATTTGTGGCGAGCCTAGATTCAAGCCGAAAAAGAATTCTCAAAGTTCGAAAAAAAGCGAATGAATCCCGTAGTTATTTTAATGTACTACACTAAGTATCCACCGAAAAGAACCAAGGATGAATGGTGGGCGTCATGCAAGGTAAGGAGTAGACTATTCTTAGCAGAAACATTGGTAGATGATAATGAAACATCATCTGTACACAACGATGTGCCCATGGACGATTACTATCAAGAAGATAGAGTGAATGAGACAATTGATGTGGCCAATGGAGTTGAGAATTTTCAATTGGTCGATGACGCTGAGCCAATGGAAGAGTTCAATTAAAATGACCTCTTGGATGTGAACTTTGATAATTTCGTTGACGATGACTTGAACCAAGATTATAGCGACGATGATGAAGATGATGAAAATGAATCAGAATATGAAATAAGTGAATGAATCCCGTAGTTATTCTAATGACATAAGCTTTTTACTTTTTTTTAAGTTATATATGGTTACCGATAATAAGAGAAGTTTCTTTCTTTTTTTTCAGACATGTTACTAGGGGTCGAGCATCTAGGTCATCTCGCTCTTCCAGGCGTTCACTCCAGATGAGCCAACCATCACAATCACCAAGTAATATATTTATTGTGAGCTGCTTATTTATAGTTGATTATAATAGTTAAATTTCTTTTTTTATAATATCAATTCCTTCACCGCCGACGGGGCACGTAACCGGATCGTCACATAGTAGGCAATCTACTGGTGGGTCTGCTCAGTGTATCACTCCAGGTACGTGACACATTGTAGGCAATACACAGTAGGAGATAGAGTTTTTTAAATATTTTACTTTTGTGACAGTTGCTCCACTGTCGACGGAGAACAAAGTCGTACGTCTCGATCACACAACGACGACTGTCATGTCACACCAAGTTATTTTTTGTATATTCCATAATTTTATATAGGAGCCAAATTTTATATATTTTCTTATGATGACAGTTGTTATGCCACTGCCGAGAATACCAGACGCTTCACCACATTCTAGCGTTGGCGAGTGACATCTTACGCCAGATGATATATTTATTGTTATTGACATTTCTCAATTAATTATATTACTTATTTTTTAATAATGTCAATTGCTACGCCGCCGATAGCACAAGCACTTGACTCAATTCATTCAGATGAGCGGACTACCACTAATCATGCAGTACACATCAATCGAGGTTAGAACATTACTGTACATCTATCAATTATCACAATTTTAATTTGGTATGACACTAATAATTTATTATGTATTAGGGCTCGTAGATGATGTCAGACCTTCACAGCCTACCCCAGCTGTACTGGATGATGATTTCTCTTCGAGTGATGAAGAGGGGTTACACGATAATGAGATGGTCACTGTGAATATTATTGCTCGACCGTAAGTTAAATAAGTTGTGCAAATTTTATTATAATTTTGGTTATCATTGAAAATTAATTCTTCTTTGTAATTGGCAAGATCACTTTCATACCCGCTAGTACCATGCGGGATGTCAGTGATCTCGTTCTTTCCCACTTGCCGGAAGGGGCAGCATCCTGGAAAGATGTCCCAATTCAAGTGCGGGATGACATCTTTCGAGCATTTACGGTACGATCTTCTATTTGGATTACATAATTGGATTTATATTATTTCGAAAGTACTAAGTTTTAACGTATTTTGCAGGAAGCAAATCAGTTTCATCCGGATCTTAGTTTAAGGACGATCCGGAGAGCTTTTGAGGATGTCACTACGAAACGCCTCCGAAATCGATTATACAAGTTTCGCAAGGTCATCACGTCCATCGGCCTCACTTTGGAGCAGGGCATACAAAGATGCCCAAGGCATATTAGGCGCTCGGTTTGGGAGTCCTTATGTAGGAAGTGGTAAGTATGTTTACTTTAAATTATTTTTATTAAATTTATAGTTTTTTAAAGTCTAAGTATTTGGTGTTCATAAAGGACGGATGAACGATGGCAAATGAAGTCAGAAAAAGCAAGAGTTAACCGTCTTTCGAAGCCCGAGGCACACATCGACACAGGGTGGTCGATGCGATTTGACAAGCATCGACGGCGCATGGTAATTTACATATAAATTCAATTTATCATCCCTTTTGACTTATACTTGTGTTATCAAATTTGAAACTTTATCGTAGGAGGAGAAAGAAGGCGGTACCGTAGACTTTTGCACGGTCTATGAGGTCACGCATAAGAGCCGGAAGACAAACGACCTAGTCACGCCCACTGCTCGTAGGCTTCTTGTAAGTCTCATGACATGGTCATTTGGTTCTTGACGTTAGTACACTATTTTTGAAATACACAATGTTTAAATTTTTTAGGATGAGTATAATGCGAAAATGGCTAAAAAGTATGGAGATGATACGAGTACTCAACCACCAGGTAATGTTTCTTCGTTGGTTTAGTCATGTTTTTAATTTATGTGTCTCTTGATATATAATTTATATATTATATGATTGTATATTTTTTCTATTTCTTAGAGGACCCGCTGTTTGGGAGGAGGTGACTGGCACGACACAAGGGGGATACTTGCGTGACATCGGCATAGTCGCTCAGATACCTAGGAGGATCGGAGGATATGCAGGAGGTGCATCTGCTCCGAGCTCATCCACTGCACCTGATATGACATAGCTATCACAACAGCTATCGCAGCAGTTATCGACGCAGATATCGCAGTAGGTGTTGCAGCAGTTGTCGCAGCAATTGGCTCCGATATTGCAGGCGATTCAGGGATTGATCCCGACGCAGAATCCATCCCCGCGAGGTCATGGACCGAGCACGTCTAGGTCGAATGTCCAGAATGATAACAATAACTTCCAAACCTAGGATAGAAACAATCCATGAATACAAACAAAGCTTTTGTTATTTATAGATTTAGATATACATATAGTTTGTTACTTCGGTTTATTACTTTTCTTATTCTTACGTTAAATATTATGCATGTGATGCTCTTATATTGCATGTGATGCTCTTATATTGTCTGTGATGCTTTTATATTGCTTGTGATGAATATTAATGCATTTTTATATGCATTATATAATTGTATGGTCTGGGAAAGGGAAAAATGAGGATTGAATGGGTAAAAAAATCTGAACCTAGCGACTCTATAGCATCCCATTAGCGTCGCAACGACTGTCGACGCTGCCTTAAATATATTGTACTTAGCACCATATTCGCGTCTCATTAGCGACGCGTACACGATCATATTTGCGTCACTTCAGCGCCTTCCTAGTGCCTACAATAGCGACCTTTGGGCGTTGGAATAGCACCTCATGTCTAGCGCCTCTTGCGTGTCGACTTAGCGACGTGCTTCTTCTTCGCACAGCCGCAAACATCGTGTCTTAATAACGTCGAGATAGCGTCAACAGGTGGCGCTAGTTGCGTCTCATTTTCTTTGACTCTAGTGCGGCGCCACTAGCCACCGATTTCTAGCGTCTCAATTTTGCGGCGCTAGTTGGACGCTAATGAGACGCTCTTCACAATGGAGACGTAATAGCGCCTCCCTAGCATCGCCTATCTTGAGTCGCTAATCGCTAATTTTCTTGTAGTGATTTTATTATGTTATTTCTTTAAGGATCTATGAATTTTGGGGGTGTTACATAAGTCCTCAGGTTCTCTCCCTCCCTCCCTCTCGTTCATGCATTCCTAGGTTAAAGCATGGAAAATTGATGTTCACCCTTGTCCATAACTACTCCAACATCATGATAGGACAAAGGTAAGTGGATGGAATTCTTCATCTGCTACGATCAATGATGATCACGGTATTTGCATCGATGAATATATCACATGGCTACGAAAGTCTGGCCACCATCAATTAGAGTACGACAATATTTGACTTCTTGATCATGATTTGGGAGTCATGATAAGTCTTAAGGTTGATCGCGGCTTGTTTGTTGTTTTCAAGCCCTTGGCTTTATGCAACATGTCACGACCAAGGCGCCAGCTTGATCATGATATATCGTGACTAAGACACATACTTTGTTCTCCCTAAAAAAAATGATATGTCAGCAACTAAGGCACATACTTTGACCGTGACTTGTAGCATCCATGAAGCGGGGTTAGTCACGTCTACCCTAGTCATGAATATGGTCTTATAGACATCAGATGAACCTATCGTGACATGAAGTCGCGACAAGGTCCTTACCACAACAAGACTACGATATCTAACTATTTTTTAGTGTATTTTTAATATATAAATTCTATTTAGTTATTATTAATTATTATTGGTTTATCAAATTTATACTGATTGCTTTTTGTAATTATGATTATTATTTGATTATCGAATTCATTTATTATTGATATAATTAACTATTTATAATTATGCATCAACGTAGTTAGCATTGTCATTCTTGATCTTATTGTTATTATGATGACCTTACTTTTATGATCGATTGATTGACCGACATATTTTCATAATTGTACATTACATTAAAAATGGACAAATATAAATGTCCTAAATAAGATTTAAAAAAGGAAAAGTTGTGGATCATTGTGAATTTTACTAGGGTTGATGGATGATTGAATTGCTAGAATAACTCAGAGGAATGATTCACCAACCTCCAAGGAAAATAAAGGTTGTCATGTTATTCAATATCTCACCCCTACTATTTAAAGGTTGTTGATACGAAAATTAGTAACAATATATGCTAACTCAAGTAATAAAGTGTAATGAGTAGAGTGTCGAACCCACGAGGAATTAATTTATTTAACTAAACTAATTTTATAGACTAATAAGAGACGACATAAAATTTGGGTAAAAGATGTGCAAAAAATAAAATAACAGAAAGATAAAAAAATTAAAACTAAATTAAACTACCGATGCATAGGTCCTTAGGATGATAAATTACAAGATAGACAAATTGATAACACTTGAGAATATTAATTTCATTTCAATTGACGAATTAGAACCTACTCCAAATTTTGATCTCCTACCAGGATAAATCAAACAATCATAATCTCAAATTCAACAAAAATCACTCCATCTAGGATCCTAACCAAGTTAAACAAAAATTGAGATGCATTAAAATGTACATTCTAAACTATTAACAACAATACGATGGTAATGTTTAATAGACCGCACAACACACATTTCATTTAGGAACCTAGGAGTTGTGTTATGCAATGCTTCAACATAATAATCTTAAATCAATTTTACAAACATCATGTAAACATAATCAACTATTCCCATAAGGATAATAAAACAATTAATCTCTACACATTTCATTTAGGAACCTAGGAGTTGTGTTATGCAATGCTTCGACATAATAATCTTAAATCAATTTCACAGACATCATGTAAACATAATCAACTATTCCCGTAAGGATAATAAAACAATTAATCTCTAGTAAGCATTAATACCAACATGTATAATCAAAAGAAACTGAACTTCAATAATTAAAAGTGAAGGTCGAATTATTACAAATTGTGTAACCAAAAAGATAACTAAAAACTCTAAACTACATAAGAGATAAGATAGAAAAATAGATGAATATCATCATCCCAACATTAAATAGAACAAATAGTACTCTTGGGAATCACCAATGAACTTTTGCTTGATGCTCGTCTAGTGTCAACCCCGTAAAAATCTTCTCAACCATCTCTCTAAGTCTTCTCGCGTTCTTAGCTTCAATGAACGGGTTGCAGGCCCTAGCATGATTGTTTCTGGCTACCAAACGTCCCTTTTATAAAGGCTTAGGTTTTCATGCAATTTGAGAAGAAACAAAATCTTTTTCCTTATAAAATAAGTTAAATTCGAAGTCTTATTGATTTTGAAAGTTTAACCTTGGAAAACTCTGAAATTTCTGATATAATTTGCTTCCAATTGATCTCTGGGACATATGGTAAGATTTGGAGTTCTTGTGCGTTGAGAATTCTTTCAAAAATATGCTTCCATGTCGAAATCAATGTCCATCACGCCCCTTGTATAGGTCTTCATGACTCAATCAGAGTGGAAGTAGGAATTTGTCTATAGCCATCAGGGGCATGAGATGCATATCACGGTCGTGATTCGGGTGATTTCTCTTTCATCGCATGAATTGTGTGATGTCACAACTGGTGATAGAGCGCTAACGACCCATGAAGATTACTATGTTGTTCCGAAGCATTCTGATCGACCCGTTAAGCGTAGTTCACAGTCCGTTAATTGATAATCGTCAATTCCAAACCTTTTCTGACGTCCGTGAAAGTAATGTAACGGTTGGTAAAATATTTGTCTTTGAGCTGCTGAAATGTGTAACGGCCCGTGATGCATTGCCCACGGACTATGATAATTCTTCTATATCTGATTTGCTACAGGAGTTGTGAAGTTGTGCGATCCGTGAATATTCGTTGTCATGGTCGTGAGAAATATGTCACGGCCGGTAAGTTTTCTTCAAGTGAAATAGGCGATGCTTGGCTCGTGAAATGCAGTAGTTGGTGCGTGAAATTTGGTTTTCACGACCGTGAGATATATTTAACGACCCATGAAATAATAGTTTCGTCATTAAATGCTTCTATCAGAGCCATGAAAGCGAACAATTGGGGTGTTAAACCATATCTCACGGCTCGTGAAATCTATTTTTTGTGTAATGTCGGATGATGGGGCATGAGATAGATCTTTCACGATCGTGAGAATTGGATAACGGCCCATGAAAAACCTTTTTTGAATTTTCGAACTCCAATTTGACTCTATTTCACGTTATTCTTCTTTTATTCCTTTCCTTCGTCATTTTCATCAATAATTCTTGTAAAATACACCAACTAGAGATAGATGGCTATTTCAAAGAATTTAAAGAAATAAAGGTAAAAGTAGATGCATGATATGAGCAAATTACATAAAATAAGTCTAAATGCAAGTTTAATTATATGTTGTAAAATGCATGCATAAGTTGATAATTATATGTTACTCAATCTCTCACCCCCACTATATAACGAAACTTAATAGTCTCGGATACTGAAGGAATTGGTAATAAATAAACAAGGGTATTATCGGAATATCTCGCAGCGGAAGAACGGATCGCCGATGCTTTTCTACGTTGTTTTGGACTCATCGTCGGGATCCTAATCACGTACGAAAAAGGACCACAAGTTCACAATCCAAATTCCACGAACCTCATCGGAATCAACAACATTATAGTGGTATTTGTGGGACTGCATCGAAATCATGTCGACGGTGTTCGTCAGACTTCAAGATGGCATCGAACGGACCGACCTCCATCACGAAGAAGAACCACGCACCAATAGAAATACATGATACTGTAGTGAATAGGGGGCATCCCTTATGCATTCATCGTCCAAACGAATGGCCGAGCACTTCCTTCTTATAGTGCCTTATGAAGGCAGTTCACTTAACTGCATCGGATGCAGTTTTGTCAACTGCATGTGTGTTCGTCTACAGCCCATTAAGGGCGTATGATGTCCAACAATCTCCCACTCGCACTAATGGGCTCGTACCCATATTTAATTACAATAAATGTTCGTTATGATAAATGAAACGTGAGACCCACGAGTACATCCACAACTAAGGGAGAACTATGACATGTTAGGAATACATAGTCACTCAACCACTTCTGAGCTTATATTATGACATGTTAGGGATACATAGTTGCTCGATTAATTTGAGAGCCAAAAGTTATGACTACATAACTGCTCAATCAACATATGAGCACATGCTATAACGTGTTATCGTCGTATAGCTACTCAACTATCATGTGAGCTAATACTATGATTTATCAATAATACATAGTCGCTCAAACATCAATGTTACTCGCTTTGCCTTAGAAACACCTTGCTTGCACACTCCAGATGACACACGTCTTATCATGCATGATTTCGATTGAGCCGTATTTGTATGTTTACGTATTTGGCCAATTGCATCGCAAATACCATGCAGCACCAGTGAATCTTCCTCTTGCCCTCATATTTCTCAGTTCTAAGTCACCTGCTTTCCTAGACGTGGCTCGATGGGCCGCATACAATTTTAGCCTTTGAGTACCTTGCTAAAGTAGCAACACTAACACATTACTTTGAAATATAGTCAAGAGTCTAAGGGCAATCTTCGGACTTGTTCAGTCCTTAAAGACTCACACTCTGATGAAAAATTATAAAATATTCATCAAGTCTTAGGGTCGACTTAGCATACGAGGTTTATAACCAAGTACTGCGGTGGAGACTCCCACTGAAGGAGCGTATGTTATAAACTCATAACACCGCACAGATTAGAGTCCAAACGTCTACCCATGACGTCTGACCTGAGTCCTCCTACTAGTCGCCCAAAAATTGGCCCCACGAGATCTCACATCTGGCTTTTCTTATCAGGCTACACAGAGTTATATATAAACTCATGTCATCCTCCCGAACATATCAGGGCGATCTTAGATCATATACGATCTAAATCATTTCATCTCTGCTCGCTATACACTAAGCGTCGAGGCGATTATCCGTGTGACTGATAATCTCATGCCTGATTTGACATACTCTACATGCATTATTGAAAATATTAACCAACTCTAGAATAAAATTTTAACATAATTTTGTTCATCACAAAAAGATATAGAATACATCATCATGTATGCTTTGCGCATGTTAATGCGTCAGTCAAACATACTTACACGTGTATTCATCAATTGTATCTTCTTAACACTGTCAAGACATACTAGACATTAATGTATTTTCCTCTATAATGGTCCATCCTGTTATCAAACAATAGTGACATACATATTGCAACAAAGGACATACTTGACCATTGTCAATATAGGAGTAAAAAGAAAATTTACTTAACCAGAGGGCTTTCATATCATCATTGAGTATAACATAAACTCAATTTTCATAGTTGACTACTTTATATAGTTTTGCTTTAGCTAAACTTTGCAACAATGTCATTCTATAACATGAAGACATAATTGGAGATAAATTTTTGCTTGTTAATATCAACATCTTAATAGGCGTCTATTTATTAAGCAAATCTATAATTCGATTTCCATCATAGCGCAAAACTAGGGTCAACACGCCCATAAGGTATCTCATTATTTTCTTAATCGCCATCCAATATAGGCGTCCTGCATTCGTATGTAAATTTATCATTTTGACCAATGACGCAAATATCAGAATGTTCAACTTATTTTGCATGTCTGATCACTAAACATGTTTACAAAATGACATTTCCTTACTTATAGAGTCATAGAGAAAATCATGAGATTCAAAATTACCTCTTTTAATAAGGGTACCGATGAGTGTTTCTCGTAGAATATTCAATTCATCTTTATAACAGACGACTCTTGCTACAAAGCAATAAATTTACTTAAACAGTTCTTATTTAATTTTCAAACCCAATGTGAATAATTGTCTCACCCATGTCATTTCTATAGAAAGACATTAAATTCTTCATTAATAGAAGAAATCCCTTATTACTTCTAGCTATATATACATAATATTATTTCACATAAAATGTCATGATGACATATTTATCCATAAAAATGGATATACACGTAATGACACTTATATCATTATTTAGATGAATACTAAATCCATAAATGGATCGTCACAAACTACATATTGCGCTCAATATTTTTATATTCATCTAATAGTGAAACAATAGCTAGACTTTTGACGAACGAGAATAATTTCTCTATAGTCAGCAATCCTTTTGCGACTATTATTTTTTGTCACTTTTAAATCTCTTGTCATCCATATCGACTTATTTTGAATGCTTACCTTTCGGCCAGACGGATGAATTTACAAGTCCCTGACTTGATTTACTTCTTTAGACTCTAATTCTTTGCATTAACTCATTTTCTTTATTTAGGCACGAGAGAGCACTCATGTTCATTTCATATAGTCATTCAACATTGACAATGTGAAACACAATACATATGTTTCAATAAATGAACATTAATCATGAGTTGACTGTGAATTGCTCCCTCTCGGAGTGAGGTGTGGGAAGAGAATGTGGACGAATCACAAATCAATCCGCATGTATTGTCAACTCTAAATCTTCAACTTCTAAAGTGAAGATGTTACTTAATCTCATTCAGCCAAGAAAATGCATGAATGTCATATCTCTACTTGATATTTCAGTAATATTTAGGCAGCATTAATAACAACGTTCCAAATACGAAATTGGAATTTTATTTGCGCCACACATTCAAGTAGATTATAGTTTCATCGTATCCGCAATACTTATAATTGCGAAATATAGTTAGTCGCATAACTATATCATTTTCATCACTAGACTATTTGAATAAGTCTCAACTATTTCGCATTATCAATTTAGTCAGCAAGGCATTAATCTTGCGATATAATTGAATCTCCATCTAAGTTCATGAATTTATAGAAAATGATTTATGTTACCAACTTAGATAAATCATATGTATGATTTATAATGCGAAAATATGATGAAAGAAAAAACCATATAAAACCTTAGACATTCAATACAAATGGATTATTAGAATTTTCTGCTCATAAATGATTTTCGTATTTTCTCGTCAAACAGACATTGTCACAAAAGTAAGCAAAATAACATTCGCGAGAAAATATTCTCAAGCTAGTCTATATTTATAGTGCCTAAAAAATGTCAAGAATTGACTAGCCAAAATTTTTGGCATACTTATTTGTGTCACATATGACATAAATATTCAACTTGAATACTTAAAGTAATCAAGACATAGAAAATCATTTTCAGAAAATTCTCGTAAAGGAATGTCATTAAATATGAAATTTATTGATAAACGTGAATACACAACTATGTTTGTCCAAATAACAAATGTAGATATTATACACATATCCACTTTAAAAAAAAGTGGTATAGTAGGACAATGAGATAAAATGATTCATCTATTGCAAAAGAAAATTTTGCAAGTCATAATCTTTTTAACTCCACTTTCATGTTGTTTTCAACTTTGTCCTTAGGCTTGTAGGCTAAGTCATATAAAGAATTCATTATTCTTTAATTGCATGATAAGTTGTTCCAATAATCTCAGTCCACGAAAAGGACGAGGTTCAACAATGAATCAACATTATCATTTAGACAAAACTACTATACGATTATATCAACATTTTTCGACTCAATGCAATCACGAGCGAAAAATTATCGTATTTGCCACAAGCGTAGCAATTTGTTTTGTTTATATCACTTTGCCATCATGCTTCCCTCATCGATGCGAGTAGCGTTAGCCCTTCTTAGTATCTATATATTATTCACTGGACTACGATTTCTGTCAAAAACTCGCAGCAATTTTCTTATTTTGACATGGACAACATATGTCGTAGTTGAAAATGACAAACGTTCTTCAAAGAAATGTCAAAATATTTGATATTTTCACTAAACATCAATTATGTCCGCAAGCTTATTGTACTTATTAAAAATAAGTAACTATCACGTGGTCAAAAAATATGACCAAGATTCTCTAACTCAGTCGTCAAGTTTATCATCACATACAGATATAAAATATATCTGTTGAAGAAAAACTTATGTAAGAGTTATTATTTTCTTGATGATTTCGTTACATCAAGATCGTGAGAATCATGATAGTGATCATGCTCGATAGATATCATATTTTGGTATGGGTCACTTCTTACATATTCCTTTTAACTTATAATATTGCAAAGATTCATTTTTGTGTCATTTATCTATGGTCAAAATTATATATGGGGAATGAGTTAGTTTTTGCATGTCTTCTTGTCGCATATATTCATAAATAATAACATAATAATATTTTTAAGGTAATGACATCGAGATGGTCGCTATGCTCTCACTCATCTCCCATTATCCGAAAAAATAATAATTATTCATTAAAAATAATATCTTGCGCCAAGGTATACTATCTATTCATTTTGGAGAACGAACATCCAAAATCATCTAAAACATATATGATGCGATTAACATATCATTTTTAAAAATATGGCCAGGACAATCAGGGTTCTGTGATGGGAGATTTTCCTTGCGTTTGCAATGTGCCAATTAGGAAACTATCACCAATTCGCCTTGTCACCATAATAATTAAAAAAAATGTCATCACATCATGTAAGCATAATAATATTTGGAGACTGCGTTAACAGTACACCAGGTAAGTCCACAGAGAAAGAGGGTACTGAATTTTTCACTAACAATCTCTTTTCAGTACTTTCCTAGACATGCACATGTCAGGCATCACTCAACAAAAATTATTACCATGACCAGTATTCAAATTAGATGCCTTAGTCCTATTTGGACTACCTATGTTTCATAATGTTAAACTTATTTCACCCTAAGTTTTATGAAACATGTGACATTCATAATTCACAAATATGCATTCAAAATAAATATTGCATAAATCACATATATGAATGTATACTATGCACACAAATATCATACAATTCAATAAATGAAAATTATTTGTCACACTCATATAATTAACATAAGCATGATAGTAGACATACAAATAATCACACAAATATTATTACATGTCTAAATTTGCATTTATGTCACATAAGTCTCAATCATGACATAAATTCATATCATGCATGTTTCGTTAATTAAAAAAATTGTTGCATAAATTTTTATCATAAAAAATCATGCAATATATTTCATGTGTAATAAAAGAAACATATATGCACATATTTCTATTCATAAAGAAACATAATCTCTCGTAATTAATGTGCATATTTCATATGAAAAATGTGACAAAAATAGTTTGTGCATAATTTAATATAACTATGTGAATTAGCTATGTATAAATTCACATAACACACATTATGTCTAATATGTAACATAATTTCATATATGCACATGTTCCATCGTTAAGAATATAAATTCTTATAATATAGTCCAATTCACATAATGAACTAATAATGTGCAAATTTCAATTATCATGTCAATTTACCTAAGTGTCACACTTAAATACACTTTATGTAAATATAACATAATTATGTGCATGAATATCTAATTCATATGGAAATTTAATTAAGTGTGACATACTACACTTAAAACATATCATGTAATAACATATATGAATGAATTGTTACTTAAATTCATAATCATATACATAATGTATGACAAAATAACATGACTATTTCATGTACTAATATTATGCATAATATAACTAATATGCATAAAACAAATGTCATACATTTTTCAAAAAATTTATTCTAAAAATTTTCTTAGTAACATTACATGATCACTTCTTGTATAAAACAATTTCCATTTCATATTAATTCACCACATAATTATTCAAAAATAAAACATTTCATAATCAACCATAATATGATTATTTTGTATTAAAACTAACTAAGTACATAGCACTCATACTTAGAATTAAATGTGACATGATAATTTATAAGAATATCAATTACTATTAATTACACATAGTAACATGACATAATATGAAAAATTCCGCATGCACAAGTACAAAATATGCATATGAAACATTCTGGAATTTTCAGAAAATTATTTAAAATTTTCTAATCAATTATGTGCATAAATTAGAAATAATCTAATTTATCATACATGTTTATCATGACATAATAAAACATATAAAATGCATAATAACATATGAAATGCATATATTCATGTCACACATATATCACACATTTCCATAAAAATTCTCAGAATTTTCTGAGTCCAAAAATATATTTTTCTCATTTTTTTTAATATTTTCCCAGGTTTTCCAAATTACATTTCAAAAAAAAATTACATACTATTCATTTGGACCCCGGAGGCTCAAGAAATGCGCGGCAGGCTTCAGCAGGCAGCAGCGGGCCATAAGCCCGCGCTCCATCGCGCTTGCGTGTGACGCGCTGCAGCAGCGTTTAGCCCGCCTGCACACGCGCGCGTTTAATCGTGACGCACTACGCTGTAGCAGCAGCGGGTCAGAGGCCCGCTCTCGCATGCGTTTGCGCGTGACACGTAGCGGGCCGTGGCCCGTGCACGCCTTGTACCCTTCGGTGTCGCGCAGCAGGCTCACGGGTGTGCCACGCCTAATCGGTGCCACGCAGCGGGCCAGTGACCCGTGCGCCGTGGCGCATGCAGCGCCGCGCAGCAGGCCATAGGCCTGCGCGTGTCACGGGGCGTTTCTCGTGACACGAAGTGTGAAGCCTCGTGGCACCAGTGCCGTTCAACTTATAGCCCTCGGTCGTTCAGCGCCGAAAATATGGAACACATGCAGCCGCCCCGCACTGCGTAATATTACGGAGTACCAAGTTATTCGCCCTTAAGGCATTTATCTTGTAAGGCCGTCCTTAAGAATGGCCAAGTAGGTGACGTTCCCGTAGGGTACGTCTTTTGCATCTTCAATATGTAACAAGACTCCTATACCTACGGTACACTGGGAGGAGTTCACTAGTGCCTTCCGAGGCCCAATTGTATGTTATGTTTCATCATATTTAATACAAGTAAGCTTTCATTTAATTCTAGTGTCATGGCCTTGAGCGTGGGGTGGCAACCCACATCGGTGTCCCATCGTGGCGTCCCGTGGTTCCATCGTCGCCCCTTCGGACTTTAAGCGCCTACATTAGTGCCGCAACGTGCTAATGTCACGGTCTCGTGACGAGTAGTTCAACACTCTAGTCATGTCCGTGATTGAATGCCTATAAGAGCGACTCTCGGCATAGTCGTCTCGACCATAAAACTTCCGCTGCAAATTCAAAACAGGCTTGGCTAGGTGCCTATCCGCCTAGTCGTCGCACGTGGTCTAGTGTCCGAGAATGACCCCGTGACAAGTGGTATCAGAGCAGTTCTTCCTGCTCGGATTACCCAGCGACGATGACTCGCTTGTGTCGTCGCAACGTGCCATGTAGGAAATGTGCTTCCGCTCAAATACTCCATCACGCTCAGGCGCACTGGTACCATGGTCTTTGATCGTGGACGCCAACGAGGAATGCATGGCAAGCTTCCTCGCCGCACGCCCAATCGTGCCCCGCAGCATGTTCCTCATACACCCGTGTCGTGTCAAGGAACGTCCGTCATGCATCATGATGGCGGATTGATCGCCCCGCCTAACCGGGACGGTCATGCGTCGCTCACTCGAGCAGATCAACCACCCCAGATATACAGTCGGGAATCCTGAAGTGTCGCGCTGCGTCAAAGAGTGGCCATATGCTCCGCATGATGGTCTTGCGCTGCTCATATCATAAGATCGCTTACACGAGCGTCGTGTAACTCGGAGGACCCGTGTCACATTCAGGGACTGTCGGTCATGCACTATCATGACGGCCTGGCGCTGCTCGGTATTTCGTGACGTCGCATCGTATGCCCAGTCATGCAACGTGAAGTGCACAACCGCTTCATGGGAGAAGTTGGCTTAAAGACAAATATCAAGGTTCACGGTCCCTTTTCGGCCAAAGAATATCATCCTTTCGGCCAAGGAGCATCAATCACAAGCATCTTGTCGTGTCGCAGCATTGCCTACCACGCCACGATGACTTTCAGGAATGGAGCAAAGCGTTGATTACTTGCAAACACTCGCGGACGAGCTGTCAGCCTTGCCTGCCTCGTCAAGTGTCGCCCCGCAAGCGGCGCAATGTCATCCATCAAGGAGTGGGACGAACCTGATACATGCCAACGCAAATCGACACCTCAACTCAGCGACCAATTTGGCAAATGGTCTGAGCGTCGAGCATTGGCGAACCTTGACATGCTGCTGTCAAGCGTTCTGTCGCCAACCGAAGGAAGGAGTGCCCTTTCCTTTCGGACATTGCCTCGAGTAATCGAAGCGGCCTCCGAGGATCGCAATGCGAAGCTTTCGAAGGACACATTGGAGATGTCGTCCCTTCGAATGGAGATGGAGGTAATGTTGGGAGCTCATGCCACGAGCTCACCAACCGCAGTCCGCTTATCTAAGCGGAGCGTCTTCACAAGCATCCGCACGGATCAGTGAAGGCCCGGAACGGCTACCCTTTCGTAAGGGCCAAGCCGCCCGGTGGACGAGTATGTCAAAGGTGCATGATTTAGGATGACAAGCACAATGACATTACTTTGTCCAAGGTGCGGACGGACGAGCATCTAAGGTGCATCCTTTTCGTGAACGAGCACAACGATCTCGCCCCGTCCGTACCCCAAAGGGATTGTCAAAGCTTCAAAGGAGGTCCCAGGATCGGAAGAAGACATATTCCAAGAACCCTGCAAGATGTGGCAAACTCAGGATGGTGTTGCCATCGCGACAATGTAGAATGTGGCAAACATGCATCCCAGACATGGGATAGAAGAAGTGGCAGTTCATCAATTATGCAAGCCCTGACAAGTTGGGACTGGAGGTCAAGATCGCATTGTTCAACATCGGCCAGATGGGCATGTTGAAGAGGAAGTGAAAGGAATCACCGAGCTCCGCCTACAGTGTTCCCAGGAGGATGAAGACCCAGTGTTTGTGCTTTTCAAGCAGAGGGGTTAGAAGCTTTGGACTAGGAAGGAGTTGGAACGACCGGATCGTCCAACCTCCGCTCACTAGTCGATGCCGCCAAGTCAATCAGGACAAGTGCCATATCACCAAAGCCCTTGGGCAAGGGCAATGGTGGGGGAGAGAAGCTCAAGTCGCAAGGAGGAAGCTACTTATGCCGAATATAAAGATCGCCCATCGAAGCAGGAGAAGCGGGTCGAACCACAGGCACATGTGGGGAGACCCTCATCGTCGCTCACTATAGCGACTGGGAGTGGACAAGGTGCGGAATGTTATACCAAAGAACCTTGCACCACCTCAAACCGTCGAGATATCTCTTGTCCACCAAAGGGAAGGTGGAGATGTTCTCAAGGCTCGGCGGACGAAGGACTCAACGTTGCAGCCATCTGCAACTTGGAGATAGCGAGTTGAACCACAAGGGAACGTGGGGAGACTCTCGGCGCCCACTATGGCGACTTGGATGGACAATGCATGGATTGTCGGATCAAAGAACCTTGTCCCGCCTCAAGACTGCCGAAACATCATGTGATCACTAAGGAGGAGGTGGTCCTGCGCTTTTCGTTCGGCAGAGGTATGGAAGACTCTACGTTGCAATCATTTGCAACATAGAGACATTAAGTCAAGCCCACAAAGAGACCTGAAGCATCCCAGAGTATTCGTGGGAAGACTCTTGTCGCTCATCATAGCGACCCTAGGCACTCGAAGCAGACAAACTACAAGCATCGACATCGGAGAGTTTGTGCTGTTTCAAGCCGTCGAAATTCAAGAATGATCATCGAGGGTGAGATGGTCATGTACTTCGCATTCGACGGAAGGGAGACTTTATGCGGCGGCCATCCGCAACATGAAGGCATCGAGTCAAGTCATGCAGGTCGAATGGCGAGACTCTTCATCGTGTTCTACACGACCCTGAGACAACTCTTCCTGAAGACATACAAGAGTTGTTTCACCCCCAAAGAAGCCAAACCACACAAGTTGACGCTGCGCAAGTCGAAGAGAAGTGAAGCCAACAGAGACTTGATGGACGGATAGTTGCTTGATGAAGTCAGACCGCATATGGCGGACTCCACTGGCGCTGCACAAGTGATGACCCCGGATTGGACGAAGGATCAGCGAGCGAAGCAGACCCGAGGGAGGAGTCCTCAGCGAGACCCCAAGGAGCGGGCATTCCTGGCGTTGCGTGATGCTGGTGAAGTTGAAGTCAAGGCAAAGAAGGCAGAATTGAACGAGACAAGCGAAGTCAAAACTCAAGACGAAGGCCCCGAGGAAGCCCGGACAACTGCGTCGGGGGCGTCGCCGACTTTGGTGGGGGAGAATGTCACGAGGCGTTTCCCATGACACGAAGCGTGAAGCCTCGCGGCACCAGTGCCGCTCAACTTATAGCCCTCGACCGCTCAGCGCCGAAAATATGGAACACATGCAGCCGCCCCGCACTGCGTAATATTGCGGAGTACCAAGTTATCCGCCCTTAGGGCATTTATCTTGTAAGGCCGTCCTTATGAATGGCCAAGTAGGTGACGTTCCCGTAGGGTACGTCTTTTGCATCTTCAATATGTAACAAGACTCCTATACCTACGGTACACTGGGAGGAGTTCACTAGTGCCTTCCGAGACCCAATTGTATGTTATGTTTCATCATATTTAATACAAGTAAGCTTTCCTTTAATTCTAGTGTCATGGCCTTGAGCGTGGGGTGGCAACCCACATCGGTGTCCCATCGTGGCGTCCCGTGGTTCTATCGTCGCCCCTTCGGACTTTAAGCGCCCAAGCGCCTACATTAGTGCCGTAACGCGCTAATGCCACGGTCTCGTGACGAGTAGTCCAACACTCTAGTCATGTCCGTGATTGAATGCATATAAGAGCGACTCTTGGCATAGTCGTCTCGACCATAAAACTTCCGCTGCAAACTCAAAACAGACTTGGCTAGGTGCCTATCCGCCTAGTCGCCGCACGTGGTCTAGTGTCCGAGAATGACCCCGTGACACGCACACTGTAGCGCTCTACAGTACTGATTGCACTTTAGCACTTTTTTTTTAACAGTGGCACTTTTTTTTTGAAATTTGGGAAAAAAATGAGTGTACAATAATTCGGATTGAATGTTGTACAAAAAAAGACAACGAAAACTTTTCGTTCTTCGATTATAGTCCTATAATTGGAGGCGCAAAAATTACGCAGTCCAAAAAATAAATGAGAAAAGTCATTTCGACTCTGATACTAATTGAAGAAATTGGTAATAAATAAACAAGGGTATTATCGGAATACCTCGCAGCGGAAGAACGGATCGCCGATGCTTTTCTACGTTATTTTGGACTCGTCGTCGGGATCCTAATCAAGTACGAAAAAGGACCACAAGTTCACAATTCAAATTCCACGAACCTCATCGGAATCAACAGGATTATAGTGGTATTTGTGGGACTGCATCGAAATCGTGTCGGCGGTGTTCGTCAGACTTCAAGATGGCGTCGAACGGACCGACCTCCATCACGAAGAAGAACCACGCACCAATAGAAATACATGATGCTGCAGTGGATAGTGGACATCCCTTATGCATTCATCATTCAAACGAGTGTCCGAGCACTTCCTTCTTATAGTGCCTTATGAAGGCAGTTCACTTAACTGCATCGGATGCAGTTTTATCAACTGCATGTGTGTTCGTCTACAGCCCATTAAGGGCGTATGATGTCCAACAGATACGATGGATGTGCTCTCAAATATGAGATGCATACACAAGACGATAGATAGACATGAATGTGGTAGAATGTACACTTAACAAATGAGAGCTCTCAATTTTGATAGTCATGCTTCTTGGATAACTCCTAAAACTCAGTGGATAACTAATTAATAACAATTGATGAACTGTTCAAATTTAGTCTTTACAATTGAAGAATAATTTTTAATAATTAATGGATAAATGTTAATTGATTTTTTTTCGGTGGATAAAGGAAGGCCGAAGCCCGGGGTACATTTAGTTAACTAAGAAGAAGAAAAATTAGGAGGCCTATTATAATTGATAATGATTAAATTGATGATTATTCAATGAGAACGAAATTGATTATAGCCTATTATATTTGCTTAAAGGTTAATTATTGATTTTATTCCTTTCTTCAATGGGACATTTTTAGACCATATGTATTAAGCATTTTATACTTATGAGATTTATTCGTATGTAAGTCAATCGTCATAACAGTCATCAATAGTCCCGCCCTCTATATTTGTCCTACACAAATCTAGAACCTAATAGTTGATAAGGGTAAGAGAATAATGTATAGATGTAGAACAATAACCTAGATGTCATTGAATAGTTCACTTTCCTTAAAATCAATTTTATTGTATAAAACTCTTCTGCTTATTAAATTTGTTCGTTGACTTATATCAAAGCTAAAAGAGAAAATTATTAAGACCAGGCAAATTGTATTATAGGAATCAGAAAAATGACAGAGAGAAAATTTGGATGATCTTTTAGGACAGTGCCACTATAGGTACTCTATGTTTATTACATAATTATATAAGCGTACATATATAGGTGACTTTAAATCACCTGTATATGATCCATATATAGGTGCCCATGTATCTTTTTAAAGTCCTAGTGTAGTGGTTTTTGTGAAAAAGCAGAAGAACAAATTTCTGTGTAACTACCTTTACTAGTAAAGGTCTGATATGCTACTACTGATCATAGCCTTATTATCCAACCTAACTGAGTTTTCTCCTCAGTTTTGAAGTTTAGCTCAGCCTACGAGAAACGTCTTTCTTCACTTTTTTTTTTTTATGTATCAGCTCAAAATTTCTGTAGGCAAGATTGCATCTCAGTGTTACTGCAGCTGTGCCGTTCAATTATGGCTCATCTGCGCTCTTGTTGTTGCAATTCAGCACTCTGATTCATGAATCAAAGAAGAAAGAGTTCCAGAAACTTTGATAGAAGTAAAGGTAGAGTAAAACTTTGATCATATGCTGCTCCAAATATTCCGTTCACTCATCAGCTTCACGTGTCGTATCGCAATACGATTTCGCAAAGCTTTCAAATCAAGCTGATGCAGGCTAGCTCGTAGCACATTTATCATCAGACTGTGTTGAAAGCTGAAGTTGGTGATGGCTTTGTCAGGTTGCTTATCTTGTATTATCTTTCAGTTAGCTGCTAGCATGTAGATAAGTTCTGAGTACGTACATAAAATGCTCCATTGTAAGTGCATTCCTACCTATAACAGATTACATGGCATCTCAAAAAGTTGTGAAAGAACTGAAGGAAAAACCTACATATAATTCTCCATAATGAAAGGGACATTTTTTAACATAATTCTTCTTACTTTGTGCCTTCTAATAGAATTTTTTGTGAGTCGGTATATATTCAATTGTCTCCATAGGCACGAAATTACCTCTGAGAAACATAGGTAATCTGCCATGCAGTTATGTAAAGACAAAGCAGACGCAATTCAGTACTGTGCTCTGACATCATTCTGAAGGCCACATTCTTCCCAGGACCATCCGGTTCCACTGTAAATATGACTGCAGTTGCATATAAAATTGCAAGTGGTACACAAGCAGCTCCACAATCCACATCTAGCTCATTCACAACGCATGATGCCATTCAATTTAATTCTTCTATGTCCGCATGGGCCAAGAGAGGGTGCACTTTCAATTCTCAGTTTGCCAATCGATCAGAAGGAGATTTCTTTGAAAGTTTTGGGCCACAGAACACTGTGTAGAAGAATGACTTAGCTATTATCTACCTCTCTCTCTCTCTCTGCGAATGTTAACTCATCAATGGAGGACATAGGCTTCTTCTAATTGCATCAGTTATTACTTCACATCTGCAGACATTAAATGCGTTCCTGCCGAAATGCATGCATCAAACAAGACTAGTTCTTTCCTGCTGAAATTCTCCATGCATCAACCTGAACTGCATAGCCTGCACTTGGGCGTAGAGAGGAAAAGTGTTCTGCATTGTAGCATATATTGTTCTGCCACTGATAATGTACAATAGGTTGTTGTTGCACTGGAATTTAGAATGCGAGATGTGTGATGCAATACAAGTTTGAAATACGAAATAGTTTCTTTGAAAAGAGGAATCATTATTGCCTCGTCCATGTAAATGCCTTATTTTAGATCGTATGGATGCAATGCAAGTTAAATTTCAGAAATCATCCTTCTATTGAAGAATAAATGACCATAATCATAATGTCTAGACACCGAATTCAGATAAGCTCAGGTAGACAACCAATTTATATAAGTAAACCTGGCTTTAGTACGAAAGAAGCTGCTCAAAGGGTGACACTACTACTGAGTTTCTAGTGATTTATATCAGGAATGATCTGACAGTCGGTGCCTCTTTTTCAGATACGGGGGAAGCTAAATCAGTAATATAAACTCAAACAGACAATTAATGTAATCAAGTAAACCTTCCAGATCAAGTTCCATCATCACAATAAATATCGTGTACGCTTTTCTGCTCTATCGTAATACATCACCATGGAGACGTAAGTAACTGGATCAACAATGACAGAAACGAGTTGTTGTTCAACAAAGTAATGCCCCTGAAGCTATAAGCAATGTAGCCGTCCTAATTAGGCCAAAATGGAGTGTGGTCAAGGTGATTCTCCACAAGTTTAACCCATTGGATAATGTAAACAAATGGAAATGCACCTCTCACTAGTTCGCTTAGATTCTATGAGCAAGTGAAACGTTGGGTACACAATCTTCTTTTTGGTGTCAGAAACAAAACTGATTCAGGCTTGTATTGAAACCATCAGTCTCTCCTTGAGTTAATCAAATTGTTTTACTAAAAAAATCTACTGGAGATGGTAGTGGAACATGATGGTACCATCCAAGTACTCACTAAAGCATGTATTAGAAGTCGCAAAGTAACAAGAATTATGTTAAAATATGTCCCTTTCTCTTTCTGGAAAATTATGTGCAGGCTTTTCCCTCAGTTCTTTCACAACTTTTTGAGATGCCATGCAATCTGTTATAGGTAGGAATGCACTTACACTGGAGCGTTATATATACGTCAGAACTTATCTATATGCTAGCAGCTAACTGAAAGAGAATGCAAGATAAGCAACCTGACAAAACCACCAAAACCTTCAGACTTAAACACAGTCTGATGATAAATATGCTACGAACTAGCCTGCATCAGCTTGATTTGAAAGCATTGTGGAATTGCATTGTGATACGTCACATGAAGCTGATGACTGAACGGAATATTTGAAGCACAAAATTCCGCTATCTTTCCCTTTACTATTTAGTAGTTTCCTTTTCTTATTCACGAACTTTCCTAAAGCAAAATGTGATATCCGAAGCAAAATCGATAAAAAAAAAGTGACAAAAAATGTGTCTCGTAGGCTGAGCTAGATTCAAAACTGAGGAGAAAACCCAATTAGGTTGGATAAGCTATGATCAGTAGCATATCAGGCCTTTACAAGGAAAGGCAGCTAAGCAGAAAATTGTTCTTTTGCTCTTTGTCAACGATCGACACTAAGGATCTCAATCAAGCCCAGGAAATACAACCACTACCCTAGGATTTAAAAAAAAATACATTGGCATACCTATGGAGCATATATAGGTGATTTAAGCAGCATAAGGTGTAGGTTTTTAATAGCCTGCAAAAGGAGGCCAAAGAAGGGCCTAGGACCATAAGAGAACGTTCCTTCTCAGCAATGTCCCTCATACATCCAAAATAGTTACAAGCTATGGAACAGTCGAAACTTTCAGCATTGCTACGACATGAAAGTGTTTGGGACACAGGTAGAAGTGCTTACTTATCTATTGAATTAGCGGCCAATTTTCAGATAAACGAAGTGTCAGATCCAAAGATGTCCAATGTCCAGTGCATGGTCTTTTTCTGATAACTATGTTCTCTTTTTTGGGATGAGAACATATCTGCAAGCTCTCAAATGGCTTGTAGCATCGTTGCCAGGCAAACCGATTTTAGTATCATGTGCACTGAGCCATGACATCGAATGCACTGTCAGAAACGTGTAATGCTGGGAAGTTGCTGTCATGGAAGCCAGCTATTAAAGTTCTGTGCCATCAAGTCGTTGCATCATAGATAGAGATGTTTGGCGGATTGGAGCGCCCCATGTGGACAAAGAATACCTGTTAGAACAATGTTCTGCACCTGAGAAAAAATATGAGCCATCAAAGTTCAACCAGGAACCAAATGCTGCAGTGACAAACATGGAAAAGAGAGCAAAAGCGCGCAGGAGATGCCATGAGGAGTATCAATGAGGATAGATGTTTCTGAGATGGCCTGGTCCAACAAAAATGGATTTAATGCAGGCATGTCAGACATCCCGGATTCTGGCGCTAAATTGGCTGCTGAACGTTGGAATCAGGAATAGAAAAAAGTGGCGGGCAACAAAACAGTTCCTGGTAGAACAGTGGAGATATTTGAGGATGGATAATATTCCTAGAAGCTACAGTAGTGTGCAGAGAAAGATCAACCAGACTTGTAGCAGCATCTCAATTCTCCCGTGCAAGTTGCAGCCTGCACAATTTCCAATCCCTGCAAGTAGCTTAGGCAAAAATATTCTACTGCGTGTCCCCGAGTGAAAAATGCTCATGTTTGTCATTTGTATCAAAAGAGGAAAAAAGGTAGAGAAATGGAGAGGCAAAATAAAGAACAGATTGCAACAGGGGGTCTATCTCACTTCTTTTGCTAGGTATCTATCTATCAGGCATTCAAATATTCCTTGAAGGCAATTGTGACACATATCATATCAGAAGAAAACAGGAAACCCGATAAGATCAAATGGCAATCCCTCCTAGAAAGATGCCATGAGATTGTGCAAAGTGCTCTTGCTGGGATATGGTTTTGTACCTTTGTACCCTTTCCTAGCTTAAACTGGATTAGTCAAAGTTTATTAGGCTTAGTTGATTCTTATCAGGAATATGCACATTGCACAGACAATAAAGAAGAATTCAAAAGAGCAGCAACTTTATAGCAAAGAGCTCATGAGGCACAAGATCAATTTTTGGGTGGTGTCCAAGATGATTTAGCGGTTGGCATCTCCCAAGATATGTAGTTAATGTTATGGATCATCTCTCTCTCTCTCTCTCTCTCTCTCTCTCTCTCTCTCTCTCTCTCTCTCTCTCTCTCTCTCTCTCTCTCTCTCTCTCTCTCTCTCTCTCTGAACAGAAATAAAGAAACCTGAGACAACAAGAAACAAGTTACGAATCTACACCTTTACTGCCGTCGTTGCACCGTATTGTACTGTCGTGGTACACGCAGTACACGATGTTGTTGCAGTTAGTATCCAGCTAAATTAAATGTGTGGGTGGACCTTTATCTAACTTAAGTAGTTGAAACAATCACTCATAAAAGATTCGATCGAGAGCAAAAGGATCTAAATAACATTGTATACTGACATTAACGTATCTTTTCTTCTTTTTTTTTTTTGTCACTGAAATAAACATATCTTGAAAGAACAGTTGCTTCAAGTCGAGTTAAGATAGCTTCCAAGATCAAGTGATATCTTTCACCACTCTAGCAGAAGATGCTTCCTTTTATCCGTAGATTATTATGTATAATAAAGCTTCATTTTTTTTCCGTTATTCCCTGAAGACTTGAATTCTTGACTTCAAAGATAATCAAGGCATTAATTAAAGTTTGTTTGTTCAATTGGTACCATTTGACGGATGCTAGTAGCCTTAAGTTCGAGTTCTAGAGTCATCAATTTAATCAGAGAATAAATCAGCTCTATCTCAGTAGTCTTGTACATCGAAAACCTCTCATAAACTCAAACTGACAATCAAAAACAAATAATCAAGGCATTTTTTTCTATAGGCTTATTTGGATGAAGAAAAATCGGTTTCGAAAGGATGATGGCTGAATGGATTAGCTAAAATTTTATTTGGACTGAAATTTTATTTGAAGAGATCATGCACTTTTCCATGCTGTAAATTTCTTATTACACCAAATTTGTCGAATGAGAGACGACAAATATCAATTAGCTTATTTTATAACTTTTTATCTTTCTCTCGCAGACTCTTATGACCTTTTTCTTTAATCTTTCCTATACACACTATATCTCATACGCTCTCATATCTACGTATATTTTTTTATCTAAATATGGTTCTACCTCGTGGCACTTCCATTACAATATTTTTTAATAATCCTCACATGCATCTTAATTCCCCGACATCCGTTTCAGCAGTATCACTTAATGAGGCTTGTGATTACGATTAATAACATCATTAAAATTAATTATTTTATTGATGCATACAGTTCAATACACATAGATACAGATATTGGCTGTAGACAAAGAAATGCAATAACACATAAGCAATTGGGAAATCATGTCTACATAAAAAGTTATCAGGGACAACAAAATTGGTGATGCAGATTAAATTTTGTTCCTGAAATAATTGTCCCCCTATAATGAGTTAAGAATAGTTAGCTCATCTAATTTAGCATAATATTATGGAGAGGTTTTAAGCTTAAATCTTGACAAAGCTCTTGTTAAAAGAAAAATAATCTCTCTTACTGATATTCATTAGCATGGATAAATGATTAGCTGATTTTGACTTAACAAAGAAGACTTAAAACAATAAAAGATTTTACTAAGCATATAATATGGATATGTGTTTCTTCTTATTAGTTTAAATTGCACATATTTGGTAACTCATCTAGATTAAGACGTATCAGTATCCCAGAACTTTCGAAAGCAAAATTCTCACATATATACTTATATTTTTTTGTCACAAGTTGCAGAGTTCTTATAGTATTTATATGGGTTATGCAATTTTGAACTGTAAAATGTAGTACACGTGTAAACAACATTGAATGATCCTATGCTTGCTATATATATATATATATATATATATATATATATATATATATATATATATATATATATCTTCATCAATAGCTAGGTTAGCGGTACATTGATGATAACAAAAAATAGTTTATAATTGCATAAGTTCGTAAAATTTTAAAAATAATGAATATAATTATTGTTAATGACTTGAATCTCGCTTTTGCTATCATGATCCTCTAATCTATTGATGAAGAAATATATTGAAAAAAAATAAAAAAATAAGTGTAAAATCACTTGACACGTGCTTCACACGAAAAACGCTTAGACACCTACACTAAACTCATAATATAGACATAAAGACAATTGTGGAAGAGATGGTTAATTCACCACAAATTAATTAAGCTATTTACATGATGTCACTCAAGCATACTGTACATCGATCAGCATGCTTGTTGAACAGCTTAACTCCCTTGATCTCAATAGATACGTATGTATAAGTATACAAGTAGGAAATGCAACAATAATTGTAGGCTAATTCCTCTCTGAATTCCAATGAAAAAAGGCATATATATATATATATAAGTCTTGGGATGAGGAACTAATTGTCCAAATTAAGTAGAGGATTCATCAGTAACACCAGGCACCGACTTATATAGTTAAGAAATAGCACGAATCATATCATTCTCTGGGAGAGGTAATTAAAAGTTCGGCAAGTACTTTCTCATCACGCCAATGCTAGCTGTTGCACCAGTTCAACGTGCAGTTTAATTACCAAAATGCATCAGATTTGTTATTGCTTGATTACAAGACTAGACGACATACACTGTGACAACACAAGATGAAGATGATTCGAGCAACAAAACTTAGTACTTAACCAGATGAGAGAGAGAGAGATGACAAGATTTGCATGCTGAACTATTGGGGATTGATTAACGTTGAGCTGAAAGAAATGAAGTAATCAAACGGTGGTCTGCACCGTCTGCTTCTGGAGTTCCATGAAACGGGACTCGTGGAACTTGGCGATGAAGGCGGATGCCTTCCGGTCGACGTCCGGTTCCCCGACCCACCGGCCTCGGTCCTCGTCGCTCGGCCGGACCTTCCCGGAGGTGTACCTGGGCTCCCACTCGTCGTCACCCCGCTGAGACTTGCTGAAGGAGAAGCATGAAGAAGAGTGGCTTCCACCCATTTTTTGCTTGCTTAATCTGGTGAGAAGTGCTTGATCAGTTAGAAACCTTGGTGCAATTTCTACTACCAGTAGTAGTACTTGTGGTATGTATGTATGAGCTTCTGATCACTGCTTCTCAGGCTTCTGAAGGAACTCGTTGAGTAGTGCTTCCTTATTTATAGGCAGGAGAAATTTAAGTTAGGCATGGGGGTGGAGAGAGAGAGAGAGAAAGAGATGCCCGTGGAACTTTACTTTGATTCCATATGGAGAGAGAGATATGCGAGTCTCGTAAGTATATTTAATTAGCTCGTCATCTTTTGAATTATGGTGAATATTATCTCAACTCACCATGTGGTCCTACTTTTGAAGTTTCTTTTTCCTGATAATTTAATTGAGTTTAAAGGTTATTTTTTTACATGAAATGAAGATTTCCATAATGATGCCTCATGAACTCCAGTATTTGTTATTAGGCTAATGTTTCTTTTCACGTATCAAAAAGGCTTATATCTTTTTTATTGGGAGTTATAACTCCAAATTTTGATTTTTGAGATATTTAACACATTAATCCTTTGGCTCAAAATATGAGGAGATGCTGTCTTTAAATGCATGTTAAGTGTGATGACTATATAATTGGGAAAAAGTAATATATCCAGCATGTAAGATTGTTGTTGTTGTTATTATACAAGGGAAGAAGATGATGTTATTGTTATTGTAATTATTTATTACTTAATTAGGCATATATCATTGGGCAAGCTATAATGAAGCCTAGCTAATCACCATGTGATGATTATGCATCAAGTTGATTTTATGAAAATTTCCGGAAAGATTTTTTTAGCTTTAAGGTTTAAAAAAAACCTTCAGGGCCAAACTATGATTCCCAATATGAACTTGGACACTTCTAGAGTAAATAAATGAAAGAAATTGATCAGTTTATTCCTTGTGACCATTTATAAGGCACGCACACCATGCACTTAGCAGATTACATCAAGATATTAGTGCCTTTTGCATAAGCTTTGCTTGATCTGTTCAAAAACTGGTCAATTAGACATAATATAATCATATAAGCAGAATCTTAATCATGAAAGAGGTATCAGTAGTTAGGTGAGGTCCACATTTGTGGCTAGTTAGATTATGGTGCTCTTTGTACATGCACTGGATTTGGAGTGTCATCTTGCTATTGGATAAGACTGCATAGCTAACCTGGGAATCCCATATGGTAAAGAAGAGCTTAATCTAATCCTTCCAACCTACATAAAGGACATACAACAACAACAACAACAAAGCCTTATCCCACTAGGTGGGGTCGGCTACATGGATCATACGACGCCATTCCGCTCTATTAGTAACAATATATTCGTTAATCCATGTTCATAAGATTCGACAGGATTTTACGCTGGCTGTCGGGGCCTAACACAACCCTCCTCCTTTATCCGGACTTGGGACCGACTATAAAACATAGGCGGAGTTTGTGCTATTTCTACAAACTCATTTAATTAGAAGAAAAAAGCATGTAATGCATCATATTCTACTAGCTTAGTGGTTGATAATAAGGAAAAGAAATTTCTAGTTCATAAGATCAACCCCCATGAACAACTTTTAGTGTTACTTTTATTCTTTTTGTTTCTTTATTTTCTTCACTTTGAGACCCATATGATACAAGATGATAATATTGAGTTAATGGCATTAATTCACTAAATAATATAAAATCATACTATAAGCAATTTTATGCATTTGAGCCTAAAGTTCGAGAATTTATTTTATGTTAAGGATGCATTTAATTTCTTTCATAACAAAATTTACTCGGTATATACACTCTACAAGTTAATGTTCCGACTCTTTAGTGTCTTGATCAAATTTAAGTAAACTTTTGAACTTACCGACAATATCACAAATGCACAATTATTATGGTTTGACTATGATTTCTTAGCTCGTCTTCCATTTACTCGTACAATTATAATTATAATAAAGTTATGGGACAATAGTATAAAGAACCTGAGGCTTGTGTTACACAAATGTACCTTCAAACTCTCCTGCTCCCTTTCATGTTTCAGCAGCAGCTGCCTCTGAAGAGCCTGGTTCTCCTCAGACATCCTTATTCTCCTCGCACGAATTTGTGCTTGCACTCTAGCCAATGTCTGCATGCAACGCAGTGTGGTCGCAGCTTGACGCTTCACCGAATTTCCATCAATGAGCGACTTCAACCTAACTAGTCCCCTCAAGGCCCGCAATGCTCTTCTGGCCAAGTGAGTCTCATATTCTAGATAATTCATTTATCAAAAAGGAACACAAAGTTTACAAATGATCTTTGAGACCGTAGGAATTTCAGTTGTGCAAAACAAATCTCATTAACAAACTTGAAGAGAAATATATCAGACAAAATATCTATATCTACCTGACTTAACTATCATTGTTTTGATAGTATGGAAGTTGCACATCTATACTAAGTAATACTAAGAAGGTTTACTGTTCAGTAAAAACATCTTATTCCACTAGCACAGATGATTGACATCCCTCTTTCATGAAGAGGCCATGAAGTAAAATCCTTATTGTGATATAATTATAAATCTCTCATCCAAATACTGTACGTATGGATTGCATGTACAGATACTGCATGCTTAATGAGCTCTTTAATTAATGCTCAAGATTCTTATGTAATTATGGGAAAGGAAAGCGAGAGTCAAGTCAACAAGTGGCACTAAATTATTGCCTGGCACGCCTTTGTTTCGCCACACCAATCTCGAGCAGTTTAGTCGCAGTATGGTGTTGAGATCAATTGGAATATAGGAAGTGGATCCAAAGCTAAAAGAATATAATCTCAATGTTCACGTTAATATAATGCATCATGCAACGCATATCTCTCTATCTGGAAACAGTGTTGACATCGAAGATCCATGTTGACTGGCACAACACAACTCACACACACACACACAGTGATCCACAGAGGCAATCATAAATTAAGAACTAAGCTAATTGTGTTCTGAATAATGGAAAGTGATCAAAATACAGAGTCCACTAACAGTGCATATATTGTTTCACAAACGAGTTACAAAGGATAGCAGTGAGAACCCACTACTCCTCCCTTGACGAAGGATCCATTCCACTCAAAGGACCGTCAGCAAAATACTCTTGGTGTTTTAAGTTCACGCCATACTGCTCAGGAAATCCAAACAAACTTTAGCTTCCAGTAGAGAGTCAAGAACTCAAATTTGCTAGTATCAGAACAAAATAACAATTTTTTTAGAAGGAAAATAACAATTATAATGGTCTAAGAGAAGTTAAAATCACAGACGGGATGCATTCTTAAAATATTGATAAGACAGAATCCATAACTCAGTAACGGCGTCCAGTGGCCTAGCTAAGAAAAGTTCTTTGCTTTGAATCATGGACTTAAGATGTCAGAGGTGACATTTTATGCAAAATATGACTTGTAGAAAGGATAACACATGCATTATCTTTCAGTGGAGTGGATGATATCTTCAACTCTTCAAGGGCTCAGGACATGTCAATCAAGAGAAATGGGATGCCCAAAGATAACTAATATAATCATCAATCTGAAGGCATAGCACCCATTTCAACTACCTTGACCTTTGGGTGAAGTAATTAGCCAATAATAATTGAAAAACCAATCTAACACAAAATCAGGTATTGGAAAAGAGATCTGTTTGTCTACCCAATTAAGAATGTTATTAGGAATTAAATGCAATGTTTTGATCACTATCTACCAAAGGCTTCCTAACTTTGTGCATTAATACTGAAAAATACAAGCCATCTAACCCTTGCTCTTGCAACCTCGACTGATCTTTCCATTTTCTACCTCTATTATCCAAACTTACGTGTCCACCTCTTAAGGCCAATTACTTCTTGGAAATTGTAGCTCACTATTAGGACAGACACTTAAGTTTGGAGTATGTCTATCAAATATTAATGTTACTAAATAGAAGTCTAGTGATGGTTGACGAAAAAGAAAAAGGAGTTGAACAACAACAGGTAAGGGGACATACATGGCAGGCAAGAGGTTGGGAATAATAATATGATCTAAACTGAGATATTAGAAGAGTTCTTATTCTGGAGTGAGATTTTGCAATTTGCAATTGGAGGTGATGAGGAAACAAGGAAAGGGGTGGTAAAGGGAAGTCAAGTAGATGGAAGTACAGAACTTGGTGCCCAAAGTAGAGATATAGTATAGACAGTGATACCATTCAAGCAACCAAGAGGAAAGAATCAAAGAAGCAACCGAGAAATGGAAAGAGGAACCATTACAAGCTTTCAGGATTATATGAATAATCTTTGGTTCAAGAGTAATTTCCACTCCAACTTTAACATCTTCTCAAATATATCCTCAAATTTTTGTTTTGCAAGTAACAAAACTACCCTTTTTACTTATTACAGGCAATCGCCAAGTTACCATACAATGTGGCAATGTTGACTGCATTTTTAGATATTACAAAGAATCAGCTTGCCATGTCATTAAAATAAATAAAAAACAACTCCCCGTTGTAAATGTTATTATTCATGAATAAAGCTGGATGACTACATTCCCAGGTAGTCGTCCTTTTCAATTTTCAAATAAACATATTTTAACAAGTCCATAAATATCCTTTTGTCCTCTAAGAAGTCTCCTAGATGGGTCTTGACAAGGATACTACAATCTTTCAAAAAAATATCCTATAAATAAATAAATAAATTGTGTGAACATGATCCTTGGAATTAATTTTCACTTGCAACACTTGCAAGTTTTGTGTATGAGTAAAAAAAGGCATTAAACAAATCAATCAAGTTTCCCATGTGAAAATTACAAGGAGATAAATCATACAGGTCTTAGGAGTCGGTTCCAACAAAATTTCACATACATAATTTTTTAGTATTTCTTTTTCGAGCATCCATTTAATGTCATTGGTTTATTTTAAATTTGGCACGTACAATCATATGGGCCTTAGAAGCTAGTTTTTTGTTTAAAGTGATGTGGCAACTTGATTATTTGGCAAGTACAATCAATATTGCCACCTTGATAGATAACAGGATGACTTTGCATAACGGGAGACAAGGATAATTGTGTTATACATTTTAAGTTGGGAAGGTAGTATTTTTACAAAATGAAATTGAAGGATAAATTTGAGAAAATGCTAAAGTTGGAGGGCATCATGTGAAAATGACTCCTAGTTTGAAGACGCGGGCAGGCATTGATCTTCATGTTGAAGCACAGTCAAGATCCTGTAAGGTACATTCAAGTAAATAACAGGCCACAGCTTGATTCCTAGAAAGGTGACCAGCATTCTTAACATAGAAAATTGTTGAGAACACAAGGAAGAGATTTTTTTTTTCCTTTGAGGGAGAAAAGGATACCTACTGAGATTGTCTAGTCACACATTTTTGTCTTAAAAGTTAAAACTTTAAGTTTGAAAATTTATAAGTGTGTGTGTAAAACCTAGCACCAAAGAAACATGAGCCAAAAGGTGTAAAAAAGAACGGTTGTTAAGGGTGCGGATGATCCAATGAAAAAATAAATATGATGAATAGTATTCTCCGCATAACCCCTGTCAATTGAACACCCGATGGTTAATCAATGCATAGTAGGCAACCAAAAAAGCACGAAACAAAAGTTTTGGGAAAGATCCAACCTTCAGAATAAATTTAAATAGTCCAAATATAAGAAACAATTTTTTTGGAATCTACAATTTAATCATTGCCATTGTGTGCGAGGTATAATCACATTAGAGAGGGAACTTGATGAAGAAAGAATGTTCAGAATGTAAACTCCTACTTGAACCCTAATTGGATTAACTCCTTCGGTTCTTGATGCCACTCTGTTATGAAAGAAACAAAGACATGAAAGCTGACTCCAATTACTCATGTTTTTGCTAAGATTGTAAACAGACAATCAGCACAAGTACCATAGGAGAATATCATAGTCTAGTCTTTCATCATCAGAATAATTTTTCTTTTAGAGCGAGAATAAATTATTCATACAACTAGAACTGATTTTATTCATTTCAGTATTGACCTAATCATAGAAGCTTGAATTTATAACCAGTAGGTATTATAAGTAAACTTACCTCAAGCAAGGCTTTGGAAAGATCATCTATTGTTAATACAGCACGCTTTTCCTGCAGCGCACAAAGTTTGATACCCTTCGTTAGCTCCTCAACAAACATAAGTTGACAATATTAACAAACACTATTTTACCTTGGGTTGTTTGCTTTTATCCTTGGCAGATGCTGCTAATCTTGCTTTGCAATGCCTTAAGAAATAGTAAAAGATGATTAGAATCATGAAATCAAATTCACTGCTGAATAAGTGGAATGACAGGAGTTGATAAATGAACAACATACTGAAGAGCATCAGATGCAACATCAGCAATGAATTTCTGTGTCACTACAGCAACCAGCCTTGTGCTGACAAAGAAATATGTCGAAGTTACCAATGAGCATAGTCAAGAAAACTCCATTAATGGAATTGACTCTAATTAGTGAAGCAAATAGAGCATATTTCTGGAAATTATTCTTGAAGAAGAATTAAATATGGGCAATTCTTTTCATAGAATTAAATAGCACAGTTTTTGGAAAACGAAAATTAAAACTTGAAGACAAAAGAAACTAGGAGATCAACGCAGACATTTACTTCACACCCTACACAGAGTGGAGAGCAATGTCGAATTTTCATATGTAACAGAACATACTTCTTAAGGCTTAGAGAAGTTTGAAAGACCTGGTGATTGCTTATATATGAAAATCCATGAACTGACACATCATACAACAACAACAACAAAGCCTTATCCCACTAGGTGGGGTCGGCTCAATTTTTCTTGTCATAGGTTATCTTAATTTATCTTGTCAATTTTTTCCTACATTTCTCTTCTAATTTGAAAATGAGGACATATTAACTTTTGAGAAAATAAAAAAGTGCCTTCAATTACTTTTCATTGAGACAATGAAAATAAAGTCTTTGTATTTTAGTGTGTATATTTAATTCATTATGAGAGATACTAGAGCAGGATACACTTTTTGAGGAACAGTAGTCTGTGGAATCACTTTTTTTAGGAGAAAAATGATGAAGGTAATCACAAAGTATTATATTTCATGCTTCATTTCTTCTCCAGGAGTGAGGTTTTGGATAGTTGTTGTGCACCCTTCCTTTTAGCGCTCTCTTCTTGAGAGCTTGCACTTGTACATGACGATTACCTTCATAGTTATATATATACTTGGATGACAATCCTTTTCTCAAAAAAAAATAATAAAAAAAAGAAAAACAATATTTATTCCAGTGAAATATCTTTCACATCCGGTTAACGTTAAATTACATTGCATCTAAACTTTTGGATTAGCACACAAGATAAACAGATGCAAAAGAAGCGTCACATTTACAAACTTTTTGAGAATATTCACTTTTACGTACGTTCTAGCCTACAAGTGTCAATTCCTACACTTTTCTCTAGCTTCTATGTTCATTAAATGCATATACTGAAACTCAGAATGAGTTTAATTTATAAACCCTCAAGTGTTTTTATATTGTTGAGGAAAAAGAAGATCATCAAGACATCAACTCCCAAGTTAACAAATGTTTGGACAAAATGTCAACTCTCAGGTTATCAAAAGATTGGTTTCACTACTGCAATAACTTAACATGTAGAAAAATACACCATGGACGACGATAATGAAAAGCTCGCCGAAGAAATCAAAACCTTACGCAAGAGAAGAGCTGGAGAAATGATGCAAAGTAAAAGGAAAATATAGAGAAGACAAAACAAAAGAGCGAAACGATTACAGCCTCACGTCCGGGCAGTGGAAGCCGCTCCTCCCGAGGTAATGCTCCACCAGCTCGTCCGGTATCTAAGAATTATAGCACAAAAAGTCCAATTTTGATCTTATACGCTAACGAATGCGAGCAATCGAAAGATGGATGCGGACCAAATCCGATAAAGCAAAGGATGTTTGTCGTCGTACCGTGGGCGTATAGTCCATGAGGGACGCCAGGAACTCGGTGAGGGCCGCGTCGTCCTCGTGCCTCCCGTCGCCGCCCCCGGTCGCTGACGACGAGGAGTTCATCTAGAGCCCCCGATTCGAAGGAACAGCAATGCCAACGATCCTCCGTGTGCCTGTGACGGCGACGGAACAGGATTCTACTCTCACCCGCTCTCCCCGCCGACGGCGAACTGACGCGCACGCCGGAAGATTCAACCGAGAAATCTAGGGAATTTAAACCTCTCAGGGACCACCAAGATAAAATATTTTTCGGAGCCCATTAAGAAAACAGGCCCACTCATGCTTTTGTGAGATGGAGGCCCAACTTAATATTTTAGTTTTAAAATTTAAACTCAATATCTCAATATATTTTTTTCTTTTTTTTTCAAGTCTAGCACAATGAACCATAAATATAGAAATTGAATAAAACCTTCTTTTCCTATATTTGTTTTCTCAGGAGACTCATGAGTCTACTAAGAAGAATGATAATAAAGAAACAATACAGTATATAAATCTCACGACTAAAAAACAAAGATTGAGACCTTCTGATTTACTTCTTTTTCCCCTATATTAAAATGGAGCTGAGTGGTCAGAGTCATTTGAAAACCAAAATGTTTGAAAAAAAAAACTATTTTTTATATCACCGGCGAATTGAGAAATAAACATGTTTTTACTTAGAAATTATGGAACCCTTCATCTTATTCCAAGTTATTCAAAAGTATGATCAATAACATAATTTATCAACGTCGCTTTTTGGATACGGAAAAGAATATCAATCTTGTGATTTTCACCATAAGTTGTACGTCTAATTATGACCTCCCAATATTTTCTTTTCATACAAAAAAAACGAGAGTTATTTAAGTGATGAAGAAGTGCTTATTATTTCACACAATTTCATTGATAACATAAATTCTGCTTCAACATAAAAATTTAATACATAAAATTGTGTCAATATAAATATCAGGAAAGTATAACACATTGCACTTTTGCATTAGAAATTAAGGAATTTGAACTTTTTATTGATTTAATCTTGAATAGGATTAGCAATGAATTAATAGACTTTAGGTATAAGACTAGCAAAAAAAAGTAAAAAGTCAAATTAATAAAAAAAATGTCCAATTAGCTTAAGAATATGACATAGTACACCCAATTTAATTTTATGGGATACACTACATCCTCGTTTCTTTAATTTTAAAACGTTATATGAAAAAAAAACAACACAAAACAAGAAGTGATATGAAAATACCCTCAAGAAAATATAATATAATATAATATAATAAAAAAAAGGAAACAAAATTAAACAGGCGCAGCAATCTGCCCGCCTTCTCTCTTCTCCTCCTTAAGCATATGGAGCAAGAGATCGTTCCAGGCGTCGATCGCCCCGGGCAGGCACCAGTGCACGCAGTCGTTGTACTGCAGCACGTTGGCGTCCGCCGGATGCCCGTAGCGACTCGGGTGGCCGTCCGGCCTCATCATCATCGCCGCCGTCGTGTCCAGCAGCCTGAACCTGACGGTCTCGTTCGCCGCCGCATCCGCCGCCGCCGCTTCGAACTCCTCCACCTGCGCCCTGCGCATCTCCACGTCGAAGCCCCCCTCGCTCATCCTCGTCGCCTCGTCGCTCCGCAGCGGCCGCGTCCGCACGCAGTCGCCGCCCTTGTTCCACTCCCCGTTCTCGAAGTGCGACGGCGAGTACGTCCGCAGGAACACCGCGCCCCGGAAGCCGAGGCCGGCGAAGGCCCGCAGCGTGGTCCGGAAGGCCATGCGGTAGCCGTGGAACACGTGGTGGGCGGTGACGTTGGGGCGCCCGCATATGTGGCACCCCGCCGGCCGGCCTCCCTCGAAGAACATGGCCGGGCGGAAGAACCACTGCCCGGCGGAGACGACGGCGTAGTCGAAGCCGGCGACCTGGGAGGTCCAGCTGGCGTCCGGCTCGTCCAGGTAGAGGTTGTAGAGGCCGGAGTAGACGTTGCTGTTGGGGTCGTCCACCTGCGCCCGGACGAGGTACGTCGACCAGAAGCTGGCGACCGTGAAGTTGTGGCCCGGGAAGTGGTACCGCGGGAACTTCTCGTCCTGCACCAGCGACACGTCCACTGCATCCGCCACCTGAAATTTAATTCATCCGAGTAATTAATCATGGCCGAGTCTAAATAGTAAAAAGTCCACACAACTAATTGAATCTGTAAAAAAAATAATTAGAAATTAAGACGTGTAATATTAATTTTGAAATTTGAAAAGATGAAACAAATATAATAATGAAAGATTAAATTTTTTAATGAAATAATAAGTAATAAATGATACTATACTTATCTTTTTTATAAAAAAATATATTATATTTAATATATATTTTATTTTAAGATAAAACTGTAATATAAAGAAAATAAGAAAAAGAATGAAAACAAAGAAATGAAAAAAGAAGTGGTGTCAAATCAAAGGAGAAAATTAAAAAAAATAAAAAATAAAAAAATAAAACGTGATGCGGTCTGATTTCATTAGAATTTGGGTCACGTGACTTCAAGTTTGGGTGATTTGTGGTGGAATCAGATCACTGGCGGAACCAATTAAAATTAGATCCTAATTTTACCGGCTTAATGATATTAATCATATATTAATAACTTATCTATTTAGTTGGCACAACTAAAAATATAAACAATATATATTATATTTGAGGAATGCTACTCTTAAATTTTGTAGAATATTTGAAATATTTGAGTGTCAACTGGAAATTTTTCATATTTTTATAAATTGTTTTTTAATATATATATATACACAATAATAATAATCTGTGGTTGTGAGGTTCGTACAAAGACGAGGATGGAATAATTGGCGTCGTTGGGGTGTCATGTTCGGTTGACCTGGCGACGTGAGTACTTTACCCACCCGCCAAAAGCAGAAGGCTCCATTTGTGATTATTCCACCAGCTTCCTGCTTGACATCATATGAATATGGACTTTTTTGTTTTGTTTTTTTTCTTCCTTTTTGTTGCTTGAAAAAAATTTATTCACTTATAAAATATTCTCTTGTAGCTAATTTATATTCTCTATATACAACATAATTAATCTTGCCTTCTTTCAACCTTTTAAAAAAAACTTGAATCATCTGCATAGTTTATCTATTTATATATCCATAGTATGAGTTTTACTATCATATATATATATATATATATAATCTATATATATATATATATAATCTGGGACCAAAATGTAGCTTTCTTCATTTTGAAGCTATATTCGAGAGATCGACTTGCGTGACATCTACTCGAAGCACTTCCTTGGCCTACTATTCCCTGGCAATCATCATGTACAGTGTTGATGTAATAATAGTACTGTACGTAGTTTGACAAGTACTGACTACTGAGCAGCTCGATACTAATTAATAAGTTTACGAACAGTAGCTGTAATAGAGTGCTTTCAATTGTACTGTAAGAGGGCGATTGTATAAATCATCTCTAATATCTGTAGTGTTTATATTTGTTAATATACGTATCATATGATTGAAATATACGCACGTTGGTTATCTCTATATTCCCAGATATACATTTTTACCTTGCAATTCTTTAAAAAAAATTAATCGTGGCAACTCAGCACAACCGGATAACGACGTCCTCCTATCACACCCGTTTTATTCTAATTGCTAAGACCTCTCTCTCTCTCTCTCTAACCTATATTCTCCAATCATGCATGTATTAAGTTATCAAGTTCGATGGTCCTATTAGGAGTCAGAAAGAAAAGGCCAAGTTCTCCAGGGAAAGCATGTGATCTGCCAGCGTTGCATGCACATATCCTCATTCCTATTGCACACACGCAGAGTTGCTGCTAAATTCGGGAATCTATGGCCACCGTTTAGCTGATTAAACTTCAGGATAAGGAGATCTCGAGATCCAGGAGTCAATGCCGACAGCATTATTAACATCAGACTAAAATATATATGATATTGACGACGAGTACGCCGGGCTCATAATAACTATCTGAGCGAAAGCATGGTTCAGAAATTGATGTTCTAACTTCTAATATGAGTTTTACGTGCCGCCGGCATTACAGTATAATTAGTACTGTAGAATTCAGTGAGTAATCATATACAGCTACTTAAGATTATCATGCACTGTTTTATCAGACAAATCTTAACAAGTAGTGCGTTTCACATAATCAGTGATTGTTGATTTGTTTTCGTTTCCTGAAAGAAGAAGAAGAAGAAGGAGGCGGTGGAGGAGAGAGAAAGAAGGCATATGTTTGGAAACTTAAGAAACTTACTCTGGACAGGAGGCAGATCAATGACTGCATATGGTTTCTGGCCACGGAGTCCCCGATGAAGGCCAAGGACTTCCCTCTGAGGAGCTCCAGGAACTGCGCCGGGTCGAAGATCGGCAGCTCGCAGTCGTTGGGCTTCCACCTCCACTTCATGAACTCGGTGTCCGGGCGCCCGTACTTCATGCAGTTCTGGTGCTGGTGGATCACCTTGCAGGTCTCGTTCGTGTAGTAGGGCGCCTCCGGATTCGGCACCCACTCGCCTTTAAAAATGTCGCATTTGCCTGCAGCAGCACTAGCACCAGCAGCAGCGGGAGTGGCTTTGATTTCCTCATCCTGGTGATCATTGGGAACGGAGCTTCTCCCAGACCAGGAAATCAATGGCGACAGAACTGACGGCTGCAGGGAGATGGGGAGGACGGTGAGCAGCAGGAAACATGATGCGAGAAGAAGAACTGTGCTCTTGGAGGAGTACTGGAAGCTGCTGCTTTTGCTTCCATTCTGAAGCATGTCAGAAGAAAGCTTCATTCTTGGGGGGAGAGAGAGAGAGGGAGAGGGGGGAGAGCGAGAAGGAGAGTGTCTGTCAGTGGCTTACAAGCTCAGTGCATGAAGTGGAAATGCACCATGGAGTGTTTTCTTTTTTAATACTTGTATATGCACACTTGTGGTTCAAAGTTATTATTATGAAATGAATAATTGAGCAATGAGATTTCACGCAAGGTTTACCTAACGCACAGAAGTAGAATGCACGTAGTCGACCGAAAAAAAAGAGTAGAAAAAAAAATGATCAGTAGGATTTAATGTTTGAGCAATGAGATCTGAACATAAAGTTTAATATTTGAACATTTGATGTCAATGGCATTCAAGTATATTATACATGTTGTTCTTGAGTAGCATCTGTGCCCTGCTCATCAGTTTCCTCTTCTATTTTATATTCTAAATTTGTTTATAATCTATGTTCTATATCTATAAATATATTAAAGAAAATTGAGCAAAAAGATAAAATGCTAAAGATAATTTATGATAAAATGAAAAATAATGATAATTTATTTAATATATTATTTTATTAATACATCAAGAAAAGAATAAAAGTAAATGTAAAAAAGAGAAATATTTATTATATTATATATAAACATTAATAATAAAATGTTATTTTAATTAATGATGGACCTAATATTTGTAATTTTAATAATAAAATATTACGTGTATATTTATATTATATTACATATATATTATTATAAAATTAATTCGACGTGTCTATCCTTTTAAATTACCGACGGATGCTCATCAATAATTTATCGATAGAAATTTGTCGTCCATAGTAGCGAAAGACTTTTTGACCTTTGGTATTTCAAAAAAAAATTAATCCGTCGCAAATGCGTCGAACAATGCAAAGAATTTCTGTCCGTAAAAGATTATTCGTCGTAAATAGGTGATTTCTTATAGTGTCATAGGTTTAATGCAGAACATTATAATTAAAATGTTTTTACTTATTCCTAATGTCAATCTAATTCCTTTTACTTAGCAAGCATATTATCATATGGCTAATCCGTTAAATATAAAAGAGAAACGATTTTTTCAGCTAAATTAATAATTTTCAGAATTGAAACTATATTTTTTTTCTGAACATTTCCACCATTCGGAACCCCCTTAACCATCTCAGGTAACCAGATCCCAATCATCATCCTTTTTTTAATCTCTCTTTCAACATCTAAGCTATGAGAAACCATTGAATATTAAACAACCCTAACAACCATGATCAATACCGAATATTCAGCTGGTGGACAAAGGTGTCCACTAGTGCTCCTTTTCCGACAAAAAAAAAAGCTAATTAATTTAGTGGCGAGTCAAGAACCTAATAATCTGATTAATATTGAAAACAGATAGCAAAATGAAAATTCGAAACATTGGAACAAATTTTATTGTTCAGAAATGATATTTGTATATAGAATTTGATGGCATATATCACAACCATAAAATCATATATCAGAAGTATTGTTGTATTGGTCTTGGCATTTAGATTGCTAACCCAAGACAAGAAACGTCGGCTATACAAGACAAAGAAGAGATCTGAAAAGTTCATTTTTTTGCATCAAATGCATGAACTTTAATCCATATATAGCTACAAACCATATGGCTTAGTTTCTGCAGCACATATGATCAGGTAAATGCAGAACTGATTAGAGAAGATGGTCGCAATATAATGATGAAGCTTCCATGGTTGATAGATCATATCATCGCTGTCTGTGGACTGATGATTGATGCAGGTAAGTCGTTGCTCTCACTTGGTAGGTGTGCCATGCATTTCCCACTAACAGTGCCATATACAAATATAAAATGGATATAGCTTTGAAAACTTAATGTGAAGTCACGTGATTATTCAATAATTTAAATAATATATAGTACTATATTTTAGCATAATATATAGATTCTTGAGAAGACTAATAAGTCAATCATATTGTGATAATAAGCTTCTTTATTGGAAAATGAGAATGCATGAATTGGGTGACAGCAATTAAGGTCTCCATGCAAAATGTCTGCCAGGCTCTCTCTCCCCTCCCAAAGGGCCATCCCCTGCAAATTGGGCAAGTGCATTTTATATATGGCCAAGAAATTATATTCTACAAAGTACAAAGTAAGATCGAAAGTGAGATGAGAAGCTCCGATCGCCGAGCATCAAGTCAAGTGGCATATTTACTAAGAAAATGTTGAGATCTCTCGAGGATGCATGAGATCAATTGATGGCTAGGGAGCTGCATGCTCTTTGCATGCATGTCAAGTTAGATTGGAGTACCATTTTCATCTCAGGATGGCAACAGTTCCACTTCCACGCCCTTACGCATCCATGCTTTTGCTTGAAGTAGAAGCCTAGAAAGTGATTTCACTTGGTACATGCACAAACAAATTTGCTCAAGTCAGAAGAGCATGATTCTCCTTGTGCACCAAGTGATTCATGGGATGGCAACCGACTAGTTCTACTCCAGATCCTCGTGGGTCCCTAGTTCTTCACAGAAACTTCTAAAAACTTGTCATTTTTTTATAAAATAATTAATATTTGTAAAAATAAATAAAATAAGAAATATGTATGATATTAAATATAATTAACTAAAAATAATGCAACATAATATTTTATTATACAACAATAAGGCCCGATCCGAATCAAACATATTTTTAAAATATTATAATTTCAATATTACCTCAACTTTCAAATAATGTTTCATAATTTTATTTTTTTACCCATATTTATTAGATTAGGTATATTGTTGACTTATAATGATGTAGTTAAACTTGAATATTATTAAGTTATTAATATATTTTAATAAAGCTTGCATAAAATTGACTATAATATTTTGAATTATAATGTGATAGTATGTTAGTTTAGTTTATTTACATAAAAATGTTGAACTTAGAGTTAAATTTTAATTTCTTTAAACATGGAATGCAACGTATTTAATGTATATTTTTAAAAAATATTTATTATTTTAAAGTAGGTCTTTGACCCGAATAAATTGAGATTTTCTATGTCATTTTTTTTCTACAAAAAAAAATTTAAAGTGATCGTTTACACTTTAAAAATCACTCGAAATTTAAAGGACAAAAAAAATCGAGTCACTTTCAACCCTAAAAATGACATACAATAATTTTTAAAAAAATAAAATAATTAAATTATTATTCAACTAAAATTATTTGTTATTAAATTATTTTCCAGGATCATTTCCATCTCCACCCACCCCAAGGATCCGGAGATTTCTATCGGCCCTAGATTCAGCCAAGTTCAAAGAGAACCATCGACAAGAAGGGATAACGTCTTAATGGAGTGTTATCAATCATAATCCGTGATGATCTTTGAAAGAGGACTTCTATTTTTTTATACCTTCAATTGAATTGGCTAATAAAAGAATTTAACATTGAAAAGAAAAGAAAGTACATTAGTTAAAGAATGGAAGAAGCACTACAAGAAAAAGTAGTAATTAGCGTCTGATAATTAATGTCGGATTATGATTTGACACAAAATAATGACTGTCAAATCCATATCGGACGCTTGATGCCTATTGTTTTGTGTCCGACTTACGATCGGACGCTTGATGCCTATTGTTTTGTGTCTGACTTACGATATGCTGCTAAAATTAACCGCTAAAATTGTTTTGTGTTAGGGCACAATTTTTTTACGATCCCAAATGTTTCCATCGCTCCTGCCATCGCGCGCTTCTGCCTTCATCCTTTGTGGCTGTCATCGCTCCTGCTTCGTCCAGCAAGGTGATCACCTTAAGCATGTCATCGCTCTGCCTTCGTCCTAACTTTGACGACGCCATCCTCCGGCAGCAAGGTGTAGCGCCGGCACCGCACGCCAAGGTGTGATGCCCACCTCCTTTGTGGAATCCTCGTTGCCTTCCGAGAGTAGCAGCACATCGTCCAGATTCCCCCAAAAGTAACAAAGCATTAGGGCATCACTCCTGCTAGAGATCAGTTCGCTGCCATCGATTGATCGTGTTCGACGTCTCTGCCTTCACTCCTGCCGGAGATCATCTTCGACGCATCTGCTCCACTCCTGCCAGAGATCATCTTCCTCTGTCAACGACCATAGTAGGTTCTTCAAGGTTGTCGACATGTTGAGGCACTGTGCTGCCCTACCTCTGTCGCCACTGCTTGCAAATTTTACATTCTTAATCTTCACTATGTTCGTGATTCTACATTCTTAATCTTCACCCTTTTAAATCTTAATCTTCATTCTTCAATGCTTGCAGATTTTACATGTAGCCCTACGTCTGTTGCCGTCGTTGCTTCCTATTGCTGATGCTTCCTATCACCAATGCTTGTCCATTGATGCCCTGCTAGGAGTTATTTCCGCGACAACGGTGAGGAGCCTCCTTATCCATAAGCTGAGGAATTTTTTAATCTATTGAATGCATCGAGTCAACCAATATGGCCTGGCTGCAAGACACATTCTGAGTTATCCTTAGCACTGCGAATGTTGATTCTAAAAGCTGACTATAATGTGTAACAAGTGTGCTTTGATTCATTTATGGAGATACTAAGGGAGGTGGCTCCATCAGAATCCAGAATTCCTTTGAATTACTATAGAACTAGAAAGTTGGTTTCTAAACTTGGCCTTCAATTAAAGAAAATAGATTGTTATGTCAACGGCTGTAGGTTGTATGATGATGATGATAAAACTAGGTAATGCCAATTTTGTGGTGCTGAAAGGTATAAACCATGCAAAGCAAATACCAAACATAAAAATGAAATTCCATTTAAATGAATGCATTATCTACCTCTCATTCCGAGACTTAAGAGGTTATATTCCTCAGTAAGTTCAGCTGTGCAAATGAGATAGCATGCTGAACATACAATGAAAGAGGGAGTAATGTCTCATCCTTCTGATGGTGAAGCATGAAAACATTTTGACAAAACTTTTTCGGAATTTGCATCTGATTGCAGAAATGTTAGGCTTGGTTTGTGTGCCGATGGTTTTGCTCCATACAATCAATCAATTTCTACTTATTCTTGTTGGCATAGTTACTCCATATAATTTGCCTCATGAATTGTGTATGACTACTCCATACATGTTTTTGACTTGTATTATTCCTGATCCTCACAGTCCTAAAGTAAGATAGACATTTACTTGCAACCACTAATTGATGAGTTAAAAATACTATGGTCAGGTGTTCTAACTTATGATGTGTATATCAAACAAAATTTTATGATGAAGGCTGCATTAGTATGAACAATAAATGACTTCCTTGCATATGGAATGTTGTTTGGATGGATGACTGCAGGAAAATTAGCATGTCCATATTGCATGGATCAAACTAAGGCATTCACCTTGAGACATGGAGGAAAAAATCGCTGGTTTGATTGTCATCGTCAATTTTTGCCAAGTAATCACATGTTTAGAAGAAATAAAAAAGCATTTAAGAAGAAAACAATCGTGAATGATGCCCCTCCGCCAAGATTGTCGGGATATGAATTAAGTGAGATCAAACTAAGGCATTCACCTCAGGTATTTGGATAAACATCGTGGAGGCGTGTCATGATAAACTAAATTGCTGGTTTGGATAAACATCGAGTATTTGGATAAACTAAAATTCCAAAAAGTCTTATAAAGAGATGAGGAATAAAATGCAAACTGAAATGGAACAAGCTTTTGAAGAACGATTCCAACGACGAGAGAAACAATTAGAAGAAGACTTTGAAATACGCTTGCAACAACGAACACAACAAATAGAAAACAAAGTTGAGCAACAACAACTTGAATATGAAAGACGCATGATGAAAATGATGAAGTCTTTTATTAATGAACGACCATGAAGAACTGAAGAAGAAGAAGATGAAAGCGATGACGTATGGACTTTCTTTTGTTTTATTTATTTGAAAATTGAAGCTTATTCTTTTAGTGAGATTAATTATTGAATAATTTTTTTCAGGATTGAAAGAATTCATCTCATTGGTCAACCTTTAGACAAGATAGATTTTTTGCATGCAGCAGCCACCTTATTTTTTGCAGAAGAAACAAACATGGACTTTCTAGTAATTGAGCATGACACAGTATCTAATATATGGATCACAAGAGGGCTTGCATGTTACTGTTTGATTCCATGATTTCTTTCTGATACAACATCATGGAATTCCATGCACATGGTGTTTGTTGCTTGAATTATTTCTGGTACTGATAACATCACATTGTCTCCTGATTTGTTTAGTCTTAAAAGCATTAAATTTGTTAGTTCACAAGATTGTAGTGTTAAAACAGTAGCTAATAATGTAGTTGACTTGCAAACATCCTAAACCTATCATATCATGATTGCAGAGTGATTCCATGAAGGAAACTGTTAGCATGGTGGTGAGATGATAGAGTTAAGAAAATAGGAAATGAACTTAAACATATAATTAAGTTATGAACTTAAGCAAATAGGAAATGTCTAGTGATTCCTGCTTTAAGTTTGTTCCCTTTTGTCCTCAAAGAAAAAAGTGATTAATGGTTTACTTGTCATATTCTTTTGTGCCATTTTTTCTGGATATACTATCTGAGATCTCATAATTTTCACTTATGCCTAATTTACCTGAAGTTCAAAGAAACATTTTCTATAGGTACTCCTGGTTCTTTGAATGTAAATTGCAAATTTATTTTATCAGACTTTTTTTTTCTTAGAGATAAAGTTGGTCTTTTACCAGACATTTATTGGAGTGTTTGGATGTTTAATTTTCTAAAATGTTCATGCAATCTTCCAGACATGATATTCACAATAGACATACATAATATTACAGTCACGCAATTAATCTTAAAGATATAAGCATGTATAATCTTTTAATAGTTGTCCAATGTTTCTTAAGAGCTATACTACCGTTTAGACGTCACATTTATATATGTTATTATAAGAATATTACTTATGTAACAATCAAGACTCAGACCTGAATCGATCAGTCTTCCTTATTGTGAGTTCTTCCAATCCTTGCTCTGCACCTATTTGCTTCATTAATTGGATCATTCTTCTTATCGTCAGTTTCTCCACTTTGAGTAAGCTTCCAATCTTTTCTATATTGTATCTCATCATAACCATCTTTCTTTACTATGTTATTTTCTATTTTATGGTCGATTGCATTTTTATTGTGGAATATCTTTGACTGAATTTATTGTGGAATATATCACCATAATCATTTATATTTCAGTTTTATGTAATAATAGTGCAACAGAATCATTTATGCTATTATATTTCTGTTTGGAATCATGATATTCTAACTCTTGATATGAATTTGCATTATAAAATTTAGCCTTTGTTCAAATTTTGCTGAACTAACTCTATTAATTGCCCTTGTTGAATTAGTTCAGCATTAAGTCATTTAATAGTCATGCAATTTTTTTTCCTGATTGAAGGTTTTAATAATCAAGAAGGCCACCAGCAAAGAGAAAAAAAATGAACTTATGTGAAGTTTTGGATGAACACCAGAACTGAAGTTTGCTTTGAATGCATGAGATCTTTCTGGAGGCCATTGCACCTCTATTTCTTTATCTACACCTGATTCAAGTTCTTCTCAGTTGTATGTGCAGATTAGACCTTCGCTTAATGAGATGGATAATGCAACTATATGTGAAGGTTGTATTTTTGCTAAATGATGATTAATTTTGTATGAATTTGTATAAATTGTATGAGGAGATTGAACTTTTGCTTAATGACGTATACTTTTAATTGTATAAAGTTGATGGTATTTTTTTAATACAAAGTTTATATTTTGAATCTAAAATGAGAATTATAGAATGATAAATTTTGAGACTTGTTTTTAAATTATCTAATGGAGTTTTGCCTTAGAATTTGAGAAGAAGACGTAGTTGTGTTAAAAAAAATTTGTCCAGATTTGCGTCGAAGAGAAGATATCATGCGTCCGCTTTTGTATCCAAATTTGCATCATTTGCATCGCATTTGTGTCAAAGGGAGTTTGATGGCATGCGTCCACTAAAGCGTCTACTGAAGAATTTGCATTTGAAATTGTCGACGGTGGAGTTTGCTTCCAAGGGTTTTGCGTTATATTCTAATCCGACACAAATAGAGCATTTGCGTCTGATGAGTTTTCTTTTGTGTCAGATTCGATGGACACAAAATTTGCATTTCCTTGTAGTGAAGGACAAAAGAGAAAAGGAAGAAGAGAGAGTGATTTTTTTTTTCTTTATTTGGTTAAATTTAAGTAGGAGTAGAATGAAAGAGAATATTCTTTTGGATTACTTACATAAAGCTTTCCTAAACTATTGCGACTTTCCGTATTTAACTTCAAAATACAAACTTATTTCTTTTATCCTAAACTATCACGATTTTTTTACTTTAATTTTTTCGTCTACTTTTGTTACTTTTGATTTTTTTTCCATTTATGAAAAGACTAAATTAACCCCCCCCCCTCAATAACACATGAAATAATAAAAAGAAAAAAGGAAAAAAGGAAAAAAATTGAGGGAGGGTAATTTAGTCTTTTTCATAAATGACAATTTTTTTTTACCACTTTGATCCTTTTAATGATTTTTTTTATTTTTTATTTCATATTTTTCTAAAGGGAGGGATAATTTATTTTTTCATAAATAAAAAAGTAAAAATAACAAAAATAGAGGGGAGGATTAAAGGAAAAAAGTTGCGATAGTTTAGGGATAAAAAAATAAATTTCTAATTTAAAATTAAATGCGAAAAATCGTGATAATTTAGGAGATGCTTATGAAAATAATCCTCTTATCTTTTTCCATTTTTCAATATCTTTTTTTCTTTCAAATCAAAACAAAGTGAAAATAAAAGAAAGAACTAATGGTCACATATTTTTTTGTTTTAATAATATTTAATAAATACATATATAATATTTTTATAAATAACATTATTATTTAGATATTATTTATTTCCTTTCTCATTATTTATTTCATTCAAATAAGATAAATACACGTGCACTTTCTTTCTCTTCTCTTAATTTCTTTTTTCTTTTATTACGTTAATTACTTGCTCTTGGTAACACTTCAACGATCGTAAATGAGAACGATAAGTTAACGATACGTAAAATTTGTAATTGTTGAGAAAAGTAGACGATTTGGGTTAAACTCCGACTCGAGCCTGGGTCACCTTGAGCGCGCATTTGCATATTTTGGGTCCCTCCAACGTATTTATTTCGCAAGTCAATCCCTCAATTCACAACAGAAGGAGGGACTTTGGAATTAAAACATATGATAAGGGCTAATTAGGAAAACAAAACGTCGCAGGACGGACTCAAAAAAGAGAAAAGACTCGAACTGACGAGACAGCGGGATAAAGAATCCGACGATGGCCGGGCTGTTGGCGTGGGCGGCCGACGTGGTGGCCGGAGGCGGCGCGGCCGCCGGAGAGGACGAGGAAGAGGGGCGGATTCCGGTGGTCTTCACGGATGAGCAGCACCGTTACGCGGCGGAGCTGGAGGGTAGGGCGGCGGAGCTGAGGCGCTCGATCCAGGATCTGCGGCAGCGGATACCGCCGCCCCACATCGCGCAGCGGCTCCCGGACCTCCACGCCCATTCCCTCGCCTCCAACGCCGCACTGGCTCTCCAGATGAACGCTCACTCCACCACCAGAGAACAAGTGATCACTTTCTCCTATGCGGTTTAATTCTTGTAGTTTCTTCCCTTTTTGGCGTGATCGATTTTTTTCCCTCGATAATTTTAATTGTGCGTAGGTTTAATTATTTGCCCCAATGTTGCAAACCGAACCTTTATCATGCACACTTGCGCGTATTCATGAAACTAAGTCATAGGGGTGTTCTTAATGTATTTTTACATGGATTTGTATCCAAAATCCCTATGCCTGTCATTTCGCTTAGAGCACAATATTTTTCTCCCTGAATGATTCATACATAATCAGCCGATTGGTCGGTGGTATTAGTTTTCTTCTATCATTTGTATAACTTGTCCATTTGTAAGTGTCCTATTTAAAGGCATTCTGATATAGATGGGCAAGTAATAGTATCATACATGACTTACATGTTCAACGTTGTAGTAACTTCTCGGTACAACAAAAAGGCTCTTGCAAAGAAAATAGGGAGTCCATATGGAATTCATTTGTGTTTAAAGCATCTTCAAACATACAGTTGTTTTTTTTTTTCTTTTTTGTTGTATCTCTAAATGAGTTTTAAATCTGAAAAATTCCTCATTTTATTAGTTGATATCTAAATTTCTAAGGAGACTGTCAAGACTGTATATAGAAGAAATGCAGATACATGTCTTGATCTCCAGAATAATGAAAGCAGAATGAAGTAGTATCCATGTAAAGACAGATATATGTTGATGAATATCAAAGCAGGATTATGCGACTTGACACAACTTGTTTTGCCTGATGCTGGATATACAAAACCATTATTTTTTTTTTTTTGAAACGAGAAAGGACGACTAGCAAGAAGGTACCAAGGGTTCCATTAATAATATTAGATATTACAGTAGTTTCAATAAAGGCCAACAGAAAAGCATATGGCCATGAAAACAAAATGAGAACATCAGACTACCCAAACCAAAAAGTGACTTCACATCTCAATGCACCAGCAACTGCCATCACATGTTGGCCACACCAGAGAGTGCAGAGTGCACAACAAAAGTCACAGAACCAGATTTACCCCTAATTTTTAGGTGGATTACGAACACTCTTTCGTCGGATGCCGCACTCCTGAGCCACCAAAGCGAAAACGTCCTAGTCGCACACTGCCACAAAGTCACCAGCCACATTTGTGGCACAAAGGGCAGCACCTGTCACCACATTTGCGGCACAAAGACTGTCAGCCAATGCCACAGGTCCAGACATACCCGTCCCCGACGCTGCCGAATTGTCGGCGAGGCCAGGAACAAGGTCAGCAGTCAGATTTTTCCCATCATTGGCCCGTTGATCCACCACAGATGCCACAGATCCAGAATTGTTGTTCGTCTTGCAAGGTCGGCGTGAGGACGCCGTAGCCGCCCCACAGGTGATCGGGCCCCTGCCCGCTGTTGTCCTCTGACAAACACCACCACGCGAGTGCAAAAGAAAGCGCTGGGCCGGCCGGCCCATCGCCAGAAGCCGTCGAGGTGCACCAGGTCTGACAACAGAATGCCGGTGGACGTGCCTGGAACCCACATGGTCCGCCACCTCCCGACCCACCGCGTCTGACCGCCCAGAAGGAGGGGCGGACACACCAGCGTCCCGATCCATGTCCCCGGAGTGACCATCAGGCAGCTGAGCCACATGCGACGCCGGGGAGAGAGACCGGTTAGGCACCACCACCCCATCCACAGGATGCTGAGCAGTGGGAATGTTGGCATCAGAACAGAAGTGGGTCGGATCCACTGCACCATCGGTCGACGGCGGCGGGCCAAGAGCATCAGGCACAACCGCACCAGCCTCAGGAGTCTGAATAATGGGGGTGCTGTTTCCCAGGGACGCATACACAAGGATGGAGGGGGAAACCGAAGGGTCGTCAGGATAGGAAGGTGTGTCACGTGACTTCAAAGCGTGGGGAACACCATGAGGCATAGAGATATGTGACGGTTCATTTCCACAGCACACATCGGGAACGTGAGCCTCGTCCACTGCACCGCAACTTGTTGGGGCCAGTGGAGCATCCACACTGAGATTATGTTGCTGCAGCCCAGCCTCCTCGGGTTCCACATCTGCATGGTTGGCAATGGCAGAGAGCAAAAGCGTGGCGTCCCCATGTTGGGCAGCGCCACCAGAGCCAGCACGCTGATCAGGCTGATGCACAGCGGGCCGGTGGACACGTGTCTGTGGAGGCTGTCGTGGGCGCCACTCCCAACGCGTCGCCGTCGGCAGCCGGTCACAACATCCGCCCAAGAGCGGCGTTGGAAGCCAGCCTCAGTTTCGCGCACAGAGATGGTGAAGATCCGGCCATCAGCGCAGAGCTCAACAAAGGCGGAATCCGTGCCTGACACCCTAGCTCCACCCGAGCGTGAACACCTGAGATGCCCCGAGATCCACGACGTCGCGCAAGGTCACGAAAGGGCAGATGATGGCCGAAAGAGCCTCGGCGTATCTGAGGTGAAGAGGGACACCACCAAGGGAGATCGAGCGCAGTTGGCCGGACGCCGATATCCGACCTCCAATGTCAGCCGACCAAGGCGACCAGCTGATCGACAATGTGTCACTCAGCCACACAGTGTCAGCTACCAAACATTTGCGCTGCACGTCCGATCCGAGCCACAACAGGACACTAGATGGGGAGAGGAACGATGGGGAAAGACGAAGAGGCGCACGGAGGTGGCGCTCAATAGCCCCCTGAATCATGTCCAGCTGATCCGTCGGTGAAGAAAGCTCCCCAATCAGACATTGGGTGAGGAAATGTTTGGTATTGGAAGCATCAGGGCCCAGGGCGCAGCCACAACAGGAGCATGCGGCGGCAACACGCCCGCCGCCACCACTGGCGGTCCACCACAGGTCATCATGGCGCCGCGCACACGCAGAGGGCACGAGGCACGCCTGTGACCGAAGCCCCCACACAGGAGGCACCGCATTGGCTCTCTGCAGTGGCGCTGGAGATGACCGCGACCACGGCAGCGAAAGCACAGCACATCCTGATCAAGCGGTCGTTGCCTGGACACTCGAGCGGCTCGAAGGGACCAGCCATTCGCCTCCTCAACGTAGCGCACAGAAGGCATAATCCTGTTGGTGTTGAAGTTGGGTTCGTGGCACCGCCGGCAAAGATTGCCAGAAGCGGGGAGGGGAGAGGGGGGAGGGGTATCACATTCTTCACTTTTACCAACAATGTTGAGACTCAACAAAACCATTAATTTTACTATTTCTTTTCAGATTGTGTGGCCTGAGACCCGAGTGTGGCAGGGCGTGCTCTTATGAAGCTTCAAAACATGATATCTTGGAATGGCCTTTATAAACAATATCTTTTGAAAGTATGAATGCAGAATATCTTAGATAGGATGAAGTATAATTTACAATTGTTGTGATTCATTTTCTCTAGTTTATTTCTTTTTTTGAGTAAAAGTTGTATTTGTTTGAAGCTGATTCTTTTCTTTCCTTCTCATCTGATTCTGTCTTTCAATGACTTCTCATAAGAAATATTATGCAGGCACAAACACGAGAAATCACATTACAGGAAGAAAATGCTGCTTATGAAAAGGCTGTTATAGACTGCCAAAATAAACTTCAAGAAAAGCTGCTGGAGGCTGATCTTCTTCGAAGTAAGTTGAAGGTTGGTATATAAACTTTGAGCATTGTATCCATTTTTATCTTAACACTGAGTGGGTGTTCTTAATATGTAGTAAGCTAAGATATGGGCTGGAGATTAAGGGTGTTAATGGGGAATGATTGCCCTCCACAATGTCTCAACAACAACAACAACAACAACAAAGCCTTATCCCACTAGGTGGGGTCGGCTACATGGATCATACGACGTCATTCCGTTCTATTAGTAATCAAACCTTTCATATTCGTTGATCCATGTTCATAAGATTCGACATGATTTTATGCTGGCTGTCGGGGCCTAACACAACCCTCCTCCTTTATCCGGGCTTGGGACCGACTATAAAATATAGGCGCCATCAATTCAATAAAATAGGATAGCTACAACCTTGGTAGCTATCCTTTCACTTCTCCGAAAAAAGATGTAGTACGGTGATGGCTTGTTCTGGTTACATGGTCTTCCAATTTGATTGAAGTATATAGCTTTTAATTTTATCAAGAATATTTTTAGAGACAGTTAAGGATATTTGTATTGGCTCTGGCAAGACCAGTTCAACAAAAGTCAAGTTTTCCCACTGGATTTTACCTTTTTTTTTGTGTGTGCACCTCTCCTTTCAAAATCTTCAACTTCAGGTAATCATCAATATAAGTGTTGCACCATTGCAGCATTGCTTTCATTTTTTTTAACTCATTGCAACGTATTACTTGATTCCAGGAAATGGAGTTAGCAGAGCAGGAATTAAAGGCTGAGCTGGAAAGCAATATGGCTGCCAAGGAACCTGGTCACCTTGAATCCTCAATTGTTGATTCTAAAATGACGCAGAGTTCTCAGTTTGTGACAGTGTCATTAGAAAGTTCCAAGTCAGAGGACTTGCAAGAGAAGAAGAGAGAGTTGGTTAGTTGTGTGTTGGTCAGTCTTTAAGAAGATTAAGTTGCACTTATGAATTTCCAGTTGCTTGTTTATTTTTGTTATCAGAGTTCAGTGGAAGAAACGATCCAGAGGCTGGAGGACGAGTGGTCATCTGTTCAGCAGGAATCTTTGAGGCACCCTGCTCCAGGTACTTTTATTTTTTTTAATAATCTTTAGAACAAGTGATCTTTGATAGGAGGTTTCATCTGTACTGGATAACTCACCATAGCATTATTCATTTTTTAGTCCCTTTGATTATTTATTGGAATCAACAATTCTTTAATTCAATGCTGCACAATTGTTTTTTCTTTACCTTTGGCATAAAAGTTCAACGAGAGAAGCTACTGGAAAAGCAGCTCCACAACTTGATCGAGCAATTGACGACAAAGCAAGTCAGTGTAACACCTCAAGTTGATAGTTCATCAGTTCTTGTATGACATTATTGACACTATGCCGTACTCGTTCCCCCATTTTTGCAGGCACAAGCAGAAGGCTTAAGAACCGAGGTGAGGGCAAAGGAGAAGGAACTGGACCAGCTGAATGTGCTTCGAGGAAACATGGAGAGTGGGACCACGGATTCAAATGTGGCAAGGAATCGTTTCTCCAGGGGCGGCCTTACAAGAGGTGGAGCTCCTTTTGACAACTCAAACGAGGCCTACAGGGTGGTTCATGCTGGAGGGAGAATTGAAGGCATACAGAAACTTGTGATCTTAAGGTCTTCTTTTCTTTTGTATCTCTTGGCCCTCCATGTTATCGTCTTTGTGAAGATTTCGTTCTGAACCATAATCCTTTTGTCTTTTTTTTTTGGTTGCTTTCTATACCATAGAATTAGTGTGTTCTGTTATGTAGTTGTTTTCATTTGGGTTGTACCTCCACACATACTCAGTTTTTGTAAAATTCAAATATCATTACTATCTATAACTCTGTAGTTCTTGGGAGTTCAAGTTCAAGATTTGTGGGTGAAGTTTCAGACCATGGTACTATGCCAGCCCAATAATAACTTAGAGTTTAAAAGAAAATTGGATTTGGAAGCAAAAGTTTCAACTTGTTGAAGTTGCAGCAATTCAGAAGTAAAGCCATTAATCGTAACAGACAAAGCTAGCAAGGTAACAAGACCGGAAGATCATGTCAACATACAACATAACATGGCAAAAATACACGCATTAATATTCTTGAATCCAAAAATAGTTCTTTCTCCTGCAAAGTTGGATCTACAGACTTTAAGATCAAATACAGCAATGTAATCCGTGAATCGCAGCTTTTCTGCACTTGAAAATTGATTTCCAGAAAAGTGTGATGATTTGATCATGTAAACCAAGTCTGTTCTCCCTCCTGGCATGCCTGCCAATCTAGAGAAGATACCTGCACATTAGATGAAAGAAACCTAGCTCCTCTTGTTTTCCCCATCAAGAGATCTCAGACTTGGAAACACCTGTCTTCCAGTTATGTTCTACCCCTGCTCCATGGATAGTACATCATACAATCAAGAAAATAACATGTGGTAATTGCCACCAACCTCCAGTTAGAATATTGTCCATCATTCATTCCTGTGTTTACTCGGCCTTTCTACTTTACCAGTATGCCAGCTAATCCTCAATGGAATTTTTACATGCACCTGGGTGTGGTCGCTCTTTACTTTTCTATACTTGAAAGGAAAGGGAGGTTCAGGTTTAGTTGGCATATAACGAGATGAGATGTGCAATAAGAACATGGTTAAGGTTTCACAATCTCTTATCAAAGTATCAAACAATTCAATAATCGTGTGTTAGGCATAGATATCGATACCATAATTTTCTCCATCATGTATGGCACCCTAATTTGTGCATTTGCAAGTTATAATCCCTGCTAAATCGCGTGGAGGATTGTTAATATTCATCTATAAGCTAATGCCCGTAACAAATGATGGATATGCACGCACATAAACACATGCGTGTCTAGGATCAATATCCTTCATGTTCATAACAAAGAATTTCATCTGTATTATGCAAGTACCATGCCCAGAAACTTCATGCGGTTAAATTTTCTTCAAGATAAAAAAAATATTTGAGATGGATATAGAACTTACACGAATAAATGCATATGAAGGAATTTGTGCAGGTTCCAGATAGAGACTCTATCAGTTGGCACCATTCGTGGTTGTGGCAATTTCCTGCATGGCACTTGTCACAATAATGCACATTTCAAATGTCAAGACCAATGTAGATTTATTTATGATTCATAACACAACCCAAATCACCTTATACCATCTTTAAGACAACTTTTGGGTTTTCATTGTAATTGTACTAGAGAATGTAGACAAGTCTTGGATCATCAAAGTACAGAACATATTCCACTGACAGCAGCAAAAGCTTATGCCTCTCTCACACTTATGAAGTCAGCTTTCTCCTCCTTTTTCTTCTTGTACATTTATTCCTATCTAACAGTAAGTCCCAGTCATAAAAAGTACATATTCTGATGACTCAAAGTCGGCAACTAACCAAAGAGAATAAGCTTTGCTCAGAAGAGAGAACTGCATATAAGCAAGATGCTTAAAATGATGTGAACCAGTCTATGCAAATTGCACGATACAAAAATTCGACCGCGATAGGACACTCAAAATGGCATAAAACAAAGAACCATTAGTAAGTACAACAACTAGTGCAACTTACTAATAGTGAGGAAAAAAACGGAAGAGGCCACTTGACTCTAAAGAGAAAAAGCACAAAAGGACGGTCTTTAGCATCCTAAAAGATCTTCAGCACCTGAACATGATCATGGCATCTATAATGGTGAAGAATCCTCAGCACTCCATGCAATGCCTAATAAAGAGCACTGAATCATCTAAGAAGACAACAGCAAAGACTAAAGAAGAAATCCCCACAGTTCCTCATCTGCTTTCCCCAAGGAGGATTGAAAACACCAAAAATCCATCACCAAGATCAGATCCAAACTTGTCAGAGCATGTGCCTACCCATCCCCCCCTACAACCATACTCATCAACATGTCTACAATCATACAAATATGAGAACTCTCACAGACATGCATGTTGTATGTAATTAGCTATCGACAACCATACAAATCTGAGTATTGTCACAACCATGCATACCTCCACATCCATTTCTTTTGTTTTTTTTAACTCTGAATCGAGATAAAGAAATTAGAGCAACGCATAAAGTCAATAAATGAATTAATAGCACTGGTGCACAAATCTGCTTTCTTTCCTAGAAAGGGGATCAATAATGATCATACGTATCGAGAGCGGAAAGCAAAGAAATCAGGAACTGAAGTGAAGTCCGGATGCAGAGGTTTATCGACCGTTTCCTGCTTTGTACCCTCGTTAAAAGCTCCAGCTGCAATGAACAGTCCGCTCCCCTCTTTCAACCTGAGTACCATCGACAAGGCCAGGAAGAGATCGATAAACCGCTGCGTCCAGAAAATTCAATCTGAACGGGAAAAAAGAATAAACAAAGGAACAAATCAGGTATCGAGAGGAGAAGCTGAACAAGCTGGAGATCTGAGAATCCAAGATTTATACAGAGAAGAAAACAGAAGCATAACATACCATTTAAACTTCCTGATAAGACCGCAAGAACAACTACTTCGTAGGTAGAACGATTTGAAACAAGGCCGTGAATAGCTTAAAAATCGAAGTCGCAGAGTAAGTGAGCAGCAAAAAAAGTGTGGCAAAAAAAAAGAAACAAAAAACATGGAACCCGTCCCTTTTTCTCTGCTCACTCATGTGGGTAGTCAGTCAGGCAGAATGAGGAGGGAGGGGAAGCAGAAGGAGTCCTGATGATTGGGAGAAAATGGGAAGTGTTGGGCGTGAATAACATGGATTTTTAAAGGGAGGAAAACAAATCGAGAGGAGAGAGAGAGAGGTGGGTGAGGTCAGCGTGACGGGTGCAGGTTAAATTTTGGTTGATGTAGATTGAGGACTTGGATTTGGGCGTCACTCACAGGTGGCAGCCACCAAAAGATTGCCCAAAACCCAACGGAGGAGGCTTTCGGTGCAGACACTTGGCAGCATCTTGTTTAGCCCAAAGAGGGGGCTGGGCAACTGGATCGAAGGCCTACAGGCTGCCTTTGCACACGAGAGAGAGAGAGAGAGAGAGAGAGAGAGTCTTGTGTGTGAAGGTCCAAAACAGGCCGGCAGCACCGACTCTTCCATCTGATGTCCACGGGCATGCAGCCGGGGAAGAGGAGGAGACGAAGGGGAGCCGTGTGGATTCAATTCTTCGAGGGTTTCGAGTACGCACGCGGAGAGACAAGAATCTAATGCTGTAATCGAACAGGACGGCGCCGGATGCCGGTAGATATGGACCAAGGAGGAAGGTAAGAACGCTGCTGTTGGAAAATAGTGTTGGCCATAATTTAATGCATTTTCACTCCTCTTTTTTTCTTTTCTCCTTGTGTCTTTTGTTTTTTTATTATATAATTTTTGGGAAGGTGAAAAAATAACTATACAAAAATATGATATTCTCTTAACATATTTCATTTTTTATGATTATCTTTTTTTTATTCTATAATATATTTGTTTGCCTGTTGATAGGTAAACCTCATAACTAAAATTCATAATATTTTTTTTCTTTTTCTCCTTTTTTAGATTAAATTTAATGTAAACATAAGTTCAATAGGTGATAAATAAAATAACCTACATTTCAAATTCAACTATCCAATGTTATTTGGTTGTTATAAAAAAATATGGAGATATAAAAATAATTATCGCCTAAACAAATAAGTCAGACATATGATCTTATTATATTTTTTTTTATCGAGGCTTGTCGCTTTTTAAGACTATTATTACTTGACTAATTTGATAAAAAAATCGTCCAATATATTTATCGGGCTCGGCGATTTTCAAGATACTTTTAGAAAAATATATTAGAAAAATAAAATATGGAGGAGACATTTTTGTATCCATGGAATGATTAGCCTATTGTTTTTTATAATTATTGAGAAGGAGACCTTACATCATCTCAAATCTTATATGTACTAAAAGTGAGGTCTCTCAAAGGCAAAGCTTTCTCTTTTGGAATATTAGCCTTAGTTTTTTTTTTCTGAATTTTTTAAAGTTGTTTATTTATTTAATTCGTCTACTCACTCTTATTGATAATTGCTCTAAAATCTTCCTGGTTTTCATGTCCCTGTAAACCTAATCTCATCTCATCTCATTATTTATGACCTCATACGAGTAACAGTTGAATCCATCCTTAGATGCTTAAATGATTAACTGAGCAACAAAATGAATGGGTAAACAAATAATCATTGTGGAGTATTTTACTTTTAACTGTCCATGAGACCATGACGTCTATTTGTGATAGTCATCTTCAAATTCATTGAAATTTTTTTATTAGTTTTAATCAATTAGATAGAAATGTTTAGATGAAAAAATGTAATGAGAGGGATTTTAAAAAAAAAATTGATTTGATAGATAAGTTTTAGTAGGTGTTTGAATAAAATGTAGGAACTAAGAATATACTTTATTATTTTATAAGATATAAATTATAGTAAATGAAAATATTATGTATTTTATTTATTTAAAAGAATAATTATAGCATATAAAATTATTATACGTAATTATTAATTTAAAATTTATTAAAATAAGTTGTGCCTTACTATATTAATATTAGTTTTGATTAAATTTTTTATATGTTATTAATATTATAATTTATGTAATAATATCTTAATATTTAAATATAATATAAATTAGATTAATACTATAAAGTAAACAATATGTTAATAAGATTATACTATAAATCATATCATGTATATTTTTTTCTAAAAACAATTATAAATTTTAATTAATAAATTTTATTTGAATACAATAATATTTAAATTAATTTGAATACATATACTATATAATATATAATATATAATATATATAATATTTAGCATGTAATATACTATTAAATAGGATTAGTCTACATGATAAAATAAAAAAGTGGTCAGTTCTTCCCAGAAGCAAGAACTAACCAAGTTCTTGCCAATGGCAAGAACTTTTTCGCTAGAATTTGAGCGTTGACTGGAACTTCCAGTGGGACCCTCCGAAACTTCATCCGTTGTTTGGCGGAACGAAGCCAAGTTCTCGACAAAAGTTGCTATCTTTGCACTACCAAAATGTATCACTCGAACACATGGCTAGGTACCATTATAAAGATGATACTCAATTTGACTTTTAGGTTGACATAGACTAATTAATACTCATGCACATAAGACAACAAAATCAAATGTTCTAACTAAAATCCAAATAACATCACCCATTAGAGTTACATTATACTTGTCTCAAACAAATGTTAAACTATAAAATCACATCACATGCTAACCATCACAAAAACCATCATCAATATCGTCATCATCATCTACTTATCTTGGTCAATCATAAAATCTAGATACAAAGGAGATAACTCCCGATGAGCTTAAAGTTCAATATGTATGGTCTTAGAGAAACATCAATCAATCATATCATAGCCTGGAGCACAATATGAATCATATAAACATTGACAAGAACCAAATAACATGGAGCATATAAGCATTCAACATATTTCTAATCATCTTTGCATCTTTCAACTCCACAATTTCTAGCATTCAATTATCGATCATCATTTTATCAATTAATAATCATTGATTTACTACATATAAAGAATTATTATATCTTATCTTCTTTTTTTCAATCTTGTTATAAAATCAATGAAAAGAGCTCACTTTTCAAAAAAAAACTTTATGTTGCTCATATAAGGAATTGTTGAATTCATTGCACAAAATGAGGGAGTCTTCTACGACAAAAGTAATGGTTATGTTTTATCCTTTAATCAAACTAAGTTTTGATATTTTGATATCCAGTTATGCTACTTACCTCTACCGATCAGTTTCAATCTTTAACAATCATCCCAAAGACAACAAGCATAGCCAGTCGAGGTTTCATCTTTTTATCTTGTTTAATGTATCTTTCACTTTTATCTTCTTTATCATAGGTCATTGTATCCACATGATATTATATAAACAAAATCATGATGATATCAATGGTACTTAGAAAACTAGGATGACATGAACGGAACATTAAAAACCACACACATGAACATCATAATAATCACACATGATTATAAGAAGGGTGAATGAGATGGCATTAACAAAAATGTATGAATTCGTAGCGCAAAAATAAACATCCATCAATCGACCTATGGTGATGGTTGGTCGATTAATTCCTATGATTGATCGACCAAAAGTAGTGATTGGACAACTAGTGATCATAGTCAATTGACATATACCCCGAGTGATCAGGCCTCAAGTAGTCGATTGTTAGTCCATCGTCAGTCAACCATTGCTTCTTGTGGTTAACTATTGGCTCGACCGGTAGTTAACTTAAATAATAAACTATTTTTTATGAAGAATTAATTTTGGCTCCTTTTTCAGGGCATTTCAACCCTAACTCTTAAATATTTGATTTAATTATGTTTACAACATTAAGTGCAACAAAACATGAGTCTATATTAATTGATTCCTCTATGTATATTTCCGTTGAGTTTGTTTTCTTATTGTTCATAACTTCCTCTCCTCCTCGTTGTTTTTTTTCGTCGCATACTCTCTTTTACCAAAATTATCAAAGCGAGAAAGACAAAACAAACATGACAAAACTAGTCTTTGTTTGACATTATTAGTGATTTGATAAGCGAATATTGGTTTAACAACATATAACGGTTTAATTAGTAGATAAAGAACGATGATTAATGATTAGAAGTAGAGGTTCACTGATCGAGTTGCATCCGACCCGAGAACAAGCCCAACCTAACCTAAGGTCAAAGCCTATATAGGCAGAAAATATGTGCAACCCGATCTTGTTCAGGTCGGATTGAGCCAGATCGGGGTGGTCGAGTTATTCGACCACCATTTTTTTATTGTTTCTTACTTTATATATTATTTTAATATAAAATATTATTTAATAGTATTTTAAATGTAAAATATATTTTCTTACTATCTGAATATTATTTCCATAAATTAAATATTTTATTTTGATATTTTTAAAAAAATTATAGAACTAAAATAAAAAAGAAAAAGTTGGATCATGGGGTCGGGTCGACTCGGGTTGGAAAATTTAAACCCATACCTGACCTTAACCTTCGGTCTGACCCGATCCGAATTAGGTTAAGCTAGGTCATCGCAGTGAACGTCCCTAATTAGAAGTTTGTTTATGATATTAACAAATTAGTGTTTAGTAAACTTAGCAATAAAAATAACTAATGAATACTAAATGACATCATTGGACAATTAATTAATTCAAGCACTATACAAAATTTATTATAACAATAAATAATTTATTTATATCTCAATCAAATCGAATAAAATTCAACAACTATTTTTTATTAAAATTTATAATAATTAATTAAGCACATATATAAAAAATAGTTGAACGGTGACAAAATAAAAATGAGAAAATAATAAGATACATTGAGAAAGAATTAATGCATTTAAATAAGGATAAAATAAAAAAATAAACCTTTAATCTCCAATAAATAAGTATTAGTAGAAGTAGCTTTTGAATACTATTATCCGAAATGTTAAACTTTACTTGCTTATGTCATTTATAAATAAGTATAAATCGCCAAACCCTACTCCAAACAATGGGTGTAAGAAAAACCCTCAAAAAGCCTATCCGACTTGAAATAAATGAGCATGAAAAAACAAAAAAATAGGGATCCTAATATGATTTAGGATGGTTTTTAATAAATTAAAATTCGTCCGCTAAAATTAGGACCCCACTCGAAAAAATCGTAGGGTCGGTGGAACTTATTTTTATTTATATAATTAATCCATATGTTATCAATTCTTTTATTATATACATAATATTTTCGTATAAAATTTATACTTTTCTATCACATTATCGAACTCTAATTTAATAACTTCAAAATTTTAGTAGTATATTTTATATTTAATATAAAATTAAATATTTTTATATTAATTTTAATTTAGTATACTTTTAATATATAATTATATAAAACTAGAGTCTCGAAAAATCACCTGAAAAAATTGATCTGCTAGAGGTGATTTTTATTTTCTTAAATAGTTTTAGGACATTTTTTAATTTTAAAAATCGAATCGAAAAGTAGCTGTTGTTATTTTTTTATCGAAAATCTAATCTGATCCGAATTACTTTCATCCCTACTCCAAATGCTATTATGGCATTGTCAAACAAAAGGAAAGAGAGTTATGAATAGAGGTATAAACAATTAGGAAGAAAAGTTTATATCTAATTAATACTCACATAAAGTAAGAATGCAATCAAGATTCCTTGAAGACAATAATTTGATTATTACTCAAAACACTTATCTTCACCCAATCATTATCGTATTTCATTTTATATCCTATATTGTTTTTCTTTCTTTTAACTTTTCTTCTCTCATCCTTTCATTATATTTATTTTCAAAGTCAAAATACTATCTTCATGTAGAAGAACATATCTGCATGCCATAAAAAACATCCTAACCACTTTTAGTTCATCTTTATTCTTTACCAATAATTTCAGTATCAACCAAACACATGGATTCTTTCTTCAGCCAGTAAAACCGTAAAAGCCACATGTGAACCTGAACCCTGACACACCCCCATTTACAGTTCATCTTTACCTTTCTGTTTTCAGAGTAAAACTTGGAATAAAAAAAATGGCTCTTAAGAATGAATACTTTCACCCCCAAAGAAGAAAGAATTCTGAACCCCAAACTGATCACAAAAGTAGTAAAAATTAACAAAATGTTCCAGCAGCAGTAGTAGCATCGATCATCTCTTCGTTACAACCCGGATCAAGAATGAATTATTCAACTATTTGTTCATGTATCATGTTCTAGAATCGTTATTTAAAATCATCACTTTTTTCCATCTCGTTTTCGTCCGAATAACGAATTAATGACTTTCTTTAAATATGAATATTTAAATTCTTATGTGCACACTTACTTTTTTTTTTTTTGACTTAACTCACTCACATCGAATTCAGGAGATTCATGTTCCTTGCGTCTTCACAGTGCACAATTCACGTTTCTCTCTGTTCTGTTCTGATCTAAACTAAACTCATTCTCCGTTCGAATATTTTTATTCAAGAAAACACTCATATTTGAAATGTGTAGAACACTATTTTTTTTTCACTATGTTTCATCGGCTTTGTATTTTGTTTTTTCATATATTTATGTCAAAAAGTGACAGCTTTTAGATTCCATTTTTAGATATGGAACGAATCTAGTAAATGTATCTAAGACACCGAGAGGGTGCCTTTGTGTTCGTATAAATATTTCACTTCCATAAACAGACGCGGCGGGAAACGGCGAATTTTTGGGGACCGAAAGAGAAACCCTTCTCCCCAAAATTCTTGGCCTTCCTCAGCATCGAAAACCCTACGGATTTCGACCTTGATCGATCAATTGAGCGGCCTCCAATGGCGTCCGCCAAGGGGGCATTCATCCACGAGGAGGAGGACGACGGCGACCATCCCATGCGTTACCTCCCCATCGGCGATGTCTACTCCTCGTCCGCTCCCTGCGTCAACCCTAGCGGCTCCTCCAGCGTCATGTCCAAGAAGGTCAAGGCCCAGAAGCCCTCCGGCGAGGAATGCGATGACGACGGCTGCGGTAGGAAGCCTCCCGGGGACGCCAAGAAGCCGCTCCTGGTCTATCGCAGGAGGGCGAAGAAGCCATGCCTAGATTCCGCCGAAGGGAGGGTGGGGTCGTCGTCGGAATGCCTCAAGGATGCTGAGGGGAATGCGATTGCGCGCGCGGATGGGGAAAGGTCCATTCTTGTGGCTGATTCTATTGCCGGCGAGGAGATTGCCAATAAGAGGTCGGCTGTGAAGAACGAACTTCTGAGGTTGGGTGATGGTGCTGGTGCTCCAGACGGAAACTCGGGGCCGCGATTAAGAGCGTTGGAAGGTTTCAGAAGCGATAAGCCCATCGTAGGGAGCAAACGGGTTCGCCGTGATGAGAAGAACACTTCTGCTTCGAGTAAACTAAAAAAATGGGTCGAGTGAGTAACATTGAAAGTTCGGTCTTGTTTGTGTTGTATGACATAACTTAGTTGATTCTTTGGGAATGCAATGGATAAAAGTGAGGATTTTTTTTTCTGTTGCAGATTGGAGATTGAAGGTGCTAATCCAGATTTGCTGATTGGTTTAGTATGCAAGGCAAGTGTTTATCTGCAACATTTTTTTTCTCCAAAGATGTTAAAATTTCATCATTTATGAGCCCCTACTACTAATATTGTTGGTCCAACAAGAGTTTTGGTCACAATTGCAGGTGTACTGGCCCATGGACGATGACTGGTATAAGGGTACGGTGACTGGGTACAACCCCTCGACCAAGGAGCACAAAGTATGACTTATTGTAGTATTTTACTGGAGTTCTGACTTCTGAATACTTTGGGCTTTTAGTGTCTGATATTTTAATGATGTCCTACATTCCATACTAAAATCTTTTCCAAGTACTTTGTTGTGTTAATTATTTTCCATCATACTTCCACTTTTTAATCAAATGCTCAAGGATGTTATCTGCACCCGTTCACTCTATTTATTTTCTGTCAATTAGTTAATTCTCGATGTTAGGATAATTTGTTTTCATCTTAATATTCTGAACTGAATTTAATTGACTGCAGATTGGGTATAAGGATGGCGAGGTTGAGAATTTAATTCTGTCAAAGGAAAAGATAAAATTTAATATTTCTAGCAGTGAAATGCAACATCTCAATTTGAAATGCAGTATTCCTTATCTGGAGAAGGGCCACAATTACCAAGAGTTAATGTCTTTGGCTCTCAATTTTCATGATTGTCAAAATTTTGAAGCTGGGGATCTTGTTTGGGCGAAGATTACAGGTGCCGTTCTAGTACCAATATTACATTATTTTCCAAGAACTACTTGCTTTTATTACATTACTTATGCTGTCCTTGTTATGACATATTGACCCATAGCTCCAGTTGCTACTTAGTTTATCATCTGTTTATTATTAATACATTTCATATTTTTATAATCAACTGCCAGGTGCACTTCGTTGCACTGAGCAAGATGATGATGTTTGAGATGCTTCGCATATTACTCTGCAATTTTTTTTTAGAATCCTGTACATATAACTTGGTTGTAGTTCTGAAAAATATTTTGTCCTAACAGTTGATTGTTTGACTCACAGGTCATGCGGTGTGGCCAGCAGTTGTTCTGCAGGAACTAAAATTGTGTTCGAGCAGAGGCTTGAAGCCTGGACGAGGAGAGACAATTTTAGTACAGTTTTTTGGGACTCATGATTTTGCAAGGTAGATTATTTTTATTTCATCACATGGGCAATGCTTATTTCATTATTAAATGATAAAATTTCTTTAAATAAATTTTCAGGATTAAGTTGAAACAAGGCATCCCTTTTCTCAATGGTCTACTATCTTCATTCCATTTGAAGTGCAAGCAGACGCGCTTTTATCAAAGCCTAGATGAAGCAAAGTTGTATGTGCTTACTTATTTCACACTTTTGAAATTTTGACTGACTAACTCTTCGAAGATGAGACATCTTTGCTCATTTGTCCTCATAAGAAGTTCTCTCATTTTGTCAAAAAAAGTTCTCTCGTTTAATTCGTAAAATGGTTTATGTTTAGGTACTTAAAGGACCAACAACTTCCAAAAATTATGCTAGAGCTCCAAAAAAAGGCTGAATCTCATGACTTTAGAGCTTCCTCAGATAAAGAAGAAAATGGTTCTGGTGATGACACCTCTGCAGATGAAATGACAAATGCTGTTGACTTAAAGGAAATGTCCCCAATTGAAATAGGAGATCTTCGAGTAACTAACCTAGGTGCTCTTGAATTGTTCACATGATTGTTTTCTACTTATATGTTTGTATATATGTAAATGGCATGCAACTAATATGCGAGTGGCTAACTTGATTCTATTTAACATCCAGGAAAAATAGTCTGCGATTCAGACAAGTTCCATAACAAGAAGCACATCTGGCCTGAAGGATACACAGCCTTTAGGAAATTCACATCTTTGCGAGGTAAACTGTTATGTGATTCAACCGTTCATATATCCAACTTTTTCCTCATTCTTTTTTAACATGATAGCCATAAACCTGCTCTGCTGATCATACTTGTTGCAGACCCAACTCAAGAAATATCCTATAGGATGGAAGTTCTCAGGAACCCCAAAGTGAAATCTCGTCCTTTATTCAGAGTCACACTGGAAGATGGAGAGCAGGTCATAATTTCTAAACCTGGTCTATATACGTTTGTTTTAAAAAAGTTTGATCTCATGTCATTATTATAGCATAAATGGAGAGGACTCGAGGAATTTCAATGGACAATTTAATGAAATATTCGAAACATTTCCCCTCTATCAGAACAACAACAAATATTGGAAATGAAATGGAATTCAACCTGTCTAGTGTACAGTCAGCAGGAGTTATACAATGAGCGGAACTTTGAGCTTCTGCAAGTTTGACTTCTGTTTATGTCTTTTGAAGATATTTAACGAAATTATAGTCGGAAGATCCTACAGAAATAAATATGGTCAATGGGGGAAAAATCTAGTATAATAGTTCAGAAATTCAAGTCACGTGTATTATTAACGTGAAATCACCATCTTAATCTGTCATCACATATGTTCTCTGATTATTTATTGCTAAATACCAGATTGATGGAACATCACCAAGTTCTTGTTGGAAGGAAATATTCAACAAGATCAAAGAGAAGCAGTCTGATGCCAACTGTGCAGAAGTAGAAGGAAGTGATTCCCAAAAATCTGGCTCTTACATGTTTGGCTTCTCAAATCCGCAGATATCCCAACTTATCCAGGTTTCCTATTTAGTAAAAATGTTGATAAATTAAATTAAGTAAACTTGCATCTCCGCAATTTTTTTAGGTTCTTGTGTTTTTTGATAATTGAAGAAACATGGAGGTTCTCCATAATTTCATGGATGTGAATTACTTGTTGCAATCTACCAAATGAAGTTTTCACAACTTCTACTGAATTTTTGTTATATAACAAACTTACCTCATTTGTCTGACTTGGATAAATCCTTTTAATGATTAGGAACTGCCAAATTCTAGGTTGTGTTTGAAGTACTTCGAGAAATCCAAGGATCAACCTACAGGTTATCAAGCTGTTCATGTAGATTGGAAAGATCTGGATAAATGCAATGTTTGTGACATGGACGAGGTAAATATGCATCTGATAGTTTATAGATACATTAAACAATTGACTCTGAAGTCTGAAATATTTGTCACATCTGAGAGTCATTTGTACTAGATTATGTTATCTACCTACTTTCTTTTAATGACTTAATTTTGTCATTGTGGCCACATTAATCTTTTAGTTCTCAATTTTGTTTAAATTGAGTTAGGAATGACCATATACGTGAACGAGTCGGAGAGCTCCTACTAGTGAGAAAATGGTAGAGAATCGTTTGAGATGGTTTGGTCATGTTCAGAGAAGATCATTAGATGCGCCAGTAAAAAGAGTAGATCAAATAATCTGGAGTCCGATTAAAAGAGGGAGAGGGAGGCCAAGGCGGACACTTGACGAACTAATAGAGCAAGATCTATTGGTGAATAATATACCGAAAGGTTTGGTTACTAATAGAGCGGAATGGCGTCGTATGATTCATGTAGCCGACCCCACCTAGTGGAATAAGGCTTTGTTGTTGTTTGAGTTAAACAAAAATCAAGGATGTAAGATTTGTGTTTAATGACTTCCAGCTGACCTGTGAATTTTTTGGGTGAATTTTCAAACACCATTTCTAATTACATACCTTGCAGACTCTCTTGTCGTATGTTGTACTATTTGCACCTATTTTATTGTAAAATTAGCTTCATTTGCGCCTGTAGGAGTACGAGGACAATCTATTTCTTCAATGTGACAGATGTCGAATGATGGTAAGTCCTCTTTATTTTTCTTAATTTATTTTTGGGCCATCCAACATAATATCTACACATTTCATTTCTGTTCTGAATTAACACTCTTCATTTATTTGCTTTCTTAATTTTCAGGTTCATGCTAGATGTTATGGTGAACTGGAACCTTTAAATGGAGTGCTTTGGCTCTGCAACATATGTCGTCCTGAAGCACCCAAGTCTCCACCAAAATGCTGTCTTTGTCCAGTTATTGGTACACAGCTCTTCTGTTGGTTGCTATATTGCATGTCATTTTGCATGTTTTTTGGATTATTAATCTCAGTGATTTAGGAGGTGCCATAAAACCTACAACTGATGGACGCTGGGCTCACCTGGCATGCGCTATGTGGATACCTGGTTTGTATAGATATTGAAATGCTTCTCTGATTTGCTGTATTTCAAGGCAACCTTGTGTTTTAATGCATCCAGACCCTCTACAGAGACGTGCCTGATGGATGTAAAGAGAATGGAACCTATTGATGGGATAAGTCGGATCAATAAGGTATGTAGTTAATTTCTTAACAAATTGTCTAGAATTCTTCTCCCCTTGCATATCTAGAAAGTCTATAATCTCCACAGTGGACAACTGGGATGAGTATTTTTGGTATAATTCTTTAAATAATATTTCAGGATCGCTGGAAACTTCTCTGCAGCATTTGTGGTGTCTCTTATGGAGCTTGCATTCAGGTCTGACTTATATTTTGTCCTTGATGCACATAATGGATGCTGTTCAAAACCCTAACATTTAAAGTATTTAATGATTCTTTGTGCATTAAAAAAATAGTATGTTAGCCGCACAATGCGGGGATCACAAAAAATTTATTTATAAAAAGTCTGGTAAGTACAACAGCAATAAAATTGGATGATTGCAAACATGGCAATCATCCTTTCCCGTTAAAAAAAAGTCTGGTAAGTAGGTGCACTTTTGCGCCATGCAAGTGTGTTTCAGTGCCTTTTTTTTCTTACACAACACATGGACTACGGCAAAATCACAGTTGTGCAATCATTCAATCATGAGCTCGCCACATGAAAGGTCCTAGCTTGTCAGTGCACATATGCCAGGAGATCGACAAACATGATCATATTATATGGATAATTCAAAATAAGTTCAAAAAATGTGACACAGATCTAAACAGTAATGAAACGAACTATGAAATATCATTACAGAATATAGTAGGTGTGTAGGCTTATAACATTTTTGAAAGGAAAAAATAATATTTTATCACGTTTCAAAAAAAAATTTTTACGGTTTCAAAAAAAAAAAAATTTTTATGATGTAAACTAGATATATGTCAGTATTGCTAAATGGGGATCATTGAGTGTAAACGGCTGATGGTTGATAAGGACTTATGGATTTGGTTCTTGGGCGTTTTCTCGGTCAAAAGTGCATATTTAGCTCTACATGCAGCAATTGGGCAGATGGACAGTGAGCTGAGCTGACTGATTGTAGGTTCCTTTGGAAGCTCAGCATGCCATTAAAGATGAATCTTTTGCTGGGCTGTTTCATCGGGGGCGCCTTCTCACCAAAAGCTATCGGAAAGGTACTGCCTACATCCGATGCTTCTTGCGCCCTATGTGGAGATGCCGAAGAAAACGTCAACCACCTATTTTTTGAGTGTATCTTTCCAAAGGAGACGTGGACAACTACAGATGCCAATGGTTAGACGTATCCTCTGCCAGTCAATTTTGGCAATCATGCAGACCAGGAGGAAAATATCAAACGATCATGACATATGGTCCAAGACATAAAAAGCTGGGAAATTTGATTGCAGAGAAATGCTTGTGTCTTTAGGGATGAACATTGCCATACGAATAATATTACATCTCATGCTTTGAGCATGACAAAGTTGTTGTCGGGTGATTGATGCACATTTGGTGTTGGTTCTCCTTTTGTATATAATTTCTACTGTTTGTAATTTCTAAACTACTCTCTCAATAAAATTGGATGCCTACAACTTGGTAGGGATCCTCCCATATTTCGAAAGAAAAGATATATGGCATTATTGCAAAGACAAATTAAAGGAATGTAAATTGGGCCTATTGAGTCCATGCAAGAAAGTACAAGATTTTATCTATTCAATTGAACAATTTAAGTGTATTTTAAAATAAAGTAGTTCATGAATTTGCTGAGATATAGTTATGTAAACAAAAATTGAATGCTGAAGTCTGCAGACTTAGTCCCTCTTAAAGAACGAACAAACAAATGTAAATATCCTGAATAAGAAAAATAAGTTCTTATCAAACTTGCTATATTCACACTACCCGTACTTTGATATATTCCATTGCACCTTGCTATTTATGATGTCATAATTGAGACAATGCTACCATAAACAATGAATGTTTTGCCTTCTCACAGATAAAGAATCAATTATTGTAAAATTCTCAAAACATTAGTCACTTCAAATAATTCATTTCATATAAAAACGATAAACCAAAGAAATAAATCTTACCTAGTGATCAACCGTCTGGATATGTGAATTCTTTTTGCTTACTCGGGTGCTTTTTTTTCCAAAAGAGTTTAGTTGGTTAAGATTTTAATCCTTTTTAAAGCAAATTAATTTTGAAACATATCTTCTACGTGGGGGACACACTTATTATGGGGTGGTTAGGTGGAGCAAACAATTTGGTTTATGGTACGATAGTATTACATAAATCCTCCATACTATTGACTTTCTATAAAAATGTATCTGTAACATTTTTATTTTAAAGCATGAAATAAGTTTTTTCAAATATTACATTAAATGCTTTATTTTAATGATTGTTAAATTTTAAATAAAATGTAAGCTTGAAATTAAATAAAAAACATAAAATTTTAAAGAAAATTTGTTTTTTGGTTCATTTTTTTTGAGGGAAAAAAGGATGACAAACCGGAAGTTATGGTTGTCATCCAATTATATTATCACTGTAAAGGGATTCCATGTACAAGTAAGCCCTCTCCAGTGGAGAGTGAACAAAAAAGGAAAAGTACAGGCCCTAGCCAAGACCCCACTCACGAAGAAGACCAACAATGTGGTGTACAATGCTATCCACCCGACACCTCTCTCCACAAAATATGACACGGTTGCGCTGAAACCAGGCACCGGCCAGAAACGTCGTCAATGGGGCTCTCCAGCCCTGCCTCTGCCTACTAAGATCCCGTAGCCTCTGCCAAAAGTCCTCCAAGAATAGAGGGAAGAAGAAAGAAGTAGCCAACCGCGACCATATATCCCGGGTCACACCACAACTGAAGAATAAGTGTGAGACATCCTCCTCTGACTCCCCACAGCGCACAAGAAGTGTCCGCGTGGGGTGCCCATCTCGCCCTGTACACCCTGGTGAGGATCCTCTCGCGCCGCATAAGCCAAGCAAAGATCTTGACTTTCAGCGGTGCCGGGGAACGCCAGATGAGTCTGCAATTTGTCCTAAAACTGTCGTCGTGGGAGGATGCTGGGAGGAGATGAAGGTAGAGGCTGCGAGCAAAAAAAGAATCCGACGACCAAACCCAGCCATCCATCCTCGATGGGTCCGGGCGATAAGAAGCAATCCTCTGGTGAAGTGCTAGAAGCTCAGAGAAGCGCTGATCGGAGAGTGGAGATCTGAAAAGAGGGGTCCACGAGCCTGTCCCTAGGCCACCGGCCTTGGACCAAGACTCCGCCACCGAAGCCTCAGGATGCGCTGCCAAGGCCCATAATCGAGGGAAGGACTCTGCTAGTGTACCACCGAGATGCCAGTCGTGCCGCCAAAAGGAGAAAACCTCGCCGGAGCCAAGTGAAGGGATCATGAGAGGACGTACCCGCGGAGTAACCCTGCCACTGCCCTCCAAAAAGAAGAGGCCCCCTGTGGAACAGTGCCCCTGGACTCCCAAGAGATTACGACCGTAACATGTGAAGAAAACCTCCCGCCATAGGCTGTCCTCGGGCCCCATAATCTGACCCACCCACCGGGCAAGGAATGCCCAGTTGGTGATACGGAGGTCGCGAACACCCAGCCCGCCATGAGATGTGGGCCTGCAGATGCTCTGCCAAGCAACCAAATGGACCTGTCGTGTAGGACTGCAACCCTGCCAAAAGAACCTGCTCCTCAGTGAATCAATGCGCGATAGCACCTGAGCCGGCATCTGGAGAACTGACATGAAATATGTTGGAATCGAGGAAAGAACAGATCTCAACAAGACAAGTCGACCACCACGGGATAGTAGCCGAGAACTCCAAATCTGAAGTCTGCGCTCCAGCCGCTCGATGACCGGGGTCCACCCCCGAGAGCCAATATGACGGTCGGAGAGGGGAAGACCCAGGTAGGTGATCGGTAATGCACCTACTGGTGTGCGAAGCTCTGCCACGCATCTCAGAGCCTCCTCGGGCACCATGCCAAATGGGATGAAAGCTGATTTGGCGTGATTCACCGTGAGATCGGAAACTGCACCGAAAAGCTCCACTAATATGGCTGTCCGTCTAGCCTCCTGCTCCGAGCCCTCGATAAAGAAAATTGTATCGTCCGCATACTGCAGTAAAGGAACAAGTCTGCCTGGGTAGACTCAACGTTGGATTTCCCAACTCGTAGTCAACTTGATCCAACATATGTCAAATAGTCGGGTTCTCAGGGTTGACTTGACTTGGGGAACACCCTTAGCATCATGGTTCACAAACTCTCGAGTTTGAGATATAAACTCTTACGAGTTCTAGAGTTTAGCCATGAAATCGAGTGAACTCGGAGCGGAATCAAACTTATGCTAAACTTAGATGGACTTTGGTGTACTCGGGTAGACTCAAGTGAACTCGGCTGAGTCTATAAGTAGAATCGTCATATGCAAAAGTTAGGAATTTAATTAAGATTTGAGGTCAAAATTGGAAAAAAATAGCATTGAACCTTGATGATTTAACAACTAAGAATAATTTATGTTTTAATTTGCCTGACTTGTGGATTACTTTGGTAATTTGATGTATAAACTTTGAACTCTTTACGTTTAACGTCTGTTGCATCGACATATACAGTGTACTTGTAGAGCACGATGAATTGTTAAAAATGATGAATGATTATGCAATTCATATATGAGTGAGTTGAAATATGATAAATGAACCCATTACGTTTGTAACTAACATATAGAAACTATTTTTCATAAATATTTATAATATATAATATTATATATATAATCATGTACATAAACTATATGAGTTTACGTCTCGATTATACCGGATGTAAACGAGTTAATGTAAACTCTTGCTTAGCATTAACTTACATGTTACCTATTTTTCTAACTCAACTTACTTTGGTGTAGGCTAAGTATAGATATTTTTACGAACAATTTCATATAAAAAGTATGTGCATTTAAAAATATTCATATAAATGCACCATAAATTGTCATATATCTTTTGTTGCAGTGCTCTCACAATACATGTCGTGTGGCTTATCATCCTCTTTGTGGTCGTGCTGCTGGGCTTTTTGTTGAGGTGTGTATGAATATTGTTAGTGTACATTATTTCCTCCATAGATTGCTCGTTGTAGTTAGATAAGCAACTGAATTGTACTTCTGGTGACATTCTTAATTCCCTTTCCTTTTCTGTTTATAGCTTGAAGATGAAGAGAAAAATCATCTCATCTCACTTAACGAGGATGATGATCAATGTATTCGTCTACTCTCCTTCTGCAAGAAGCACAGACAACCATCAAGTGAGCGTGCACCTTCTGAAAATAACCTTGGACTGCCAGAGCAGCTTGGCTCAAGTTATGTCCCGTCATCTAATCCATCGGGTTGTGCAAGAACTGGTAGGAGTTTATGTCACATTTTAGTAATTTAGAGGAGGGTTGTGTTAGGCCCCGACAGCCAGCGTAAAACTCTGTCGAATCTCATGAACATGGATCAACGATGGCGTCGTATGATTCATGTAGCCGACCCCACCTAGTGGGATAAGGCGTTGTTGTTGTTTGTTGTTGTTAGTAATTTAAGAGCTCATTCAGTTCTGTATATGTTTTTTCTCTATTTGTCTTATGTTTAGTTCTATTGCTGCCATAATAATAGACAGTCAAAGATATCCTACAGTAAAAAATATCCTTATTCAGTAAAAAAAATATCCTACAGTTTTTCGCTTTTGTATTTCGTTATCATATTTATAGCATTTAATTTTGAGAATATGTTGCCCTTAATTTTTTTTAGAATATCTCCTGTTCTTTAACTATTCCTCGTTGGTTTAAATTATGATTCTCTTTTTTTTTTTCTCTTTGATAGAACCTTACAACTTTGCCAGAATACGTGGTCAGAGACAGCCTCATGTTCTTGCGGCTGCATCTGTAAAACGATTATTTGTTGAGAATACGCCATACCTGGTCAGTGGGTATTGCCAAAATGGTAATGCAAGTGGTTCATCTGTCAGTTTATGTTCTCATTCTGTATGTGCGCCCAATGAACAAAATATGGGGGAACCTCAACAAGAGATGCTTAACATATCTTCCATGGCGGAAAAGTACAATAATATGAAGTCAACATTCAGAAAGAGACTTGCCTTTGGTATAGTGTTCCTCTTCTTGGTTTTAACTGTAATGTCTTCCTTTGTTTTGGGCTTATCATATCCTTGAATCTGTTTGGTACTATTATATGTTCTTTGCTGGATAAGGACTGTGTCATTGGTCATAGTGAATTGCGGCAGTGTATGCCTATTTTGATTCTCTTTTTATTTTAAAGGAGTCACCATCAATAAGTTATTGGTGCCTGTATATAGTTTAGTTACTTGTTCCATTGTTCCTATTTCCATGATAGATGCATTTAACTTCTTATACACGTCGTCATCCTTTTGCACCTAAAAGAAATTCTAATATATGGTGCAACATTGTCTAATATGGCTATATGGAAAGAAACATGGAAATATAGAGAAACAACTTTCAGTTTCTATCCACTATGGGGCTACACATTTATGAGGCCTACAATTTTAGAATCCTTAACATGCTTAAACTTGTATAATTTCAAGTTCATTATATAACTTAAACCGAACATAACTTTCTCGCTTCTAAATGAAACAAATATATATTTTTTCTTTTTTAGGAAAGTCGAAGATCCATGGTTTTGGGGTTTTTGCTAAGCTTGCACACAAAGCAGGGGATATGGTAAGTTTAACCTGTTATATTAAATTCATTGTTGGCATCATAAGCTATTACTGCAATTATTGTTTCATACCATACAGGTTATTGAGTACATTGGTGAAGTCGTTAGGCCATCAATAGCGGATATTAGGGAACGCCGGATCTATAACTCCTTGGTGGTAAGCATTAGTTATTTGTCTCTAGAACAGATGGAAGTTGATGCTTGAAAAGAAACTGCTGCCTTTTAAATTGTGTTAAAATAAACTCCTGGCATCGGAAGGTTTGAATGGTTAGAGTTGCATTTGACTAGACGTTTATGTAGGGTGCTGGGACTTACATGTTTCGCATAGATGATGAGCGTGTCATTGATGCTACTAGAGCTGGAAGCATAGCTCATTTGATCAACCACTCCTGTGAAGTAAGATGTTTCAATTTGATCTTTTTTCTTCGAAGGGTCCTTTCTTTTATAGCAGATGAGAAATTAATCTGGTGGTTTTTTTAGAAGGTCAACATGTTGAATTTCTGATGAGTTAATTGCTGTTCATTTACTGTTGGTGCGCTAAACTTTGAATCTTTTATTTGATACTCTTTGGCTTTTGTTCTTCTGCATGTCTAGTTTCGCTGTGCAAATTGAACTTTGGACCTCTTGGTTGAGTGGTCATTCTGGCACTGCACCACAATATTGTTCCTAGGTTCTTTTTTACTTTCAAACTGTGTTGTGATAAAAAAAAGTTTCAAAATAACCTCATCACAGCTTATTTCCAAAAAGTAAAAGACATTACGAGAGAACTTGTCCAATTAAACTTGGAAGCTTACATGCTGAGTTCCTTTTCACAGGTCCGGTTATTTTTTCTTCTTAGTTCCATAGATTCCTTTGTTTTTGGTCTACATGTATAGTCCTATCCCTAAAAAAATGTGTAGTCCTACAATCCTATTTACATCTTCTGTGGATATGCCTTTTTTGCTGTTTCCAACTCTTTTGACCATCTTATCTTTGTATCATTCCAATTCTGTGGTTTTGAAAGCATTGTGCCTTCAGATTGTGAAATAAACTAGTGATTAGTGATTTTGCTATTCCATTAGTCATTATTCACATAAGTTATTATGGTGATCATCTAACAATGTACTTCCTCTGTGTTAACAATTTATAGAGACATCCTATGGATATTATTCATTCTTCAGTATAACTAGTTACAAATGAACCATCTATAGAGGCATTCTTCCATATGAACCATTTATAGAGACATTCCATGGATATCATTTGTTAATAGCCTTGAATTCTATCCCAATTGGAAACCCATCTAGACCTCAATACACTCCGAAGTAAAAGGCGTCCTCGCACTACAGGGGTCTCGCTGCCTGGTCAGCGAGCCTATGGGGGTCAAGGAAGATCCCCCCTTGCCGGGAGGTGTGGGGGGGGGGGGGGGAGCCGTATGTGATTCGGAATTAATTTATTTTTTTATCACGAGATAGGTGTTCTATTTTTTAGGGATTAATTCAGAGTCTCAATCGATATGAATTCCTATCATTTGTAAAGGGAGTGCCTATATAAACTCTCTAGGGGGTCTGAACAGAAAGCAATCTACTTCGCCTTAAATTTTTCGGGTTTTCTTGCGGTGCATTATTTCTCTCTTCCTTGACCCCCAAGCCCGGATAAAGAAGGAGGGTTGTGTTAGGCCCCGACAGCCAGTGTAAAACTCTGTCGAATCTCATAAACATGGATCAACGAATTAGCCGACCCCACCTAGTGGGATAAGGCTTTGTTGTTGTTGCATTATTTCTCTCTTGCATAAATTCTAACATCATTCATTCTTCACTCTAACTCATTACAAATATCATGTTTCTTATTAACCTTAACCTTGTTTCTTCATCGCAGCCTAATTGTTATTCAAGAGTCATAAGTGTTAATGGTGATGAACATATTATTATATTTGCCAAACGGGACATTACACAATGGGAAGAGTTGACATATGATTACAGGTGGAATGCTAGTCCTGAAATCTTATTTCAAGTTGACTATTTTAATTAGATATACTTATGACTTTATCACTCTCTTTTCAGATTCTTCTCGATTGATGAACGGTTGGTTTGTTACTGTGGCTTCCCAAGATGTCGTGGGGTTGTAAATGACACTGAAGCTGAAGAGCAGTCAGCCAAAATTCGTGTACCGCTGTCTGAATTAGTTCATCGGAATGGTGAATGAATACAAAAGGAGCCAAATATGGGATTTATTCTGTGGGCATTCAGTTTTTTTTATCTGAACCAAGAAATTAAATTTTGGAAGATTTTATTTTGTTTCTTCCAGATATCTAAAGGTGCAGAAGTCAATGTCTCATACTTCTTTTTTCTTTTGTAAGTAAAACATGTCAGTGCATACTCGAAGAAATCGTTTGTTTAGTTGAGCTCTAATGCATGATTTCTTTTGCAGTAGTACTTGATTCAAGATTCTTTCACCCGATCTCAATTATAGTCTTAGAGGTGTGCAGCTAATATGCATTTGGCATCCCTATGTTATCATTGATGTGAAATGATATCCTAATCTACCATGTTTACTGTTCCGAACAACTAGTTGATGCACTTTGATTTCTACGTGGAGACTCACCCATGCATCTCCTCCTGCTACTTTGTTTTCAGGATTCCCAAGTTGTTTCTGTCGCATCCTCTGCTATAAATAGAACCAGGCAAGTTATATTTTTTTTGAGTTCTTATCTATCATTGACAATTTTTCATTCTGATATCAACACTAACACACAATTGCAAATATACAGATTATATACTGTATGTATTTTATCTCGGAGGGCTTTCGTGGCATTTGCTTTGAGTGTCAATGCTGAAAACTCCATGCACATAGGGCGGTTTGACATTCTGACTCAGCAACATGGAATGGCTGATATGAGTTTGCTTCATGCTTCAAGTCTGCCCTTTGTAAATTATGTTTCTACCATCAAATTTGGTTGGATGCTGCAATATGATTTTTATTTTTATTTATACAGTTACATTCAGTGACCATCGAATTAATCTTTAATGAATGTTATAGAAAAGTACCATTTTAATTAGTTCTTAATTCCTATACAGTAATCGGATATAATTTACAAATGAAAATGATAAAGATGATGTATAGTTTTTGTATTCCTAGAGATGTATATTTTTTTCTTATTTTCCAATGTGACATCCATTTGGTCAGTTGTAGTCGTCACGGCGGTAATTAAAGCCATGTGAGGAGCAGCAGCTCTTCGCGCCGTCTTCAGCGTCCTCCCTTTCCTTTGTCCAGCTCCTCCCTCCTGTTCGACACTCCTGATCTGTCCGCCGGACGACCGCTTTCGCGTCTGGCCTCCTCTCAAGCAAAACCCCACCCTCCCATTTCACTCCCAATTCCTTCTCTTCGCTTCCCGCCGCCGCCCCACCCGTCATGGGAGGCAGCGGATTATACGGCGAATGAGTGGCAAACATGAGGACGAGGATGATAGCGTCGGAGGAGAGGGCGAAGACTCGTTTGAGGAGATGCAACGGTGGCTCCAGAAGGATTCGGCAGGGCAACGGGCAGAACTGGAAGGACCTGCGGCCCCTGCCCGCCAAGCTCAAGAACGGGCGACGGCAGGAATAAGAGCGAGGAACGCGCCAAGAAGCCGCAGCAGGTCGGCAGCAGAAAGGTAAGCATAGAATCGCTAAGGTTTATATATTTGTTCTACATCGCAGCCCGTTCATAAATCGTTGCTTGGTACACACTCTCACATGCGATGTGATTTCGGATAACAAATAATTGGATTTGCTGTTACCATTTCGTCGAACATGTAACCGGCGCAATAAAAAGAAAGTAAATTAAGCACTGACAATGAACTGCTAATGCAAACAATTTTCTTCAACAAATGAATCCAGCAATTCAATTGTCCCATGAGCTCATGATGGATCCTCAACATTTAATGGTTCCAAGACTACATTTGAAGAACATGTTTGAATGTTTGATTTCCTAATTCAAAAGAAATCTTTCGCCCATAGAAGTCCTAAACACTACAAAGCTGAAATAACCCTTTCGGAGATGGGATCCGCTTATCTTCTTGGCATCGCTTGATGGTGGATATCAATGTCCCTTAACATACACTAGGGTTCAATTGACCTCTTGGCCTACAATGAATCTGTAGTGGGAAGAATATACCCCTCACGAATAGGGACTTGTGATACCAACAAATGAGATCAAAGTATATTCAATTCTAAATCACATAGTCATTCAAAATCAGGAATATACATATAATATAACACGATCACGATTTAGAGTAGATATCAAAGCAGTAGAAATTAATGCATAAAAAAGATTTCAATAAACAAACATCCTTTCATAATTATAAATTGTGTAACAATTCAGCTTCAAAGAATAAAGGTAAAAATAAAGGTATGAAAAATCAAATGGAATAGTGTAGCTCTACTTCTCAGCTTCTTCTTGGTGTAAAAATGGTCGAACTCCACTTTGCAAGTCATCCTCTCTCTTTTAAAAAGAAAATGGTCGAACTCCCATAAAAAAAAAGAAAGAAAAACAGGGGAAGAGAGGGGTTTTTTTGTGTTGACCATCCTTTCTATTTATCCTTCTAGGATTTTTTCGATTTTTCCTTAAGCATTTCATCATTTTCTACCTTCTTGTTTCCTATGGAACCTACCTGCGATTGCTGCGACCGCAAAAAGTAATCTGCAGTCCCAGGACAGATCTTTTGTCTTGTAGTGCTAGTTCTTGTCGAGAGAAAAGAAGTGGGATCACCCATCTATTTGCTCTGAGGTAGCGTTCTGTCAACAACTTCTCTATCCGACTGATTTCATCAATTTACTAGGGATCATTGAGTGTAAACGGCTGACGGCTGATAAAAAGGATTCATGGATTTGGTCCTTTGGCCACAGTAATGGGTCAGGTGGACAATGAGCTGAGGACCGATTCTTGGAAGCTACCGATGCCATTAAAGATAAAAGTTTTTGCTTGGCTATCTTGTCGTGGGCGTCTCCTCACCAAAAGCTATCGCAAAAGGTGGCTGCCTACCTGATGCTTCTTGTGTATGCCGAAGAAGACATCAACCATCTTTTTTTTTAGTGTCTTTGCAAGGAAGACGTGGGCAGCTACAAGATGCCAATGGTTAAACATATCCTTAGCTGGGCAATTTGGTTATAGAGAAACGCCTATGTCTTTAGGGATGAACGCTGCTATACATGTAGTATTACATCCCATGCTTGGAGCATGACAAAGTTGTAGTCGGATGATTGATGCACATTTGGTGCTTGATGGTAGTGCTTCTTTGTATATAAGTTCTATTTTCTATAATTTTTAAATTATCCTCTCAATAAAATCGGATGCTTACATCTTGGTAGGGATCCCCCAATATTTCAAAAAAAAACTCTAATTCTTCTTTGAGTTATTTCTTCTAACACCACTAACTATAATTTTGTTCGCATCTAACCCAAAACTATAAATTTATAAATTTTAGTCCTTTTACTTATAGAAATTTGACACTTTAATCCTTCCATCCAAAATTCTGATAAGTTATTTTTTTTATTATTTATGAAATGTCAATTTTACCCTTATTCCTTTAATATAAGGAAAAAATAACAATAGTAGCATAAGCATAACTTTGCATTAAATATGATTATTAGGTAATACTTTTTACCAATGTTGATTAATTTTTATTTTACTGAGGAACTAAGGCAAATATAATATTTCATAATTATTAAAAAAATTAACATAAATCTTGATGAAATTTAATGGGATGACTTAAATGTCATGTTTGGACAAGTTTAGGGACTAACAATCATAAATTTATGGTTTAGAATTAGATGTGGAAAAGAGATATAGTTCAGTGGATGTTAATGAAAATAATCCTTCTTTACTTGACATCACAATGCCACTATACATGAGATCTCAGTAGCATTTCAAATTTCTGCAAGTGCACAAAAAGACATTCAAAGAGGTAATCATTGTCATAAAAAAAAATTAAAATTTTCAAAAATTACTAAAAATTATAGGAGGAATTCATAAAACATGCAATTTGTGAATTATCTGCAACAATATGTAAATAAAAATATACAAATCAGGGTCAAATGCATGTTTAATATAGTCTAAATATGTATGAATTTTTTCTAAGTCAAACTCTCCAACATTGGGAAGAAATGATTGCCCTAATGCCTCTTAATCCTTGTTTAAATTTTGATTTGATCGATGACTTCTTTTATTTTGCACATTCTTTCTTCTTTCACTCTGGCAAAAGAAATAACAATCATGATAATGGATCTTTGAACTTTCTCGAGCTAAAGATCGAGGAGGAGACCATTAATAAAGGTCCTCACTAATTGATGTACGCTCCAAGATTGAGGAGTAGACCTTTAATAAAGGTTCTCACTGATTGATGTTCGCTTGAACTTTTAGCGTAATTCGATATATGCTTAAAATGAGTTAAATATTTTAATATTGTAGTTGATTGTTGAGTATTGATTAGCTCATCTTCTTCATATCCTAAAATGTGAACTGTTTTTACAATTGTGTTCTCTTTAAAAACTACAATAATAAGATGAAAGCAAAGTCAAACAATAAAATACATAAAAAGAACACAATGAATGGAAATACTTGTCCTAATCAAACATAAACCCTAATAATAAGGTAAATAGGAATTTTCTCCTATTTCTTTGTTCTATATCCTAATGAAACATTAATTACACAAGCTAGTCTCATATTTCCATACCTCATAATCCATAAATTAGTGATCAATTAGCTTAAAAAACATGGCACAGTTAGCAACTCTGAAAATAGTATAAGTATCCTAATGTTAAGTTACATAAAGAACAAATTATTAGAATGCTCTCCTAAAGTCTCGAGTTGGATCCTTCATGATTTATGTACCTCTTCTTTATTTTGGGTGGATGATTTGTATCCCTCGTTATTTCTCTAATTGTGTTTCCTTATAGAAGGCCCCAAAAAAGATAATATCTATGAACATAAAAATAGACTCCTTTTATTACATGCTAAATAAAACAAAATCAAATGCATAATTTAGAATACAAACCCTAAAGGTACTCTCTCGTGACTTCAAGCCTAATCTTTTGCAATGACCATAGAATCTTTGTATTCGATCTAGCGCCAAAGGAACATTTGTATTTTTAGGGGGAGCAATCTTATATGGGAAATGCTATTTCTCTAGCATGTATCACAATCGATCAATAAAAAAAAGATTCATCTTATATTCCATATTGAAAGTTTTTATTACATTGACCAGGCTTATTCTGAACTCCGCCTATGTTTTATAGCCGGTCTCAAGTTCAGATAAAGGAGGATTGTGTTAAGTTCCGACAGTCAGCGTAAAACTTTGTCGAATTTCATGAACATGGATCAACGAATGCGGAATGACATCGTATGATCCATGTAACCGAGTCCATCTAATGAGATAAGTTGTTGTTGACCAAGCTTATTCTGATTATACTGTAGAGGATATCCACCTTACTGCAACATACTGTAGAGGATATTCCATATTGTAGAGGTTTATTCAAACGAAGTTTAGCTGATTTGCAGATCTGTCAGCTGACAAGCATAGAAGATTTGGCAGCGATTGAGAAGGTCGAATTGGCGCCTGCATTAACTGAGAACAGACAAGACGGATGGATGACAAAACATGGAGGAGACAGAAACCTGTATAATGAGCTCCTGAAAGATCCGCCCCTCCTAACACTGAACGTATCATACAACTAAGCTTGTGCCTGGAGACAAAACAGTGTCTGGCCCTGATCCTTAACTCTTCTATTCTTCCTTGAAGGAGGAGAGAGAGAGGGACTGTTCTAGCTGGACGCCAAGGCAGCAGAGAGGTTGCTTCAGAGTGCCGATGATGGCAGGCAGGCACATTCTAGTTTCTACTCATAGCCGACCAGTGTCAGAGCCCTTCCATGCTTGTGGAGTAAGCATTTGCCAGATTGTTATTTCATTCCATGCTCATCTGAGTGAGTTATCCATTTCATGTCTGGTTCAAAGTTTTTTCATATGTACTTCTTTTTATTTTGTGTAGTGGATGCACAGACAAAGAGGAGAAAGGAGTCCAGTCAAGTGGCTGTTGGCCCATGGGTTCCAGTAGGAATCCGTACCTTGTGTAAAAGGTGCCAAAGACGGATTCCTAACAAAAGAATCTAATAAATCGCCATGATCAATTTAATCTCATGTTCGTAATTCAAATATATATACATATATATTATAAAGAAAATTCGAACACGTTTGATTGATTTAGGTGGGAGTATATATCTCAAGAAACAAATTTATTAGATTCGCAGAATTAACAGTTTCAAGTTCGATTTTTTATTTATTTATCTTCCCTGGCTATCAGAAAAGAAAAGGAAAAACAATGTCTGTGTTTTTTTATTTGAATTATCAGACCAGGCTTTTATGTTATCCGAGTAATTATAATGTTGAGACTTGAGAGGTCATCAGCATGGTAATGCATGCAGACGGTGGATCCATTTGCTTCCTAGATAAACACAAATATCTCAATATTATGATAATATAGTTAAACATCAATTTAATTAGGATTATTTCGTGTTAATTTTTTTTAAGAAAAACATCATTTTTAACCACAAACAAAGAATGTAATAATTATTTTTTAAAAAAGTAGAATAATACTTATATTCTCACATTTTCAACTTTTTTAATCATATTTTATTTTTTAAAAATTTAATCAGATACTATTATATTAATATTTTTACTATTATTATAATATCGAACATAAACTATGTATAATAAAATATCTTAGTTATTTTTATTTTCAATCTAAAGAACAAGTAATATATATATATATATATATATATATTTATATATATATATATATATAACTTTTTAAGATACTTATTTTATTTTATTTTTTCAATTTTATTCTGCAACCGGGACGTGCATCATTTCTTAAAACTCTTTCCTCCCCGATAGTGCCACCACCTTTCTACAAAAGGCCTCAAGACGTTTTGGCAGCGGCATTTTAGCAAATGCCACCCAACAATGCAAATGCAAGATTACATGTCCAATTAAATCAGTTATAAAAAAAATAATGCGTACAGTTAAATTACAACATTGGCATTTTAAATTTGGGTGACATTGTTGTCACTCAAAACAGATAGAGCATTACCAATAAAATAATATGATAATAGTGTTTTTTATATGATTATATTATGCATTTATGCAAGTTATTCTCGTATTTTAGAACCTTTTCGTTATCATTGTTATTATTAATCCTTGAAACATTTGAAATTGCACTATGTCATAAGAGATAAAGAAGGAACCTTTTTATTTTACATACTAGACATAATAAATGTCATCTATCATTCTATTATCCATCAATACAAAATTTGCAGGTATCCCCAGGTGTGGCTTAATAGTTAATAGGCTAATTAATAATATATATATATATTTCTTGTTATTTTTGTTTTTTCCCTAATAAATACTACTAGAAGCATACGCATGCACCATTCATAAAATTCACATTTTCTTTTCCTCCTCTCCATTATCACTGTACCTTCCTCCTCAGTTCACTGTGTCTGCATCCGCAGAGCTCTGCACTGTACTAATCTGCCTCTTTCTTCCAGGTGAGCTAGCAAGGATGGTGGCAGCGGCTCCAGAGTAGTCCTTCGTGATGCTCTGCTGCTTTCATCTCAGCATCTGAGAAAACTGGTAACGTGCCAGATGATGCCTCCCTTCCACTTGTATTCTCGCATCATCATCATCAGCAGCAGCAGCAGCAGTGGCTGATGCTTATTCTGTTTCTGGATGATTTTTGCATTCTTCTGTTCAATGGTGTTCGTCGCAGGACGGGGCGAGTGATGGACAGACCGAAAGGGCTTGCCGTGCTGCTCTTGCTGGTTCTGTTTGGAGGCTTCTCTTGTGCTTCTGCAGCTATCCAAACAAGTGTTCTTTGTTCTTCTTTTTTCTTTTGGTTTTGTATGCTTGCCTGTGCCCGAAGGTTTCTGTTTCCGCTACTTCCGGTTGTTCTGACCTTGTTCTCTCTTTCTGTTTCTTTTTTTCTTCTTTCTTCAAGGAAGCGCGAGTGGTTTGTTCTCAAACCTGTTCTCCGCGCTTCTGAGGTGGCTGTGGTCGCTCGCACCAAGTGCGAACTCTGGTAAAGACTTCCCATTCTTGTTTTAGTTTCGTGCGGTTTCTGCTGTTTGTAGCGTGTGGAATGCTGTTATTGATCTGTTTGAGGAAGATTTCTCAGTGATATCCAGTCGCTGGAGTGTCAAATTTGAGAGTGGTTACAGCGTTGAGACGGTGTTCGACGGAAGCAAGCTGGGGATCGAACCCTTTTCGGTCGAAGTGCTGCCTGGCGGGGATCTTGTGGTGCTGGATTCGGCTAGCAGCAACATTTACAGGATCGCTCAGCCACTGTCCAAATGTAGGTGTTCTATTCCGAACATCTTGTCATTTGTTATTCTTATTCAGCACTAATTATTCGCCAGAAGTAACTTTTGTAGGTTAAGGATTTGTTTGAATGCCAAAACATGGATTATGTCGCTAATAACAATTTTGGTTTCTGTGATCTCTGTATTTATTTGCATATCGTCGAGATCATGACCTTTGTGTAGTTTCTGTGCATTACTCGTTTCCTAGTACCAGTCAGGAGTTTCCCTCATTTTAGTTTCTGTTAATACAACTCTGATGAGATTACTCGTGTTCTTCCTAGTGACTCCATCCGATTTCTGAAGTAATCCTGCAGGATGTTTGATATTATCCATCATCTTTATGAATTCTAGCGTACTTCATTGTCATCTTACCTAAGGAGACATTTTCTACCTGTAATGGTCATGCAATATTATCTCATTTCTTTTCATTTATGGAGGAGCAAATGGACATATGGAAGATCTCCCAAGTTGCTCATTTGTTTCCTGTATCTAGTGCTGTAATCCCATATCTGCTCCATAGTTCGTATTTATATAATTAGAAATATTTGTTCACTGATGAAGGTGTAGATATAACTGCTTTCCAGAATGAATCTCCCAACATATTTTCACTCTCATGCATTTCAGACAAAAAAGTATCTGTAGTACATTTTACAAGATCTTGATGAACACAGATAGCAGACCAAAGCTTGTTAGTGGCTCAGCAGAAGGATATACTGGTCATGTTGATGGGAAGCCACGAGAAGCAAGGATGAACCATCCCAAAGGGCTCACTATAGATGATAAAGGTAACATCTATGTTGCAGACTCCATGAACAAAGCGATCAGAAAAATCAGTGATGCAGGTATTCATGCAATATCCCCAGTAAATAGGAACTTACGTACCTCCATACATGCATGTAACTTCTTGGTGCAATATATGTGCGCGTTATATCTGCACAATATGTGCCTGTCAAAATTACAAGGGCATCCTTGATTGTTCTTGTGGGCAGCCCTCTTTAATCAGATGAATGTATCTCCTAGCAGATAACTATATGATTTCATCTTCTCAAAAAAAAAAACTATATGATTTCTTGTGTATAAACTTTCCTGTGCATTTATGATAAAACACTCCCTTAAAATGCTCTGAATAGTACTTATTTATTATGTGTGTATATATATATATATATATACAAACTCCGCCTGTGTTTTATAGCCGGTCCCAAGCCCGGATAAAGGATGAGGGTTGTGTTAGGCCCCGACAACCAGCGTAAAACCCTGTCGAATCTCATGAACATGGATCAACGAATATGGCATCGTATGATCCATGTAGCCGACCCCACCTAGTGGGATAAGGCTTTGTTATTGTTGTATATATATATATATATATATATATATATATATATATATATAGACTTATATCACAGATGTCAAGAGTTATTAATGTTTTAGTTGCATAGTTCTCCATTACTTTTTAAATTTGCAGAGCATTTTACTGATGAAACAACCCCATTGATATTGGAGGCTCTGGTTCTTTTTCAGGAAAGTTTTTGAGGAATGAGACAACAAAGAGGAAAATACTAAGTGATTATTGCATGATTCTCTAGGTGTTACAACAATAGCTGGGGGGAAATGGAGTAGAGGTTCCTATGCTGATGGACCAAGTGAAGATGCAAAGTTCTCTGATGATTTTGAGGTGGTATATGTTGGTAGCAGCTGCTCTCTTCTAATTGTGGATAGAGGGAATAAAGTAATTCGAGAAATCCAGCTCCACTTTAATGATTGTGCCTATCAGTATGGATCTGGTTTACCTCTAGGTAGAATGGAAAATTCAGCAACTAGTCATTTTACTTTCTCCCTGCTTAGGAAGACCTACACTTGGAATTTTACTATTATGATATTTGATGTTATGGGCAAGAGCCGCTGTATCCTCGCCTGAATGCAGTGTTAAATGAGCAAGGGCTACCGCACTCTAATGGACGGAGACGGTTAAAGAAGCTAGTTCATGAGACTAAGGTCAGATTAGGTTCTTGGAACATTGGGACGTTGAATGGGAAGCGCCTCGAGGTGGCACAAGTAATGGACCAGCGTAAGATTAGTATCTTATGCTTGCAAGAAACTAGATGGGTAGGAGAGGGAAGTAAAGAGATTAGGTTAAATGGTTCCAAACTTTGGTACACAGGTAAGGTAAATGGAAGGAATGGTGTTGGTATTATCGCGGATGCAGAATGGAGGAAGAATGTTGTGGAAGTTAAAAGGATTGAGGATCGAATCATATCCGTGAAAGTAATTGTTGGAAAGGAGACTATGAACATTATTAGTGCATATGCACCCCAAGTAGGAGCAGAATCACATCTCAAGGAGAAGTTTTGGGCAGATATGGAGGGTTTGATTGAAAGTATACCAACAACCGAGAAAGTTTATATTGGGGGAGACCTTAATGGACATGTTGGTAAAGAGGCAGGACCACATGCAAGGGTTCATGGTGGTTTTGGTTTTGGGGAGTTGAATGAGGAAGGACAAACTATTATTGATTTTTCTTTAGCATACGACCTTAAGATTATCAACACTTGTTTTAGGAAGAGAGAGGAACATTTAATCACATACAAAAGTGGAACTCATAGGTCTCAAATCGATTTTTTCTTGATAAGAAATACTGATAAAAGACGTTGCACTAATTGCAAAGTAATTCCTGGGCATGGAGTGACTACACAACATAGATTGTTAGTTCTTGATATGCAAATAAAATGTATAAAACCAAAATCCCGAACAGTTTTTGATCGAAAGATCAAGTGGTGGCAGTTAAAGGGGGAGAAGCGAGAGACTTTTAGAAGTAAGTTATTAGAGGAAAGTGTGTGGGAGTTAGAAGGAGATGCTAGTATCATGTGGAAGAATGTGGCAAAAAAGGTTGAAATGGTTGCTAAAGCCATTTTAGGAGAATCAAAAGGTTTTGGACCACGAGATAAGGAGACTTGGTGGTGGAATGAGGAGGTCCAAGAAAAGGTGCGTAATAAGAAGAATTGTTTCAAGGCGATACACTTGGACAATAGTTCTGACAATTGGGAAAAGTATCGTTTGGCGAAAAGGGAGGCTAAGAAGGCAGTTAGTGATGTTCGTGCTAAAGCATACGAGGGGTTTTATAAGGAGTTAGGGACAAAGGCGGGTGAACAAAGGATTTACAAGATTGCAAGGAACAAAGAGAAGGAGTCGAGAGATTTGGATCAAGTAAGATGCATAAAAAATGAAGTTGGCAAGGTTTTAGTTACTGAAGGAGATATTAAGAACAGATGGGAAGAGTATTTCTATAAGCTATTTAATGATGGATGTGAAGGTTCGCGTTGTGATTTGGAGGACTTGACAGTTAGCGAATGTGAGCTTAATAGGTCATTTTATCGTAGAATTAGAGTCTCGGAGGTTAGCGAAGCTCTTAAGAAAATGGAGAATGGTAAAGCCGTTGGACCGGATGGTATACCGATTGAAGTTTGGAAATGTTTAGGAGAAAAAGGTGTGTTGTGGTTATGTAAACTATTTAATGAGATTTTACGGTCGAAAAAGATGCCTGATGATTGGAGATTAAGTACATTAATTCCTATTTACAAAAATAAAGGGGATATTCAGAATTGTGCAAATTATAGAGGGATTAAACTTATGAGTCACACTATGAAATTATGGGAAAAAGTGATTGAGCATAGATTGAGAATGGAGACTAGTATTTCTGAGAGACAATTTGGGTTCATGCCAGGAAGATCCACTACAGAGGCGATTTATTTGCTAAGGGGGATGATGGAGAAGTATCGAAGTAGGAGAAGAGACTTACATATGGCTTTCATTGACTTAGAGAAGGCGTATGATCGGGTACCAAGGGATGTACTTTGGAAAGCCTTGCAAAAGAAGATGGTGAATGTTGCCTACATTAAGATAATACAAGATATGTACGATGGGGCATTGACTAGGGTTAGGACACCCGGAGGTGAGACAAATGAATTTCCTATAGGAATTGGCCTACATCAAGGATCAGCTTTAAGCCCGTATCTATTTAACTTAGTTATCGATGCTATAACCGAGAGTATCACAGAGGAGGTACCTAAGTGCATGCTATTTGCGGATGATATAGTACTTTTAGCGGATTCAAGAGAAGAGATTAATACAAAATTGGAAATATGGAGAAATACGTTGGAGTCAAAGGGTTTTCGTTTAAGTAGGAATAAAACAGAATATATGCATAGCAATTTCACAAATAAACAACTTAGAGACGATTTGAAAGTTAGGTTAGGGGAGGATATAATTCCTCAAGTGACAAAGTTTAAATATTTAGGATCAATTGTAAGACAAGATGGTGAGATTGATGACGATGTTAATCATAGAATTCAAGCTGGTTGGTGTAAGTGGAGGAAAGCCACTGGAGTTCTTTGTGATAGAAAAGTACCCAATAAAGTTAAAGGAAAATTCTATCGTACTGCTATAAGGCCAGCAGTGTTATATGGTAGTGAATGTTGGGCTATGAAGGGACAGCATGAACGTAAAGTGGGGGTAGCCGAAATGAGGATGTTGAGATGGATGTGTGGTCATACAAGATTAGATAAGATTAGGAATGACCATATACGTGAACGAGTCGGAGTGGCTCCTATTAGTAAGAAAATGGTAGAGAATCGTTTGAGATGGTTTGGTCATGTTCAGAGAAGACCATTAGATGCGCCAGTAAGAAGAGTAGATCAAATAATCTGGAGTCCGATTAAAAGAGGGAGAGGGAGGCAAAGGCGGACACTTGGCGAACTAATAGAGCAAGATCTATTGGTGAATAATATACCGAAATGTTTGGTTACTAATAGAGCGGAATGGCGTCGTATGATCCATGTAGCCGACCCCACCTAGTGGGATAAGGCTTTGTTGTTGTTGATATTTGATGTTATGGATTTCCTATTTCAGGAATTGCTGTGCTCCTTGCTGCTGGTTTCTTTGGCTACATGCTTGCAATGCTGCAAAGACGGGTGACTGTGATGGCGTGTTCCAATAATGTCAGTCATTTTTCTTTTGACTAAAAGGCCTAGTCAATTCCCAGAATAAAGGATTCGATGATTTAACCTTAACTCTAACCATAGTAGTAAGCATGCTTGTTAAGTCCTGTTAATTGTTGCTATAATCATGGTCTTACTCGATGCAGTTGCAATAATCTGAACTTCTTTTATGGTCAATGAAATCAGCAGGGCAGCAATTTTTTTTATGAGAACAGGCCAACAAATTACTAGAATACTAGTAATCAAGATATTGTGTATTCCTTTTCTGTACGGCATTGTTTGAGTGACCATCTATCTTAATGGCATTTAATCCGCAACTCAGAAGTGAATACTGCAGATCTTCTGCCGAATGTTAAGAATTAATATAACTAAGAAATGAGCTTGGGGTTAATAAGACATCAAATGCCTTAATCTCTACATTTATTCAAGTGACTACAGTATCACGGAATTTCGTGTTGTCATTAGATGCAAGATAATAACAGTTTAATATCTTTCAGGATATTTTCACCAAGGGAAGCTATTCACCAAGTCCATATCACCAGCCAACTAAATCATCAGTGAGACCACCGCTAATTCCGGATGGAGAAGAATCAAGTAAGCAGGAAGAAGAGAGTCTCTTCGCTTCAGTAGAGAAGCTTGTTGCTGGTGCTGCTTCAACCATAAGTCTAATGTTCGGACTCGGAGGAATATTTTCAAGAAGAAAGCCACCAAGTGATCAGAGGTACCAACATCATCATCAGCAACCGCAATACACTTGTGTCTCATATCCCCCTCAAGAAAGCTTTATGGTGCTGGAGGAGGAAGAACCTCCACCTGTGGAAGCACGCACGCCGACGCCACGGAAGACGTATGCTTTTATGTCTAAGGACCCTGAGAAGCTACAGCAGCTGCGACGTGGCCGTGCATATTTCAACGGTTGGGACGGAGAACAGTCGCCGCAAAATCAGCCACACCTGAAAAAGCACCAGCAACACTCTTCCGGTCCAGAGACCTACTATCATCCGAGCTCCGAGATGACTGAACAGGTGGTGTTTGGAGCAATCCAGGAGTCAGGTAGCAACCATGGGGGAGTTAAGATACGGCCTGTTGATTATGGAGTTCCATGCTATGATCAACCGGACAGTTTCATGCATTACCAAAATGGTTATTAGGGAACAAGGGTGTAGCCAACATGAAGATCAAGAGATCACGAATTTGAATCCGAACACACATTCCCCTTTACTTTCCTAGATTCATGGTTTGTAACCGAAAAAAATGTTAACATGCACTATGAAATGGTTCAAGTCCAACATCCAGCTGATTTGACTGATCCATGTCCAGTTTTACTCTAACATGTTTTTGATATAAAAGCCTACTTCGGCGAATTCCACCTCTTATGAGCAGTATGTAATGACATGTTCTTTCATGCGACACGATTTTGAATGTAACGTGGGCAAAATACGAAAGTGGTCATCTGATTATATGGAATTACTCTTTTTACTTTTAACTATCTTCTTAAGACGTGTTTTAAATTAAATTCGTACGCGCTCGTCTGAAAAAATTACACTAAATGCTCTTCAAATTTAAAGTTTGTTCAGTGATGTGCTCCAATTTTACTTTGTAACATCTCTTACATCTTTTAACTCGTTTCATCTGGTGTCATCTTTACTTATTTTAGTCTGTCTCTCCCGATCACGGAGTTGACGTGTGATAGATGTGACACTGATAGAATATCTTCTCTATACTGAATTAAAAAATAATTAGAAAAATAAAAAATATCACAAGGACCTCGAGGGAGGCGCACACCAAGGGGTCTCCTCTTGCGAGCTCCGACGCGCGGGAGGGGGCGAGCGAGGTCGCAGAAGGGGGCGAGCCCCCCCTGCTGGAATTTAGTTGAGATTTTTTTTCTGTTTATTTTGTATTTTTTATTATTATAATAAAAATTATATGATTGTTGTATTCATAGTTCAGACCATCATGTGAACGTACTGGTTCACTTGGCATATCAAAATTTATTGATAAAAACATTTGGAAAGTTTCTTTGGCGAACAAAATTTGATATATATTTTTGGATTATTTCCTCTAACCACCCCTGAACTATCGTGAATTATCACATCTAACCCCCAGACTACGAACTTCATTTTTTGGTACCTAAGCTATCACGATTTTTTCAGTTTGGTCCTTCCGTCCAATTCCATCGACTTCTCCGTTATTTTTTACTTTTCGCATTTGTGAAAAGTCCATTATACACCTGCTCTGAATTGAATTCTATTTTTACATAAAATAGTATATAATAACATTATTATAAAAATAATTTTAAAAAAAAAAGAAAAATACGTGGAGGGAGGGGCTCGTCGCCCCCCATCCCCCCTCCTTCGCACGTGACGACGCAGGGGGCGGCGACCCCCCCCCCTGTTGCACCTCTTTCCGGCACTGGAAAGAGAAAGGGGGTCCCCCCGTTGCACCTCTTTCCGGCACTGGAAAGAGAAAGGGGGTCCCCCCCGCCTCGTCGTCGTCTTCCCGATGGCCGTGCTCAGCAGCGGCGGGTCGCAAGATCGGCGAAGATGGTCGTGCTCGACGGCGGTAGGTCGCAAGATCGGGGAGATGGTCGTGCTCGGTCGAGATCTGGCCGGAGGTCGCACCGAAGATGCCGGGGGAGAGATTGGGTATCATCGGCAGGCAAGCTCAGAGAGAGAGCGGCCGTCGTCGGCGAACGAACTCGGCGAAAGATGGGCTATTGTCGGCGGGCGAGCTCGGCAAGAGAGCGGTCATCGTCGACGAACGAACTCGGCGAGAGAGGGGCTGCCGTTGGTGGTTGAGCTCGGCAAGAGAGGGACCGTCGTCGACGGTCGAGCTCGGCGAGAGAGCGGATAAGATGTAATAATTCGTGATAATTTAAAAATGGTTAGAAAAAATAACCCTATTTTTTTTACCGGTTCCTCCCGGGCGTGCTGGTCTGTTAAGAACAAGAAGAAAAGGGCCGTGCAAACGTGGGACACTTCGATACAATTTTGCATCCATTAACATGGCCTACTTGCAAAGAGTTGGGAGCTAAAACATCTCTATTGTTCGATATCACAAGGAAAATTTTCAACAAACCAAAATAGTGGTGTCAAGAAATTATGTCTACCAAGAGCGGTACCGTAACATGCCTTGCTGAAATTAGCAAGTAAATAGTTACAAATCCATCGACGGAAGCATACACACGCCATGCATTCGTTTCTCTATGTACTTAAATATTCAGCATACGTTTAAGCATTGCACAACAGTTGAGATCAATCAAACATACTCGTTATAGTTTTTTCATCTCAAAAATAGTGTAGATCAATAGTTACATGTTCTGCAAACAAATTCAGCCGTAGGAAACGGCGGGTGATCACAAAGAATGATTGATCATCATCGGGCTAGTAGAACATTATACAAAAGCTAGTTTCCGTGCAACGCAAGGCATGAAGTCAGTAATGATATCAAATGAGCACCAAAATCCCAAGTCTGCAAAGAATCGCTACCGTCTAATGACAAAAGATGATTTGCCCGTCGAGAGCCATGATGATACCACCTCCCCGTAGTAACACCACATATTTGGTCTGAAAATATAAAGTTATGTACTTCTATGAGCGGAATCAGAGTTTCAAACCACTCAAGTGGTAGTAGATTCATCAGCTTTATGCACCTGATCCTGCTATCCTTGTTATCTGAAGCAGCTACTGATATGCCAGAAGCGCGACTATGCAACACCAGCAGAATACACCAGCAGAATGTAAAGATTGTAGAATGTGTGAAGTACCCAACCCCTGGACCACTGAATGCCTAGTATCTAGACGCTGATGAATTGGCCTGAGATGGTGGTGCAGGCGGCAACCTGTTCGGAGTGCGGCGGCTGCCAGCGTTTGGCCCAGAGCTTGCATCACCATTCTGTGCAGGGTCACTGTATCGCCGGCTGTGGCCATTGGCACTGCTAGACCTAGATCGCTCACCAAATGATCTGTCGACTGACCCATTTGCGGCAGCATCAAATGCTGACCTCCAGTCATCACCTGAAGAAGCGTTTGCCCTTGGGCTGCTTTCTGATGTACATAAAAACCAAAACAAAATTAGCATTTGCCATCGGGCTCCTTTCTGCTATGTGCATAAAACCAAAGCAAAATTTGTTCTGTTTGTTAACGGTTACTATCTAATGATTTGCAAGAAAATATGGCACTACTGTCAGGCAAGGCAACTCGATGTGCATCAACCTTGGACCAAAGACATGCTAACCTGATGACAGTATGAAGCCTACATTGATGTCTTGGCACATACAGATGGAAGAAGATAAAAGTTCAGTGCATACCAACTTCATTGGACATGCTTGCTGCTGCAGCTCGGTTGTCATGGATGCTTAGCTGCCTTGTCAGCTTTGACAAAAGAGATGACTGCTTCTGAATTCGTTCTCGCCGGCGCTTTACAGTTTGGTCTTCTTGGAGTAATTCTTCAATTTTTCCAGCGCTTTGAGCACTAGATAAAAGCAAATAAGAAAAAAGTAATGACAGGAAAGTGAAGAGACAATATGCTAATGACTTCCATTTCCAACTGGGACATAAATGGAAAAAGAACAAAAAAAGGACACCCTAGAAAAAATCCACAACTAACATGCTAAGCCATTAGGATTTATCTGTAGATTCAGCAAAATGAACAACCAGGAACATGTCCGCAAGAAATAACAATCCCTTCTTGCAGAATCCACAGCTAACATGCCAAACCACTAGAAGATTCTCAACAACCAATCAATTAATCAGGAAAACCATTTCAAAACAAATTAATCACTCAACCCAATTAATTACTTGTCCTCTCCACCACATTTGTTCAATCAAAGATAAAATACCAATATATTTTGAAAGAATATTATTAGCCAACCTTATAGAACTATACAACTGATTCAACATGTCTTCCTTTGCTTTCTCCACTTGACAAAGCACAACTGCCTGTTGAGTAAAAATGCCTGTTATAATGGTTACATAGATTTTCCAACAAGTCAAGGTGCACTGCCCAGTTTCTTACCTTGGGAACATTTGCGGCAAGACTATTTAAAACAGCCTCCACATATCCCCGAACTTCTTGAGACATCCACCTAAGTTCTTCTTCAGGATCAGCTGGCCGTCTAGCCATTGTGTCCTTAAAAAATATAGATTAAGTGGAGATTCAAAACTAGGCACATGATTAGAGATTAAACCTAACATAACTGTGTGTTAACTCAAGTCCATCTCTCTACATACACATATTACAAGCAACAAAATGAGAGAAACTGTCGCATAAGTACATGACAATGCAGCTGAAACACTACGCATATGAAGACAAACATATCTCTGCATCTGTATGCACAATAAATAGACCTCAAAAAGAATAAAAAGATCATTATTTACACTTCTTGATTGCAACAAAATAGAGAAACTATGACATAATTACATGATGATACAACTGAAGCATTGCATATGAAGAAAAACATATCTCTGCATCGGTGTGCAGAATATATAGAACATTTTGTGTCCTAGCTTATTATCAGGCTTCCAGAGACAAGATCCTTTGCCATTGAGTTTCACATAGAAACACCAGCCAAAACAGAAAATTATTATACCAGAAGCAACAACAACAACAACAAAGCCTTATCCCACTAGGTGGGGTCGGCTAAAAATTATTATACCAGAAGATCCCAAAAAAATTGGAATAACACCAAGGCACATATGTTTTAAAACATAAATTACCCTGAATAATAGAAATTATGGCATGTAGGGTGGTACTTACTAATGAACCATCTGAAAGGCTTTGCCTCATTGACGAACTGGAATCAAAACCAGGAGCACCTTTGGAAGGCTTAGAAGGTTGAATGATATTCTGTATTTTGTTGATCCATTCAACTTTGTCAGCCATGCTTTCAGCCTTTAAAACTACAGCACTGTGTGCTGCAATAACAATAAGATGACCAGTTTTACATTTTTAAGTACAATCGAAATGAAAAACCACCAGATTTTCTATCTCAAAAAGAAAAAACCACCCAGATTTTAGTCATAGCATATAATATTTACCTTTTAGCACTGTCTTGTAAGGAACCTTGCTAGTAATTTTAAACACAAGACTAGGGCCCTTCTCTGGTCCATTGGCTTTTTTGGACTCCTTTGAACTTTTGGAAGATTCTTCCTCATCCGACATCTCTTCAATGTTACACTCCTATGAATATCACAATCAGCTACAGAAAGGGGGTGAAGAAAAAAAAAGTGGGACTGTTTGTATTAAGTATTTTTTTAACATAGATGTCATTACTTATAAAAGAAAAGTGATTGCAGGTTTTAGATAAACATCTGCCAACAAATTCATTAGCAAAATGGTGGGAAAAAAAGAAATTGGATTGTTTTTATTGAGTATTTTTTAACATAGATGCCAATATTTATAAAAGAAAAGTGATTGCATGTTTTAGGTAAATGCCCACAAATTCATTAGCAAAATGCTGCAAGAAAACCTCCACAAAACAATCTGCTGCAAGAAACATTACAACCACCAAAGTTGCCTAAACCACATTTTATATATCAGTTATGTTATGTGATTATGACGTGGTCATATGTTTTCCATCTACAAGCAGACTCTAATGCTAAAGTGGAAATGACAAAGAAGAATAACCAGGATAATCACCACATTTATTGTCCGACTGTACGGTGACTAATAGAATAAAACTACCTCCAAGTTGATGACACCACGAAAATGCCGCTCTTCCTGCTTTTTCGTGTACCCAAGCTGAACCAATGAAATCAACGTCAAATCATAAACCCATAAGTGGCCTAGACATAAAAGTAGAAGAGTCGCGTTTTTTACTTTTCCAGATTTCTCATTGAGGACAAACCACCTCTTGCTCCAGCTGTTGGTCTTAGCACTTTTCTTCAGCAGGTACCCTAGTTGAGGATTTAATGCACAAAAATGAGGGCACATGAAAATAAGCTTCTATTCACACAAGAGATGTATACTAAACGGCCAGCAAGGCCGGAGAAATGAAAATTTAAGGATGAGAAGAACTAGTCATCCATGTATTTAGATATAGAAACTATGGATGATATACAGAAACAAAATAATGTGAATTATGGGCAATATGCAATGATGCTTTTATCAAATTTAAGTTCGATCTTAATGGATCCATCTATAGAACTTTCTATAATCCTAAATAGGGGGAAGAAAGATTCCTAAGATTTTGCTATTTGTTATGGAAAATGATAAAATGATGACAGTATATAGCGCACAGATGAAACATTAGATGTGACATCTCATCCAACAATCTGTCTGCTACACATGCATGCAAGATAGGCAAAATTGCAACAGGCAGATGAGTTGGGAAAATAAAAAAGTATGAAAATCCTGATCATAGATCATGATTTGTATGTGATGACTATATTTCCCAAGTTCTAGGCCAATAAACAATCATATAACTTAAAATAACAAGAAAACAAAATATTGCATGATGGTCACAAAATGCATGTATAAGAAGTCAACTCACTCCCTGACCTCAACCCCAGCAAGTCCTGCCGGCTGCGCCACCTTCCTAGCTCACCACGAACCTGAGCGAGGGGCATTTTGCCTAACGTTGCCGTTGTCTCCAATGCAGAGATGAGGGAACACCGGCAACCAGAATGGCCACTCATCCACTGGAAAAACAGGGTGGTGAAACCAGTGACCATCTCCCATGCGGAAGGGATAACGGTGACCCCCACCATCATCTACCATGGTCGCTGGAGCTACAGCAGGGTGCCGACTTTCTTTGCGGCTGCATCGGCGAGAGCATTGCACCCCCCCCCCCCCCCCCCACGACCAAGCTGTCCTCCGGACAGCACTCAGCGCTGGAGTTGGCGCATCACCCCGATTCCACCTGAGCCGTGTTTCTCGATCCTCCTGGCTGCTCATCCCTGGCTCAGCTCAACAGCGCGACTCTCCTAGCAAGCCCCCTCATGCTATCGCCAGACAACACGATTCTGTGGTGATACTGGAAAGAAGATGATGGGGCAATAGTTGCACCGCTGGCGGTTCAGCACACGATCGAGATACAAGGGATGCCACTCCACCTCCTGCACCCTGAAGTCGACGTGATGGTAGCACGACACCTTGGGACTCCCCTTTCCATTCCCCTCCCCATGCTAGGATCACCAAATTTGTCTGTGGTCTCCATTCAAACTGCGCCCGGACTTTCGCCTCTCACCATTGTGGTATTGTGTGCGGCCGCCGCCAGTTTCCTCCTCCAGCTGTGCTACTCTGGGTGCAATGCTTCATCGGTGGAAGTCGCCGCCCGACCACCGTCATCCCCGCAGGAGTCGGCCACCGCGGCCCCTGCTCATACGCCTGCAAACTCGTGCGCATGAGAGGGGTATGTGCAGGCCGTATACCCTGCCTTACCCCTCGCAAGATTCAAATTTGCTCCCCTACTTATTACAGTGATGACCTGGTGCACCAGGACCCCGAGCCGAACCAACCTCTACCCCATCCGGTTTGGAGTGCCAACTCCTGGACCAGAACCCGTCCTCCCGCACCCGAACAGCCCTCCGGCTGAACCTGAACCACTCCACACCTGCTCCCAACCTGATCCTTGCATCTGACTCAAGCAACAGACTCAAGTGCGACTCAAGCGCACCCGATCAGACCCCCCCTCAACTTCCACTATCGCCTCAAACCTTGTGGCCTTCTACCGCCCCGACTGCCTGCCGGTGATACTGCAACGTCCAGCCACCATTGCACCTTCCACCCCTGCTTCACCTACCTCGCCGGCATCGCCACATCCCCCAACCTACTGCCATCTCCCATCTCACCACCGGTCCGCAACTCTCACCCGGCAGCCACCTGACCATCTAAATGAGAACCTCGCTGCTACTAGCGCCAACACTCCACCTCTGCCGCCACGGCTTCGCCAGCCCCACAACTGCCAGCTCAGACCGGGAGCCCACGCCCCCACCGCCAGCACCATTGGAAGTACCCACTGGAGCAAAGCAGCTGCCCCAGGCTGAATGTTCTCCTGCTGGGAGGAATGAAGAGGTCTTGATCGGTTACGGCCGAGGCAGGATTCTGTCACACGTGCTGTCGGACCCGTGCTCGGCGACTACAACGCCTATTTGTACAGTCCCAAGCTGGCCATAAGAGGAAGTCATCAGGGGGCAAGGGCCTTGGTGCCTAGGGCAGGGATGTGGTGTCCTTATGAAAGCCCTAACATGGAATGTGCGTCGCCTAACCGATCAGGGAAACGTCGGACTCTTGGTTACTACCTAAGAGAGTGGGAGACGAATGTGGCTCTCCTTAAAAAATACTAGACCGTTGACCTAGGGTCAGATTGGGGCCTCCCGCATGTCCGAGCATCTCTCTTCACACAGTGGGACAGTCTGGTGGATGCATCACTCATGTTGATCTCTTCTCAATAGAGGATTTTTGGATGGCCAGATTCTCGATGACCGCGCATCTGCATTGTTGGGCGGATGGATGTTCTTACCTCATCTCCTGCGTCTATAGCCCTGTTCCTCGTCACTTCGAGGCACTTTGTGGGAGGAGCTTAGATGCGCCCGTTCACACCTTCCCAAGGCCCGATGGCTGATCAGGGGAGACTTCAATGTCACTTTGGACATGAATGATCGGCCCACCATATGATGAGGGAGGGACACAGGGGTAGAGGAGTTCAGAGACTTCATCGACTTCCTAGTCACAAGCTGGAGATCTACATGGCGGAGCATCATCAGCTAGATTGAGGATTGACAAATTCCTTGGTTGAGTGAAGCTTGCGGAGGCCCACCATCTGGCAGATATCCAAGCAAGGCACTGGACTGACCATTCACGGATCACACGCCTCTTATGTAGCAATCCAATGATGGTTAGTCGTCACTTTTCCGTTTTGAGTGCTCTTGGTGAATGGTTTTTGCCAGGTGTGGCAGGACATTGCAGCGCATGGTGGCATCGGGCACAACAGCCAGGACTTTATCCACCCGGTTGGGCAGCTTGAGGTCCTATCAGTTGCACCGGAGATAGATCAGGAGGAACTGGGAGCGGCAGAGGACGGAGGCCTTGGGCGTCATCACTTAGCAGGATCAGGTGGACTCCTGCCACCTCACTAAGGCTGAGACAGCAAAGTGCAGAGAGGAGCCCAGCAGATCATTCAGCTAGAAGATAAGGTGGAGAACCCAATGAAGGCAATGCTCTCGACAGATCTGGCTTCAGGAGGGGGATCTCAACACTCAATTCTTCCACCTGTATGCATAGCTCACACCGGAGGGCGAACATGATAGGAACAGCTCAAGGTGCAGGGGCAGCAGATCTCCAACCTTCATAGCATTGTTGGGATGGAAATCGCCTCTTATTACCGAGAGACCTATAGACAATGACCCCCGACCCTTGGAGGTGGTCGGGGATATTTTTGACTTACTGATCCACAATCTTCTTCGTTGACACAAGTCATTACGAAGCACAACTTCACCCAAGCATTGAAGTCCCCAATGGTGAGGCATCCCTAGGCCCAAACGGCTTTCAAGTATTCTTCTATAGGGAGTTCTAGCCCATAGTGCGTGAGGACGTGATGCAGTCATACACAAGCTCGCCAGTGGGAGCCGAGACTTTGAACACCTTACCCAAGCGTACTCCAACAATGCGAGATGAGGACTTTAGGCCGATAGCCATATCCAATGCCATCTACCTTCTAATGGCTCGGATATTGGCTAATCAGCATCGAGAGGTGCTTCGTGATCTCATCCATCTAGAACAGTCAGCCTTCATTCATGGTTGAGTCATCACAAATAGCTAGCCACAAAAATACTCAATGAATTCCTGTGGAAGGTTGATTTTTCCAAATAGCAATGATTTTTCCAATGAATTCTCATGGTACTTTCTTTGGCACTCATTGCAAGTTAAAAAATTTCTGAGACATGGATCGCATGCAGTGTTGTCAAAAACGCGTGTTAACTCGTAAAAGCGTACGATTTTACGTCTTCACCTTTGCATTTCGTGCTCGATCTCACCTGGAAACGTTTTTGGCCAGCACGCGGTAGAATCGCGTGCTGGCCCGTAGAATCGGTGGAGACGCACGACTCCACCGATCCCAAAATTTTTTTTTTCATGTTTTATAAGCGTGATAGGCACTCATCTCTTCCTTTTTGTTTGCTGTGCCCTGTCGCTGCCACCACTGCTGTCCTGCTGCCATCGCTCACTGCTGCTGTCGCCGCCACCACTGCTGTCTTGCTGCCGCCGCTCACTGCTGCTGTCGCCGCCACCACTGCTGTCTTGCTGCCGCCGCTCACTGCTGCTGTCGCCACTGTTGCTCGTCTGCTGCTCGCACTGCTTCCGCCGCCGCCTGCTGTCCTGATGCTGCTGCCACTGACCTAACAGGTTCCTCCCCCCTCCCTCTCTCGTGCTTTCTCTTTCTCTCCCTCTCCCTTTCTCTTCCCGCACTCTCTCCCTTTCTCTTTCTCCCCTCGTCTTCTCTCGCCCTTTCTCTTTTCCTCCCTCTCCTTCTCTCACTTTCTCTTTCTCTCCCTCACCCTCCCTTTCTTTTCCCGTACCCTCCCCCTTTCTCTTTCTCCCCTCTTCCTCTCTCGCCCTTTCTCTTTTCCTCCCTTTTCCTCTCCCTTTCTCTTCCCACACGAGAATATGTTTTTTTTCTCCTTTTCTCTTTCTCTCACTCTCCCTTTCTCTCTACAAATCAAAACAGGTTTCTTTTTTTTCCCACGAACCCAATAGTTCTCCACAAGGGCCATGGCGACCTTTTTACTTTCTATTATGTTATAAAATTAAACCATTTTTATATTTCAACTATGGTTAATATTTGCTTAATAAAGTGGAAATCATCAATTGCTTTTAATATTCTGAATTTATTATTGTGTTAATTTTTTATATATTAATAATGAAAGTTATTTATTGATGTGTTAATTTTTCATGAATTAATTATATTGATGTGTCTGTTGTTATTCTGTTATTATTACAATTTGTTAAGGTTGTGAATTAATATATATATATATATATAATTAAATAGGTATTAATATCATGAAGTGTGATGTTAAAATTATAAATTTGGACATGTATTATTGCATTTTGTACTTATAAGTTCAAAGAGAATTTGCATTTCACTACTAATATCATTGATTTATATATATTAATATATACATTTAATATTAAAAAATAATCTGGTAGAATCGGCCGTGTCGTGTTACGTGTTCACGATTTACGAGTTTTTCCGGCCCTCCGTGTCGAGTCCGTTTTACGTGTTTGACAACATTGATCACATGGATGAAGCGTTGCATCACCATTACTTCAATCTCGGTTCTGGTCAATGGGACAAGGGTGGGTGTTTGGGTGCATCCACAAAGGGAGTACGACAGGGATGCCCGCTAGCCCCATGCTCTTTGTGCCAACAATCGATGCCCTTGCTAGATGTTCCCAAGTCTCTTGTGAGGCGGCCTTTTTATCGACTTTGCTAGGAGCCTAGTTCTTCTCCTGCAATATGCAGACGACATACTTTCTTCATTGGGGACACTGTTCAGGAGGATAGACAGATGACCATATTGGTTGAGTTCTTCGGTGCAGCATCCGATTTCCATATTAACCCTGCCAAGTCTTCGTTCCTTTTGGCATGGTCACTAATGATGTAGCATGATGCACTGTTGATTTTTTTAAGAGAAATAGGATGATCACCAGAGTTGTGGTTGTCATCCATCTATATATATATATATAACTATGGGATGAATATACAAGTGTAAGCTCTCACAGAGAGAGCATCAAAAAGATGAAAAGTATCTCGACTAGCCAAAACCTCTCCCGAATAAGAAAGGAGATGTGGTGTACAATACATCTCTCCCCACAAAAAATTACCTCGTTGTGCTGGAGCCAAATGGCCAGGCACCGGTCAAAAAAGTCACCAGCCCGATTGTTGAGCAATAGGAGCAGACTTCATGGGTGGAGCTCCAGACTATTATCACAGGGAGGCCTGCATGGTACTACTCTGCTATATTCTCTGCACTTCCGACCTATTATATATGTCGGTTCTTTAGATGTCTTCCCAAGTCCTGAGATGGTTAGGTTCTATGAGGAACAGATTTTTCCGGCACCGGTGTGGTTCAAACCAGTGGCGCATCCACGTTGTGGCATGGCACAATGTCTACAGGCCCACCTCGTAGGGAGGTTTGGGTGTTCGAGATCTTCGCTATTACCAATTGGACTGTCCTCAGCCCGGTAGGTGGGCGGATCATGGGGCTTGAAGACAATTTAGGGTATGCAATTTTTCACTTGCTATGGGCACGAGCTATTTTGGGAGTCCTAGTCCATTCTACCACGCGGAGCTTTATCCTTGTGGCAGAGTGTTACAACATTAGTCTCCCGGGTGTGTCCGTTCATGGTCCCTTCGCTTGAATCTGGGGAGGCTTTCTCTTTTTGGCAATAGGAGTGGTGGCACGAGGGACCACTATCAGCATCTATCCCTCGACTATCGGCCCTGGAAATTCACACTAGCATGACAGCAGTAGAGCTTGGTTGGAGGGCGACGGCCCTAGCACCGGCTCTTGGACTCCCCTATTCATGTCTCCGCTATCATATCAATGCTTCTTGGAACTCTTGGCACTTCATCAGATGATTGCTCCATTCTGCCCAGACCCCTCCAGATTGGACGGGTGTGTATGGTTATCGGAGTCCTCAGCTCGCAACCTCTACCTCCGTTTTCTTCCTGCCACTACATCCTCTGAAACTTTCAGGGCAGTCTGCAAACTCATATAATGCTCCCTAGTACAGCTAAAAGTCAAGATTGTTTGGCTCATGCGACATGACATGATCCTCACAGAGTATACAGATCGAGATGAATGCCCCACACGGGTGGAGAGGAGGATATCTCTCATCTTTTCTTTGAGTGTGCAGTCTCCCGAGAGGTTTGGTTGCATATGGAGCACCGTGGGTGCACTTCCATATGCGGCAGAGACATCTTGGTAGTCACTTTGAGCTCTCATCATGCAGAGACGGAATTGGAGAGCATTGTTGGTGACTTTCTAGCTGGTAACTGGGCCATCTAGCTCCACAACCAGATTTTTTTTGTGGGGAGCAAGGTCAAGTTGAGAATAATGTTACTTCTTTTCTTCGAGAGTGGGGTTTTGGCTAGCTGACGTACATCTCTCCTTTTTTATCGCTCTCTTCTTGAAAGCTTACACTTATACTTGTTGGTCATTTCATAGTAATATATAGTTGGATGACAACCACAAATCCTGCTGGTCATCCTTTTCTCCTAAAAAAATCTATTTTCATACAAGGCTTGTTAAACTTACTTTTTTATTTTACCCAGTTCTTTGAATAAATTATTTTTTAGGGGAATTATGTGCTTTAAAGAACTCTATTGCCCCTTCAACGTTACTATAGATGCAAAAAAGTTTCTAAGACAAAGAAACCAACATTAATATTGTGAACTGACCAGCAGTTATCTCTCCAGAAGGCCCTGCAACCTGCAGAGCTGAGGCTTCTTTTGTGTCCTTCTCAGACTTGTCTTTCTCTTTCATTGATTTCAAGCTGCCACCGGTCTGCTGGCTTCCTGGTTGAGGGCTTGATGCCTGGTGATAAATATAAGATATTATTAAAGATCAATCAAATGCAAAAATACTGCACAACCAGATGGTAGGACCAATCAAATATCTAGCAAATAGATGTATCCACATTCCATCTAGAATAAAAACTTTCAGTTCATTGTGGAGGAAAATTTTGTTTGAGAAAGACTTGTCCTAGCTAAATTAAAAAGTACTTAAGGGGGAAGTTCCAAAAGCTAACTCTGTTTAATATGGCTTGTTCTGCTTCATTTGCCTTCTTTGATGATCGATTCTTGACCTCCTCCTCACGACGCTGCCTCTCCATTCTGGTAAATATATCTTTCCATTAGAAATCAGTACAACTTAGCAAAGGCACTTGAACCCACCACAGAACATTAACCATCTAGATTTACATCAAAGTTTATCTATTATTTATTTATTTATTTGGAAGGGTAAACGGATGACCAGGAGAAGCTAATCACACAAACATGCATATATATATTGATAAGAGCCTTGGAGAAAAGTTAATTTATTCTGCAATATTCGGTGCTCAAATGACCTCAAAAAGACAAAATTCAAAACTTGTGAACTACCTCTCATTTATCGCTGCAAGTCATTGCTGAATATGAAGATCCACTGTGGGCCAATGCGCAGTTGTGGAAAAATACAAAGAAAAAGGTCCAGTGTGTGCATATAACATTAATTTAAGATGGTAATAACAAATTACAACAAAGTCACATGATCTAACTCATAAATCTTCCTTTTTTGTGAAAATGATGTAACTCATAAATCATGTCTGACCAAACGTGGTACCACAAACATACAACTTAAAGAGCACAAGATCAATTTCAAGAAAAGGATGTGGGGCCCTCTAATTGAAAGGCCTATGTCTGACACCTTCTGGATCATGCTTATAACCCTGATAACGCAGAACTGAAGTTTTATATGGAGAATGTAGAAAATACTCAAAAAAAGAACAATTACTATTTTGCTATCATAAAAGGCAGAAAAATGATAAATGCAAAAATGACATGTTATGGCAAATAGGGATAGCACTGTAACGCAGAGGAAAACAACATGCATAACTGCTAAACTCAATTCAGATGAGAAATGCATATATGTATCCATACATAGAATGCTCAAGAAATCAACATGCCAGTCAGACAAACCTCCTTTGAACTAGACGAATAAAATGTTGAGGTGGAACAAAAGCACGCTCCATGTCAACCAATGCTACAACCATCTTTTTGGCTTCATTTCTGAAGTTATCTAAGGCAGCAGATGCAATTGCAATGACCTTTCATGGAAGTATGAAAAGTATGTCACATAGTGCACTAATGATCAAATTTGTATGTGATAGAAGAAAGAAATGAAAAATACTGTTGATTCTTGCAAAATGAAACAAAAAGATGGAATACTACCTCCCGCTTGAATGGAGGATATCTGCCAAGTCCTGGGGTACCATTTGCTGCAGCTGAAACTATATCCAACAATACGCGATGCACCTGTTACATAAATATTCAAAAGAACAGGAAAATTATCTTACCATAGAGAATTCTTCATGAACTCAAGATTATATTCTTCATAAAATAGAAACTTAAGAAACATTGACAGCATGTAGATTCTTTTTCATTTTGGAGGGCATGTATGCATGGTCATCTTTCAAGAACTCCACTAATGTTTATCACATATGTCCCATTTAAATTGATCATTGAAAATTAAAAAAAAAATTTGCTTGTGACCTTGACATAAAACCGTAAAAATAATCATCCTAATATTACTTAAGAAGAGATTTCACCATTTCAACATGAAGGACATTTTTTCACGTCTGACAAGGACATGAACGTAAGTTCTCAAATAATTTCAGAAATTACCTCATCAACACAAAGGCGAGAGGGTTCTTTTGCAAGTTCCAGCACTCCTTTAATTAAGGACCTCAAACCTTTCTCAGGAGATATTAGGTAAGGTTGATAACCATCAGCTACCAGCACAATCTAGAGTGAGGAATCATATTTTTTAAATGAATCCGTAAGATAATATTCTCCCAAAAAAACATAAGAAAACATCATAAAAAGATAACATAGGAAGATTTGAGTACCCTTTTGACATTATTGATATCAAAATGCCTATCGAGAGGTAGTTGCTTTATTCGGTTGGGAAAATTCCCTTCAAAAGTTGCAACCACTTTCCAACCGGCACCCTGAAATGAGCGCACGAGAAATTGTGATTCACAACACATTAAGATCTTCAGAAACCAAAATGAATGTCTGGGTAGCTTGAATAGTTTTCTATTACAGAATCCACATTGCATTGAAAACAGGCAAATAAAAGGAGAAATGCAGATTAACATCAGATCAACAGAAATAGGTTATGATTGTGGTGCAACAAAAGTAATTTGCTGCACTTCATAGCCCGAAGGGAAATATCAATGCATGAGAAATGTGAAGGCCTTTGAAAGAAATACAAGTATAGAATCCAAACTCCACTTTCACTTTTGTTAACAAACTCCACTCTCGCTTATCTTTTTCTGTGGGACTAGTTCCGACAGCCTAAGCTTCTCTTCATCATCTTGAAATATGTCCAACCCAAATAAATACTTTAACTTATGGAAAAGGTGAGGATGCTAAAAGGAAATATGAAAGTAATGAAAATATCATCTGAAGTGACAAGCATATATACTGCAAAACTCTCACTTAGTATTTTAACTGTGGAACTAGGTTCGATAGCCTAAGCTACTCATCATCATCGTGAAATATGTTGAACCCATATACACTTTAACTTATCGAAAGGGTGAAGATGCTAAAAGGAAATATGGAAGTAATGGAAATCTCATTTTAAGTGACAAGAATAAATGCTGTAAACACCAACAAGTGGAAATGTTAATGAAGCATGTAGCGTGAAACATGAAAGAACCAAGAGAAATGTATGATAAAAAAGCAAGATAATCAAATGAAAGACCTCTGTCACTGAGACTTAAGTGAACCGAGTTACTTACCTCACCGGAGGCAATATGTTGCAAAAACTTGTCCTCAAATTCTCGGCAAAGCTCCAATGCGATAGCCCTGGTACCTTCTGAACTATGTACCATTTGTTCACCAAGCCTCACCAATTCATCCTGTACAAATTGGGATTTACCCTGTAACCTGAAAACATTTGGATATATCAGCATCAGGGAAAAAATCAATGAGCATGAATCAAATACAAAGATTTTGGTATGAGATATCAACTGACAAGAAACATTATATAATTATGTTATTTGAACACATCATGGAGGAAATTATTACATACAGTAAATTAACAAAACTGGACAGAAAAATATATGAATTGATTCCCCACTTTCATGGCATGTTTCTCACAAATAACTTCAAGGGAAAAAGTGCATAGACAAGTCATAAGACTAACATACAAATGTAAGCTATATCATATCTCTTTACATCATACATTAGAACCTTGAAAGAAGAACAAAAAGGAAAAGCAGATGTGATGTGGGACAAGATTAATACTATGGGCCATTTGTGCCTTTCTGCACCTTCTTTCCTCCTTTTTTTCTTTCTTTCTTCATATTTTAATAGATGAAGAAAAATAAAGGAACACCTTATCATGTCACGATTTGATCCATTATATTTAAAAATTTAAGCTAATATAATAATCTTAATCATGATTGATTGTTTTAGCCATATAAGTAACAATTATAAGGTGCATTAATTAGGACTTTCCAACCTTTGAATTCATGTGCCCTTGAACTTTACAAGTTTTGATTACAACAACAACAACAAAGCCTTATCCCACTAGGTGGGGTCGGCTACATGGATCATACGATGCTTCGTTGATCCATGTTCATGAGATTCGACAGGGTTTTACGCTGGCTGTCGGGGCCTAACACAACCCTCCTCCTTTATCCGGGCTTGGGACCGGCTATAAACATAGGCGGAGTTCATTACAATTAAACATCAAAGAACAGAAAATTGTTAGACATAGCAGCTTTTACATGTCATTATCTGTAATCTATCAGAGCATCTTAAAACATCCATAAGGCCAATGAAAATGTGTATCCATTAATTTAAGTTCAGTAAATACATTGCACAATTTTGGCCCAACTACAACTTTGTCTTGTTTAGAGACAAACAAGTAAATTGAGAATGAAAGGTAGCCTGTGTCTGAAGTTGTTGGCGACAAAGAAATGTTGGTTTTTTCCAGCCCCTGGTCGATTCCATTTTCCCTTCTGGAATTCGCATTTCTTGCTCCAACATCATTAGATATATAACGGGATTATATATTTTTTTTTAATTTCTTAGATTTAAACGTCAGTCAAATTCATATAGCTCAATTAGATCCAAAGCCCCACTTGCCCAGATTAGTTGATACTACAACAGATCAAACAGGTAGTACATGATAATTTTGTTTCATTTCCATTTTCGAAGTTACAAACAACAACAACAACAACAACAACAACAAAACCTTATCCCACTAGGTGGGGTCGGCTACATGGATCATACGACGCCATTCGTTGATCCATGTTCATGCGATTCGACAAGGTTTTACGCTGGTTGTCGGGGCCTAACACAACCCTCCTCCTTTATCCGGGCTTGGGACCGGCTATAAAACATTTGCATGAAAAAAAATATCGGTAACCAACATGAGTGCCAGAATGTTCATACTAAACTCCAGGGAAATGTTTTGTAGTTAAAAGAATGTAAACAACGGAAATAAAGACTTACCCGGAGAGAAGGTTTGGGAGCCTGACCTTCATCCTATTTCTTATCTGTTTGACAAGAGTATCCACCAATGCTAACCTACCCAGCTTGCTTTGAGGAGCTCCAGGAAGTATTGTTTTTAGACTTTCAGACTCTGCTCGCCATGCAGTTTCAAGTGAATTTTCAGAGCCAACAGATCCAGCTTGAGCAGAAGCAATAGAAACTGATTGTCCGATCAAAGCCACAAATGGGATATCAGCAGCATTTCGTGGCCCTTGACCTAACAGCAGAGCTTGGACAGCTGCAATACTTTTCTGGTCTCCAGCAGATTGATCAATTTTACTAATTACCCCGACAGTCCTTGTCCCTACAGAAAATAGTCAATAGATAGAGTTAACGGATATCAAAGCTCAAAGAATTGAGCTTCCTAAATATGAGGTATTATGATAAGAGACATAAGGTTAACATAAGACTCGAGATGAAGTATTATGATAAGAGACATAAGGTTAACATAAGCCACTTAGCATGCAGTACTGACCATCTGAGTCAAATTCCTTGGCTAGTCGGAGAGCTCGAGATGAAGAAATTTCTGGTGCTTGCGCAGCTGGTATTATTACCAACAACACTGCATCATTACGTCCAGCATAATCACTAACCTAGAACACAGATTACATGGCAGTTCAATTCATCAAAACAAAATACACAGTTCAGATAAAACAGCATTTCCTGAAAATATTATATACAACAACTGTTTTTTTAGTGGATTACATATGACAACTTACAATGGATTCGTCCATGGCCCGCTGGTCTAAACCAGGAAGATCGATCAATTTTAAGGGAGGAGCTGAAGATAGCAAAAGTGTATCAGTTGGAATGTCAAGAAACACTCAGAGCAAAAAAAAAAGACAATGTATATCAAAGAATATGTTTCAAGAAAAATGTCATTGAAAACACAAAAGTAAAGAGTTTCTGAAAGAACAGTGACCAGCAAAAATCAAAATTTGAAATTATAAAGCATTGATGATGGTAAAACAGAACTCGAAGATAGAACCTCACAAACATAGCAACTGTGGATCAAAATATTCAATCCTCAAGGGAAAACTAAAGTCAAGGCAATCATTCATGACGCTTAATTGACTATTCTAAAATTCCACTATGCTACGTGTACATGTCAGTGGTGAATATGTTATTTCTAGCTGAATTGGTCTATATGTCCCCGCATGTTCTAAGACAGTACAAGCACTTAGACTAGAGCATTCAAGTAGCTAGAGGAAATATGAAGGCAAAAATGGTGAAAATCAGAGAATAAACAATAACAATGAAGCATTGCTGTCAAAGAGAGGATAGAAAAACAGAATTGAAAGCATACATGATTCTCCATGAGATTGCATCCTAGAACTCTAATCTGATGAATCACAGAGGGAAAGGAAAGAAATTCGTGAACCTGTACTAGTTTTGAGCTTTAGATAGATCTCATCTGGGCGACTCTTTCCTGAGCTATGGACCCCAGCGCCCTTGCTCAGCCTATCCTGAAGTGAATGCCTAAGCGCACCTGTGCAAAAAGGCAGAAAAGTACTATTACTATACAACGAAATTCTCTTTTCAACTAACATTAATGCAGTGCAAAGGATAAAAAACAATGACAAAAGGACTACATGGTTTTCGGGGTCATCATACTTGCAGAAACCTGCTGTGATTTGTTATCTATCTGCAAGATGATAGATTTACTGTTGAGCGAACCGTCTCTCTGCATATCAATGCTGATGGGTGCTCGAGTAGCCCCATTCTCTCCAGTCGGCTGCAACTCATCAACATCTCATCAGAGACGAACTACATTCATCTCTAAGTCAACAAAACGATACGAAAAGAATCAATAACGGAGTTTGAATTAAAAGCGTACCAGAACAGGATGTCCAATTAGACTGTTCAAAACTGCAGATTTCCCAGCGCCCTAAGACGGAAACAAACAAAAAAAACGTTCAACGGCTAATTTCTATAGAATCCATGAATCCGATTCAAAATAACTCTCTAAACATAAAATTAGGGCAAGACAGGTGTGGGGACTCACCACATTGCCGAGTGCGACGATGTTGAGGAAGGTGGCGTTCCGGCGGGAATTGGAGGCGCCTTCTTCAACGTCCTCGTCAGCAAGAAGCGCCGCCGCCTGCAACATGGACTCCGACAGCTGGCTCAGCTCGTCAATTGCCTCCATGGTTGCCGGCGGCGACGGGGACAAGAGATCCGGATCTCAAGCGACTGATGAAGAGAAGCTTGATCCGGAGCGCAAGGCTTCGAATACCGATACGAGAAGAGGAGGAGGATCCGGATCTACTGCCGGTGCCGCCAAATTCAAGGTCGAAATCCCCCAAATTGACGAAGAAGGGGTGATCAGTTGAGATCGGAGATTCGGCGGTCACGATCGCCGGAGAAGAGGAATAGGTGGAGGAAGTGGTGGCGGTGACGGTGCCCGTCGTGGCGTCGCCGCTTCAGCTCAACCTTGCCATTGATGGCCGAGCGGGGAGAGAGAGAGAGGAGAGAAATAAAAGGAAAGATGAGAGAGAGAGAAGTGGGAAGGTGTTAACTAAAGAGAGAAGTGAACGCACGTCCGCACAGATGAAATTGTAAGGACGCTTTCAAATTCGTTTACGTTAATCTAATAGAAAATGGATTTTTATCGCGGCAAAAATATGGAGCTAATTTTTTTTAATCATTTAAATATCGTTGATAATAAATTATTTTGCTACTTAGGATTCAATGAGTTGTGATTACCAGATTAATATTAAAAATATTGATATCGATTCATTAAATAATTTACTAATTCCATATACAGATGGAAAAATAAAGTGACCATTCTAAAAAATAAAATTGCGGATATTAATTAATTGTGCCAATTTAACACTCTAAATTTGGTTATTAAAAAGTTTTATTTCGTCTAGTTCATTGTCTTGAACCAGAATTAAAATTTGTGATGATGACTTCTGTAAAAATACACAATTGAATAATTCAACTAATACACAATTAAATACACGATTTTTTTGTTCAAAACTTATTCATTATTTTTCCAATTGACTTTTAAAATTAAGAAAATCATTTAAAAAATAAAAAAACGTCCAGTTTTTTAACACTTTTTTTGGGGTACTACTTTCGTATAATTATATTTTAAAAATATAATAATACATTAAAATTAACATAAATATATTTACTTTTATAATTAAATATGAATTTATTTCTAAATTTTTAAAGTTACCAATTATATTTTTATAATGTGATAGAAAATTATGAAATTATATAAAAAATATTATATCTATAATAAAAAAATTAATAATTTATGAATTAATTATATATATATAATTGTATTATGGGGCTCACAGTATCTTTATGGGGTCTCGATTTTAGTAGGTGAATTTCAATCTATTAAAAATCATCCCAAATTATATTCATACCTCTGTTTTTTTTTGGTCGAGTACATTTTTTGAGTTTGTCAATTTTTTTCTTACACCCTAAAATGGACCATATAATCAAATTTCTAGCAATATTGAGAAAGAATTGGTGATATTCTTTACAAATTAAAGTACTCTGTATTGTGTATATTAAGACTATTGAAGCTATACCTAAAAGCCTACTGTACAATTGAAATTTTTATGGATGTTAGATTTCAACAATTTAGTTAATACTGAGATTTTTATATTTAAATGTTTCAAAATAATTATTATTTGAAATTATTAATTAAAAGCTTTTAACATTTTTATGCCTAGAATTAATCATATTTCAATTTGTCGTATTTACCTTATTTGCACACACCGAAGACAGACTCAATATATGACTTCAATTTTTAACTTTAATCAATTATATTAGCGAAAAACTTAATTATAATATTTTTCACATTAAGAAAAAGCAACACAATGATCTAGAAATTATAGGTCCATAATTATACAATATTAGACCATCATCAATGTACATATTTTATATGTATATCAATCGTTAGATGAGTCATCTATCATTAATGATAATATCAATATGCATAGTGATAAACAATTAATAATACTAATATACCAAACAACTTCACTTTATCAATTATGTATTATTCATCAATCATAAAATATCAATTGGCTATTAATTAACAATTCAATTAGTTTTTAACATTAATTGTAAAAAACTACAATCAATTCTCTTTTCTTGTACTTCATTCATAAGATTGTAATTTAATTATTTTTTATCTTTTAACTTTTTAACAATTAACTTTAACCATAAAATGATGCTTCCATCATAATGGGCTACTTTCACATATTTTTATCATTAAATTTTTAACAATTAACTTTAACCATAATTACAATAACTATTTTTACTTTTTCTTTACTTTTTTAGTTATCCTTCAATTATAATGACTACTTCAACCATATGAACTATTTCGAGAGCTTTGTCAATTTTACATGTTTTACACATTTTATCTTATTTAAATATGATGTCTATATTTATTTTATTTTATTTTTTTATAGAAGACATCAATCAATCGATCATAGTTGTAAGATCAATAACATCATATGAGATCAATACTATAATAATATGATCATACAATCATCATAATAACTATTAAAATTAAACATAACTAGTCATTTAAAAACTCATTTTCTATCATTCGAACCCAGCTCATGCTAAACAAAATTTGATTGTGTTCTTACAGTCATGATTCTATCCAATTTCTTTTGGAACTAGGGCCACTTGGGTTGGATTACTCTATTGGTCCAAATACCATATTCTAAGTTTTTTTATGATAGCAAACAAGAAAATAATGTACTAATGGTGTTTGTAGTGTTAGTGTGAACAAGTTAAATATTTTTCAAAAAAAAGGTCATCGTAAAATTTCTACAGCTAAAATAGATGACTGAAATCGCATCGGGTGTCCGCTTTAACATATAATGGATGAATTAAACAAATGTGGAACGACCACTAATTACAGAGAGAATGGACATTTTTAAATCGGACGATTGAATCACTTTCGGTTGACTGTTATAAGTGTCAAATGAAAGATTAAGTACAAAATAGACGACTGAAGCAGTTGCATGCTCGATCGATCATTCTAGATGACAAAGAAGAATATATAGAAATCGAGCGACCGAAGTCACTGCATGATAGACCGCTAATTACATATAGCTCGGATCTTTCTAAATCAGACGACCGAAACCCTTTTCGTCTGAACAACAAAGAATAATATATGAAAATCGAACGACCGGAGTCATTGCATGAACGACCACTAATTACAGAGAGCTCGGACGTTTCTAAATCGGATGATCGAAACTCTTTTGGTCGACCGTTCTGGGTGATAAAATAATGAACATGTACAAAACGGACGATCGACGTTGGTGATAGAACGACCGCTAGTTACAAAGAGCTCCGGCATTTCTAAATCAGATGATTGAATTACTTTCGATCGACCATTGTGGGAGCAAAGGCAATGGCAACGACTAATCCTTCTACAGACTACCATCAGCGGATAATTGCACTTAAAAGACAAACACAACGGTTATTATTCTATACTAAATGGACGTCCAATATTATAACATATGACAAAGGGGCGCACAGTTCCTGTGAAAAATGGACGTCCGAAACTAAAACGGACGACGGTTTCAGAAATAACAACACAACTCTTTCACGGTTATATTTTTAAAAGAAGCCTATAAAAAGGATTCAAAAGATTGAATTAAGGTTATCCAAATAAGGCAAATCACTTTAAAGCTTCTTTTAAGTACAAAACATTTTTTTCTCGAACTCAATCTTGCAAATCATCAATTCCCTCTTCTAATTTCTAAGTGTGAGCATTCTTTATCAGAAGAGGGAATTGGAGGGAATTCTTGTGTTCTTCATTAGAGAGTTTAAGAGTTCCTTGTAAGAAGATGTGCATCTTACCTCTTGAGCAAAAAAGAAGACATCGTGGTGTAGAAAGGGTTATTATCTCCATACAAGAAAATAAAAAGCTAGTGAACTTTCGACGGTCTCGAGATCGGAACGGGGACGTAGGCCAAAGAATTAGGCCGAACCTCGTCAATATACTGTGACTTTCTGAGTTTTGATTCTTCTTACTTGTCTTTTACTTGCTTGTGATTATATTTTCTAAAAATTGACTTTTACGACTTCTCGGTTATAATATTTTTTACATCAATTCACCCTCCTTTTGGTGCTTTCAATCCTACATGCTCATTATAATTTCAAGCCTTATCTTTATCAGAAATCGAAATGGGTCTAACAAAGCACGGGCCAAGTGGATTCGATCCAATCCAATCTTTTCTTCGTTGACAAAACCCCTATTGGACTTAGCTGGGAACTCAATTCAAACTAACTCAATTCACTTCATCCAATTATATCATCAAAACTCGAGATGAACTAATAGGAATCTGATCTAAATTCTTAACAATTTTATCATCGTCAGTCACATGTTTCCAAAACTCAAGTCACGTTCTTTAAAATTTGATTCTAGTCCTCCAAATTCGATCCAAACTATTTTGAGCCTTTCTTGGATTCTACAGAACACGAACTAGTTCCGGAGAACCTGAATCAGCTTATGTAATCCTTTGTAGAGACGCATTTCAATACAATTAGCGATATAATACTATTTACAATTAGTCCATACGATAAATCATACATCGTATAAGAGTTAAGACAGTGGCATCTCAAGTTAGTTGAAAAAAAACAATTGTGAATTATTGTATGTTTCATGCACGAACGATGAACTTTATCAGTCAATTACGTTGTTGATGCTTTGCATTGTGTGTAAACCAACTCAATGTCGAGGCTCCAAGTTGGATTGTTGGTTGTTTATTGATGTGCCTCGATTTGCATCCAGGTGAGGAGAGACGTGGGGAACTTCGTGTAAAAACTTAACCTTGTTTTGTGAAAAAAAAAAACTGAAACACCCTTTGGATCATATTTATATTTTTAATGGAATTTAATTTTAATTAAATTTCTTATCACATTCTAAGTTTATCATTTTGCTTAAATATCATTTCAATAGATCCTCATTAATTAATTGTGAATTTAATCCTTCTTTTAATTCCAATTTCACTGAAACAAACTCTCTATTTATTAATTTCAATATATAACCTATCTCAATCAAATTATACTTTTATCTTACCCTTTTATTCATTCATTCTATTTATTTGTTTAAATTAGTCAATATAATAATATTTTATCATCTAATTTTGAATTAAAATAATAAATATTATTTTATTTGGTGAAATATTTGTAACACTTAAAACATTCAATCCTAACATAATTGGGAGTACTTTCCCCATTAAGCTTATTTTTTATTACAATTAAAATTAAAAACCCTAATTCTAATTTCTACTTTCAATATGATTTTTTTTTTCTTACTTTCTTTATCTTTTCTAACCATATTTTTAATCCTACTTAAATTTGCCTTTTTAATCCTTTTCAATTAAAACTTTAATTAAGTTATTAAATTACTTCGTTACCCTTAGTGGGAATCACAATATCCATTTCCCTCTAAAAAATATCATTACACATTTATGATGTGTGAAGCATAGAATGTCATTATTTAATGTTCAGTTGGATCATATGTTTCTTTTTTTCTTTAAGGGAATAATTATTAAAGTTAGAGTAGAATTTTAGTTTAGGATTCTTCAATTCACCACCGAAAGAAAACTATTATTTTTTAAATTATTTTATCATTGTCCTTTGCATTTTCACGATGAAAAAAATTCTACTCTTTTTTTTTCATTTATGTTTCCTACCCTTCATTTTTTTGAACCCGTGTGATTCGCAAGCACACAGAATATTATATATGTTTAAGTTATCAATATATTTAAAGTGAAATAATAATAAAATTAAATATCTAATTATATTTATATAAAAATAGAATTATTTAAAATGGATCAATAACAGTAAAAAGACAGAACATGTACTTTTCTCTATTGTAGACTTTTTTATTTTATCATCACTCTCTATGCACTTTATTTTTCTTGCTTTCTCTATGTTTCACATATTTGAATAAATATATCTCTCGACCTTGGTTCCGCCAAACGCCGACTTAAAACCCGATTCCAGTGTTGAAATCGAAAATTGGAATTATGTCACATTATGATCTGGTTGTGGTTTTGGTGGAATGGGTCTATCTAGCAACCACTTTTTTCTGGAACGTTTTATTTTTGTTTTTGTTTTTTTCTTTTTCTTTTCTCTCACACATTTTTCTTATAAAATAAATTATTTAATAAATATAAATTAATTTTAATGAAGTACTAATACAATAGTATTTATTATTTCATAAAACTTAAATAGTTCATTAAATATAATTAATTTAAATGATTTTTTTATATTTAAATAATATATATTTTAAAAATCCATAAAAATTTATTTCATCATTTATTTTAATTAATAATGAAATTATGATTTATAATTAAAATAATTATTTTTAAATTTAAATTCATAAAAAATTTATTAATCACATCAATTTTTCCTATCACATTAACTCCCTAATTCCTCATGTAACATTCCACTAATATAGAGTATTTCTTATTGGAAGCTCTCTTCTACTATAGATGCATAAGTGAGTCTAAATTAGCCATTATAAATTTATTTAATCTATAGAGTTTATTAAATTATGATTCGTATTCATGATAGACTTAAAAATGTATACCTAATATGACATAACTTCTATTAATAATATATAAATAATGTTTTTAAACTATTTGAATATTATAGTTTGGGTAGATTGTGGGACTCAAACTTAAATTAGTGTCTGGTAATTATATTACAACTAATTATATTTTTAAATGCATGATTGTTATCTTTTATATTATTACCAAAATAGATGCAATGTGCAATTAATTAATAACATTTGACCTCTCATTGTCCAAAATTACTATCAATTGAATTTTATTATCTATATATCTATCATCTTTCTTTTAATATAAATATTTTCTTACTTATATTATGTTTTTTACTGAATTTAGATAATTATCATTGTTGCCACAATGTAATAAAATGTATAATAGAGCTTTGGTTTAATTTTATTATTTTTAATTATTAAATATTGCCATAATATATATACGCTCAATATAAATAATAATAGGATTTAATAGGTATGCTAGCCACTAAAATAAGTAGCACCATATTGCACCCATTCAGCATCGTAGGGTGCAAGATCGATGGTGGATAGAGAAATCTGTAGTTCAGAGCAGTATTTCTTTTATTGCCAACCCCCAATATGTGGGAAGTGATGCTGACTCCCTACCCATGCGACGCTATTGGGCATACTATTTACAAATTAAATTGATTCATCATCGAGCCCAATTAATCTGATTAACTTATTCCATGTCACGTACTAGTAGAGAATTTAAGAATTGCATTCATAAGGAATCGAATTTGAAACTTTACTTAAAAGATAAGGAACCACTTATTACCCCCACCACATCCCATATTGGTTATGTCTTTTGAAAACTCCAAAATTGTTTCATGTTTTTTTTTCTCTCTATTTTTTTCCTTTGCATCATGACATCTTATGTTCCCATATGCCTAAACTTCAACGTCTATCGTCTCTATCAGACACATTCCATTATCGCTGCCACCATCAAGAACTTCTCTCTTTGCCAAGGGCTTTTGTTCATCTAGATCATCCCTATTGTCGCCACGAGCACTATTGCTCGTGATGATCTTCCTCTCTACCAAGTGCCACCGCTCATCATGATCACCAAGAGCCAAGACTATTGATCATTGTAGTTATTGCTCATCATGATTGTAGATTCAAATTCAACTAATCTCCATTTGAATTAATTAATTTCTTCTTGCTATACAAGTTCCCTCTACCTTTTTCCTATGTTTCCCCAGCCATGTCATCAACTTCTCTTATTATTGGAATACAACTTATAATGAGAATACTCAACGATGAGGTTCTTAGTGTTCTTTACAAACCAAATAGATTTTCACCACAATTTTTATTTTCTAAGGTAAAATATATTTTATTAAGAAAAAATAGATGTGAATGTAGAGTTTTTACTTGAATCTGCATAATATTTGGATTTCTAACAATTAAACTGTCTAACTTTGGTAATGATTTTGCACTATGAACTGCTCTTCAATTTTCAAGTTTGTTGACATCTTTATTTGAAATTGTTTGATGACCAGTTAAGTTGTTTGGAAACTATGAAAGTATTGTGGGAAAAAAATTATCAAGAAAAAGCTTGTGAGGTGTAGAAAATTTTTCATGAAACATTGAAATGGCAAGTGAATAGGAGCCTTAATTATCTTGCATGTAATTGATTGATTCTTTTCTTACTAAAAGTAATATATTTAATTGAGTTATATAGATAGTTTTATCCTTATTAGTATTTTCTTGCCCATATAAATTTATTAATTTGTTATCACCTTCAAGTTGCCTTAAATGACTAAGGATGCATTTTTTTTAGGTTGTTGGACTCATTGATTCTAATGAAAATCAATTTACATTATCGCATCTTTAATATCATGTATCATACAACAATTTTCATTTTTTAGAGTGGAAATCATCAAGCAATCTTATACGTCACATATCATAAAATAATCTTGCAGTTATTTTACCAATTGAATATGTTTTCCAAAAGTATCTTAATGTGATACATATTATTCGTGTTTTACTTTCTTAGCAGATCTAAAGTTCTTATGCATGCTGAGCAAAGTCCATGTTGTGGAATTGCATCATTAATTGATCTATGATCCTCCATGAATTAGAATATAGTGGAGTTAATCTTAGATCTATTATCCTTTCTCCTTTCAACATTTTGTGCCTTTGAGTGCTATGAAATTTTGGCAATGTGTTCAATGTAAAATCATTACCATCTTTTTAAAAATAACTACTTGAGGATTTGTAATAATTATAAAGTACTTTAACATATTTTCAAAAGTATTATTTGCAAACAAATGCACTAATTTCATCATTTTATCAAATAAATTTCAATGTTAAATCTATCATGTTAATCTTTGTTAACAATGAAAGCAAAGCGTGCCTATTAGAAATTTATGTTAACTTGTCCAATTTTTTATTTAGAGCACAGATTAATTGCTCTAGGTTAATTTTGATGTCTTAGCTACAAACAAGATATAGAAAATAAAAACACACAATATAATTGAAATCAAACAGATTGAGCATTTGAATTGTCTATATTCTTTTGAGAGAACATTTTTTTGTTTACAATAAGACGAAAATGCATTAAATTCCTCAAATCAATCTTAAATAATGAAATCATTTGAAAGAAATATTTTAGAAAAATAATCATCATGATAAAATCTACAAAGAAATCAATAAGATCTCCACTTATCATTTAGGAATCCCCTTAGAAAACCGACAGCAAATGAAGTAATGAATGGTTGAAATCTAGCAGCAATATTGGTAGAAGACCATGCCAAGCAATGACTGTGCTCGAAGATCACAACAAAAAATGAACGCTTAGTTGTCTTGCTCGGAGATCTCCGCAAGAAATTGTTTTGACACTAGATGATCAAGATGAGTGGTGGCGATTGGCAAAAGGAAAGTCGACGCGTTGAACAACATTGGGGAGAGTGGGAAGATCATGGACTTGATAGAGATTGCGATGAACAAAAGCCCTTGACAAAGAGGCAAGATTTCAGCGACAGCAAAAGGAGTCAACGTCTATGAAGGGCAGAGGTCATCGTGAGATGGGAAAAAAGTAGAGAGGGGGAGAGAGAAATGTATGAATATAAAATGTAGAATTTTAAAGAGACTAATTTGAACCAAATCATGTGAACCAACCACCATAAAAAAGAATCACTACTCTAGATTACGTATTCCTCCATCTACCATCGATTCTATGGTGTTGAAAAGTTGTAGTATGTTGCTACCTTTTTAGTGGCAACACACCCATTTAGTCCATAATAATAGTATGTGTGATCATGTGTATGCATTATCATGTGAGTGATGAGTTAAACTATTTGTCAATTACTAACAACCAACACTATAATAGATCTGGTTTATAGCCACAAATTAATAACCACAATATACTAGTTTGTGGTAATAATCATATCTTACCGTCACAATTATTATTTTTATGAGTATTAATGAACTTCTAGCCACAAGTAATTTATTTCGTCGTAATAGTCATTTAGCAATTGTTATGAAGATTTTATTTTGTGGTAAATAATATACGTAGTTGCCACAATTTTGATTTTCGTAATAAACTATATTTTTTATCATCAATTTTAGCTACAAAAATTTCATAAGTAATTGTTGAAAGCAACATTATGTATTTGTTACATTTTTAAAATTTGCGGCAACTAACATGTAAGATTTCTATAAAAGCTTAATGTTTGATTCATACTTTCTTCATGTTCAATAAATATTATTTCAACATTATTAATTGTACATAGACACATATATATGTGTTTTGTTGATAAAATCACATTAATAATTGTTATTCATTTACATTGAACTTAAAAATTGTACGATTTAACTAGTCACCTAGATTGTTTTATGAATTATTATTAATAAAAAATAAACTAAATATATTATCTTTTAAATTCTAATATTTATATATGTTAATACTTATATGATATTTTTTGTTTATGATAATATTTGTTTATTCCTTACTTAGATGATAAATTAATTTCTTTGCTTTTTATTTTTATGTATGTCCAACTTAAAGATGGACAAATGTGTTGTTTCGTGTCGTGCTCGGGCCGGTCAACCCATGTTCGATTCGTGACATGGGCCATGTCGTGCTGAAATGGGTTGTGTCGTGCCACATGGTCCGTTTTCGAACCCGACACGGTCTGGGCTCGGCCTGCGGTCGGCTCATTTTTTTTAAATTTAACTTTCAATTTAAACTTTTAAACTTTTTATTTTATTTATTAAATTATTATATAATATAATTAGTATTATTCATTATTCTATAATATATGATATAGTGAGTACTGACTACTTTAATTATTATTATATAGTTAATTTTTCAAATCATCAAGTCATTAATTCATAATTATTAAGTAAAAAATTTGTAAAATGAATAATTGAGTAATAACTAATAAGTTATAAGTTATAACCTCGTACATAAAATTAATTGGTAAGTATTTAATAAATATGTAGTAGTAGTATACTAGTATAGATAGCTAAGTATTAATTTACTATATACTAAGTTATAACTAATTAATTAGTACTAAAGTTAAAATCAAATCATATCCTTTAAAGTTCAAACTTTAAATTCGTACTAAAGTTAAAACCAAAGGTTTCTTTTAAAGTTCAAGCTTTCTAATTTTTAATTTACTTTTTATATAATACAATTAGTATTAGTCTATAATCTATAAGATATGACTTTAGTGACTACTTTAATTATTATTATATAATAATTATATATTTAAAATTTCAATTACATTATGCATTAGCCATTAGGTCATTAATTCATAATTATTAAGTAAATAAATTACTATAAGACTATAATATTAGTAGTATACTAGTATAGATAGTTCAGTTAAGTTATAGGATGAATTCCTAATCTTGTGTTCAAGTATCTACATCAAACTCAGTTATAAGATTCTATAAGAAATCATGAATATAGGAATTAAGATTTTTAAACTCTCATTGAGTAATCATGAAAGCATACTCATAATAGCCATTATTTATGACAATTTTAAGAGAAAAAGACATCATAACTCAAAATGAGTCTAAGAGCGACTATTGTGAGAATACTATCTTAATTATTCAATGAGATAAGATGAGATTGAGAGAAAGAACGTGAGAGAGTCAGAGAGGAGACTGAGAGAGAAAGGGAGGGATGTGGCCATTTGGGAAGGCGATTGAGAGAGAAATTCGTCTTTATCCTATTCCATGTTTCTGGCCGAAGTTCCCACTAAGCATGTTTCCGTCAACATGCTCCTACATTAGCAAGCCAACGAAGGTGGTGATGGCATACTCCATATGTCCGAACGGGGCAACTGGTTGGCACACTTTTTCTTACGCCCCGTAAAGGACGTTGCAATGGCCTTGCCCTTTCCCTTGTCCATATGTCTCCCATTGAAGCAATGTCTCCTGACATAGTAAAAATAAGGCATACGGTGTGGAAATGAATCTAATTTTCCTTGCAAATTATCATACATGTACGATGACAAAAAGGAGCATGCATTAATTGTCAGTAAGAACTCCTTGCCCTGTTGGACGAGGAGATGAGTGAACCGAAGTTTGTCGATGATTAGCAAGACACAAAATAATATGAAACACAAAGACCTTGACACATGATAAACATATGTTGCTATGCAAAAGTTTATATAATTAGGCCTTATTTTATAAAAGAAGCTTGCAGGTTCTGTCCCATGGCTGCAAGACATTGATGAATAAGGATTTTATCCCATAATTAAGATCATTGTATCTGCACCTGAATCACATTGTTCTACGTATATGATTATACTTCGACATCGTGAATCTTGAAAAAAATGTCAAGATCCATCCAAGTCAAAAATTTGCAAAAACACAAAATAGGTTGAATGAAACCACAATTCAATCGACGCAACATCAATATAAAACTAGCGAAGAACAAATTTCTTTGTACTTGGTGTGAAATGCCTATTGCCGTGAGCAGAAGGTGGAAAAAGAGGTCAAGATCCTGCGCACGACGAGGAAAGATAATTATTGAAAGCCCTCGTGGGCGAGGGCAGATCTGACGTAGTTGGACTGATTTAGGAAGAACGACGTGGCCGAACCAAGGAATCAGAGAATGTTACTTGTTCAAGTGGTCGGAGGAAGCGAAATCCCCTTGTTGAACTCAGATCCAGGCGGGCGAAGACCCTGCCTCGAGTCGCCAAGGAGTACGAGAGAAGAGAAGGCGATCCATGGCTACACAGTCGGGCGAAACAGTGGCCGATAGCAGAAGGAGCGGGCAGCCAAGACGCAAATCGTCGGGCTAGACAAGGGAAGAATAACGCTTGTTAGGGCATCAATGAAATAAGCACAAATGGGATAACGACCACAGATCTGAATAATAGGGACTCAACTTGGAAGGATGACGTCCGGGTGTAATGATTAGGAGATTGCAGTCGAACATAACCTATAGATGCGACCGGAGGAGGAAGGCGGTGAGAAGCAGTCTGCAGATCCCCCTACCTGTACTTAGATCCAGGCCAGCGAAGAGCGTGTGTCGACACGCCGGTGAGGAGGGGAGAAGGAAAGGCGATCAACAGCTCCGCACTGGGTTGAAATGGTGGTCGGAAGCGGCAGGACCAACCTTGCGGGCGAAGGCATGGGTCGTTGGGCAAGAAGAGGGTTTTTGGACATGGAAGGGCAACGCTTGGAAAATGACGCCGAGCGGGTTCTCGTTCCACGACTTGGTTCCAGCAAAATGTTGGAACCAAGAGGCTGGAACGAGGTCACGTGGCGACCTGATTCTAGTCGTTTAGTTCCCTATGATTCCCGTTCTCAAGGCTCCGTGTTTGACAGAACCATGGGGAATTAGGGTCTGGTTCTACCTTGGTTCCGTTACCAAACGGGGCCTAAAGCGATTTACAAAACATATTATATTTAACAAGTATATTGCTATTCATTAGAAAAAAATAACAAGATACAACATAAAAATTCAAAATTACATTCAACAAGTCCAAGAGATTAGGAGACTTGTGTAATCTTTACTCTTTATCCCTAAATAGGGGATAACTAACTTGTTATCATTTAAAAAAGTTTTTAAGTGCGAAATATGTTGTATGCATAATAAACTATCTAACTCATGCTAAGAGCGTTCATGGATCGGGCTCAACCCTGAATAAATCCGATCCGTTTGGTCGGGTCGAGTTAAAACTCATAAGTAGAAAATTCAACTCAATCCGACTCGGTTCAAATTTTTTCTTTTATTTTAAAATTTTTTCTCACTTTCTATATTATTTAATAAAAAGTATTATAAAAAAAAAATATGTTTTCTGAATATTTGATTATTTCCATAATTAATTTTTTTAATTCTAAATCAAATATATGACTAAAATTAAATAAAAAAGTAATAAAATTAAAAATAAAAAAATTGACTCATTGGGTCGTGTTGGATTAGGTTAGCTCGGATTGAAATTTCCTAACTCATACCCGACTCAAATTCCCTTTGGACTGGGTTCAGATTGGATCATTTTCGTTTGGGTCGGGTCATCGAGTCATCCACCTGGTGAACCCCTATTTCATGCTCTCACGAGAGTAAAAACAAAGATTAAAAATGAATATAATCAATCTTAATTGTCGTAAAAATAAAGATTAAAAATGAATATAATCAATCTGAATTGTCGTAGCCCATAACTTGATTAATGTGTTACAAACATTTATATATCACCACATTTGAGTATCTGTGTTATGGCTTGAATCGTCTTCCAATTAGCGACAATATCACCCCTCATCGTGTCAAAATCTTTTTTGTGCCACTTAAAACAAAATATGTATGCAATAAAATAAATGCAAATACAAATATATTTATTCAGATTGAAGTGGTAAATGATTTGAATGAATAAGTTCTAAACGGCCCCTAAGATTAATTTAAGGACTCGATTGCAGAAAAAAAATCAAAATTTTCTGGAAAAGAAAGAAAAAATGTGGTCATATACGAGTCACCCCACAAACCGCAAAACCGGTCGCTTCCATCCCTAGCAAGCAGACCGCACTCCAAACACCAAACAGCCGCTCCGGCGCCGCACCAATGAGTAACGAGATGTGGGGGGGGGGGGGGGGGGGTCAAAAGACCTCTCGACCCCTCGTCGCCGCCTCCGCGAGTTCCGACCAAAAGGCGCAGGCGCGCCGTAAATACTACCAAACCACCAGGGTCAATTGAAGGAATAGAGACATCTCCCCTTCGTAACGGACAACGGGAGAGCGGAAAAGGGGAAAGAAGAAAAGAAGAGAAACTCAAAAAAAAATAAAAATAAAACAAAAATAAAACCACGAAAATAAAATAAAAATATAAAAATTGAACGCCTCCAACAAACCCATTTCCGCCTCCTGCTTCCGCGTCCTCCCCTCCTCCAACCGCCGCCGCCGACGACGACGAAGGCTGAGGGCTGCCACCGCTACCGGCGCTGCTCCTTTCATCCTGCTCCGATGGAAGACGTCGCGGAGGTAATCGCCGAAAAGCTCGCGGAAATCAAGTCTTTTTTTTGTGTGTATTATTTTGGTTTCGTTTTGTTTTGCTCGTCCTTCCGCGTCTGGGGCGGTTGATTTCGCGTCGCTGTTCTTCCGGCGGTTCTTACTGCGGATGCTGATGAAGCTCTCTTACGGGGGCGTTTCGGTGTGCAGAAAATGGAGGCGCTGAAGCGGGCGTGCGCCGACATTATCCTGAACACAGCGAAAGAGGCGGCGGCGCGGGTGCTGGCGGCTGACCGCAGGGCGGTCCAGTTGGAGCGGAGCCTGTCGATGGCTAAGGAGGAGTCTCTCGCCTTGCTCCTCCGCGTGAAGACCATCATGGACTCCAAGGTGAGTTGGTCTGGTTGAAAAGATGAAAGTTGCGGGATTGCAGCTTCTTCTTCTTCTTCTTCTTCTCTCTTTTAGTCTGGAATTTTCTTGTGCATGCTTTGTGTGATTTTTTTGGTAAAGATTCGATTTTTTTAGTTTCATGAAGGATGGAGGTTATATGCGTTTACCTTATTTTCGTAACAGTAGGAAATTGGAAGTAAAGAACATATCAGTTCTGTTGCTTGGAAAGATTATATAGGACAGAAGGAAATTTGTAACCAAATTTACGCAGTGGAAATTGGATGTAACCAAACTTGTTCTTTCCACTATCATGATAACGATATTAGATGCTGTTCTTTCGTTGTCTAATTGTTACTTTTCTTGACGCTCTATTACTAAGCCAGTAGAAATGAATGCATTGCAGGTTAAAGAAGCTGAAAAAGCGAAACTATCACAAGCAAGAAAGATTCACGGACTTCAAATTAAGCTTCGTGAAGCCAAAGAAACAATAGAAACTCTTAGATCTGAACTGAAGAGAGTGCATTCTGATTTGGAGCATAAGAAGAGTAAACAAGCTAAGGTGTTTTGACAAAGAAACCCTGGGATACTACTTCCTGCCTAAATATGTCAGGAGAAAATATGATTTTGATTGTTCTTTTTTATGTTTTCAGAGTGCGGTGATGGCAAATGCTGACATTAAACGTTCTTCTTTAAGTCAGAAGGACAAAGTTGGCCATTGTTGCTTCGTGAAAAGTCCGTCAGTGGCTGATTCCTTGAAGGGCATCACAACAACTGTTTCTGCCGGAAAGCCTGACTTAGCATCAATAATATTGACAAACAAAGAACAGGAGCCCTACCGAAATGGATGCACCCAGAGGATTCGTGCATTGGAACATAATCTATTAACCAGAAGGGAGCATGTTGCAGTAAGTGATGAGCTTCCGAAGATGGATAATAAAACTAATAGATGCGAAAATGGTATGGTTGAAAGATCTACTGCTGAAAATTCTAGTTTGACAGACAAAACAAGTCAGTTAAAGGCATCTCTTGATTCCAAGGAAGTTGGTCTTCTCGGTAACATCCATGGAAATGATCATGCTGTTAAGATTTGTAGCTGGCGACGAAGACGAAGAATGCAAAGGAAGCGCACTATGAAGCCTAGATCCTTTCATGCGTTGAATGACATGGCAGCTATTGAATTGATTAATGGACATCTCTCGACTAATGGTGAATCGAGTGACATGACTAGATCTATTGACACCATGCATGCAAGACCCAGTGAGGTATCTCAGGAAAGCCCTAATTCTAATTTCAGCCAGACATCCATGGAAGATTTGAAAACTTCAAAAGGTACAAGTTCTGAATTGAAGGAATCTCTTAATTATCAAAGTTCAGTGCTTCCACCTAGGCCAACAGTTACAAAATTGTGTGACACCTCTTTGGAGAACCATATTGATGAAGACATTAAATCTAACTCTGGAAATATTGGTGAAGAGGATAAACAAAATCAATTACTCTTATTTAGTCTAATTGACATGAATGACTGTTCTCTTTCTGATGAAGGTATAAAGCAGGAGACTAATGGCGAAAAGGTGGTTGAGAATTCGAGGCCAATAGATAGAGATTGTAACACAGTAGATGAATCTGTTACTTCTTCACAAAAAGAAAGCCAGGAAGTTGTTCTTTCATTTAAAAAAGATGAATCTAGAGATGGTGAAACTTGCAGAATGATTACACATCCTACTGAGGCTCCAATTGATAACATTGTTAAGTATAGGAGGAAGCGCAGGAGTGGATCTCTCGAGACAAAAAATGAAACTATTTCTTTAGAGGAAAATAATTCATCTAGAAGGAAAATGGATGTAGAAGATCATCTGGTGGAACCTCAAAAGACCAGTTCGGTAATTGATTCCTCATCAAGAGATAGTAGGAGGCTAGTACAGGTTGCTCGCCAGGTTAGTGTTGCCTTCAGAAATGTAGTCTTTGTGGGCCTTGTGGCTGCATATGTAGTTGACGCTCAATAAATTTCCGTAGCATTTAAAATATTATATTTATGTTTATTTTGGTTCTTTGGGTACTTAGCTAGTATATAACTTTTAAGAGATTTCCCTTTTTTAAAGGGTATATATGTGGATTTTAGGCTATGTGGCTGACATCTCCGTGCAGGCACGTGTGCAGTTTGAACCTCTTATGTGGCCATGCAGCTGCATAAGCACCATTTATGTGCCTGCCTATTTTGTTTGATTTTCTCCCTCTTGCTATTTTGATGGTCTGTTTGCTGTTCGATGCTGTTATGACTAATTTTTTCAAGTACAGGGAATAACATCCAAATAAAGTTTTTTTGTTGGTGAATTAATTGAATGATCGAACTCCGCTTATATTTTATAGCCGGTCCCAAACCCGAATAAAAGAGGAGGGTTGTGCTAGGCCCCGACAGCCAGCATAAAATCTTGTCGAATCTTATGAACATGGATCAACGAATATATTGATTACTAATAGAGCGGAATGACGTCGTATGATCCATGTAGCCGACCCCACCTAGTGGGATAAGACTTTGTTGTTGTTGAATTAATTGAATGATCGGTCGGCATTCTATGTACTTGTTGCTGATTTTCTCAATCATAATAATGTTTGCATTTACTGAAGTTAAACAATTTTGTAAAGAAAATTAGATATGCTTCACAAACCCTTGGTATGCATACCACATATTTATATTTCTGAATACTGGGGTAGTGAGTAATTTTCTGTTTTGGCTAATCAATGGAAACTTGGTAACTACAGGAATTGTATGAATGTTAACTTGATCCAAAATGATTAAGGCTAGCTTCCTAGCATAGCAAAAGTGCTTGTCCAACCTTGGAGTCTTCTCTGGACTTTTTCATGCAGTAATATTCTGTTGCAGAATGGGCAACTGGGTCATACTAAACCATCATGAGATATGTCTGATGTGGAGGATTTATTTTTGTTGGAACCTTAAAACTGTCTAGAAGATTATGTTCGAACCAGTTTGGACTTTGTTATAAAGAAATCTTGAAGAAGAAAGTGTACCGAGCATTTCCACAACCTTGGTCTTTTTTTTTCTTTTTTGAGAAAACCTTGGTCCTGCTCATCCAAAAACTGGATTCAAACTCTCGTGTTGACTTCGGTTCTCTTAATGTTATTTTTAACTAGATAAATATAAATTCAACTTTGCAATTCTAAATATAATCTGCAGCTTCAAATTTAAACTGTTTTTCTTTTAAATGATGACGAATCTACCATGAGTCATCCATAGTTTTTTGTAAGATTTCCAAGTTTTTTGCCCTTGAATTGAAAGCACATCATTTTCTGAGAAAAAAACTGTAAAGTTCTTATCAGTTCTGAACTACTAACTTATTATTTCTTTTTCTTTTTTCAGCTCATTTCCTTGTCTGAGAAGAGATGGTAGTGCTACTCAATCCACTCAGTACGAATGGAACTGGGTGGCTATGAAGGTTGGCACAGCAGGTGGATTGCTCTTTTTGATAATGCTATTTGTATACTTGTTCCATTTCTCAACCAAGCTTTACAACTAGTGTGTCACTTCATGAGTTCTCATGAACGCGCAACAAGGAGCTGTTGCAGAGTGTAATTGGCGAGATAAGAAATCATGTAATCCTTATAAAATTTAGTTCTCTTAAGTTTATTTTTCTATACAACAACAACAACAAAGCCTTATCCCACTAGGTGGGGTCGGTTACATGGATCATACGACGCCATTTCGCTTTATTAATAATCAAGACCTAGCATTAACACAATATATTCGTTGATCCATGTTCATGAGATTCGACAGGATTTTACGCTAATTGTCGGGACCTAACATAATTTTTCTCCTTTATCCGAACTTGGGATCGGCTATAAAACATAGACGAAAATTACTCATAGAGAACAGGGTTCACGGCTATGAGCAAGACGAGTTGGAAATTAGAATACCAGTTCACAGCTGTGAACCATACTTCACACCTGTGAATGAGACGACTCAAAAACTTTGAAAGTACATATGTTTCAACAGTGAAGTTGAAAGTATTCTGTGAGCCATACTTCACACCTGTGAATGAGACGACTTAAAAACTTTGAAAGTACATATGTTTCAACAGTGAAGTTGGAAGTATTAAGACAATATAACTATGTGAACAGAAAGCCTCAGGGGAAGCAGAATATCTCAATTTTGCACATGAAGGGTAACGATTCCCCAGCAAATGAAAAAAGAAAAACATAACTAAGCCCCATCCAAACAACCTGTTGGAGTTTACCAATAAAACCTAAAAGAAAAAAATGATAACTCAACAAAGAAAATCGTCCAAATTTTCTACACGTTTCAATCACTGAACAGGAGAAAAAATGCTGACAGTTCGTTGTTTTGCTGCTTAGAATCGGATTAACCATATAAACTCAAATCCCTGTTTTAAAGAATGACGAGTGAACATTCCTTTGTCTTTGGGCAGATGATAAGGTATACATCAAACTCATAAATATAAGAAAAGGAAAGGAGAAGAGAGAGAAAGAGAAAGCGAATAATCATACTGCAACAGCCTTGCTTACTTGAGATTGAACTTGTTTAAAGTGATCCTCGTTCAAAGTTAAATCACCATAGAAGGCATCATAGTAAAAGCCCTCGCCTCTTGTTTAAGTTTATTTTTCTATACTCAGATAAATTTGGTTGTACCATTCCTCGCGTCGATTTTTGTAATCTGCAGCTATTGCATGTAGGAGCCAAATCCTTTTTGTGTATTTATTTCCGCAGAGGAATCAACTTGCTACATATTGATGAAGCAAATGATGAGCAAAATACTAATGCATCTGTGGAAGTTACTTTTTAATATCAGCTCTAATTTCATACATTTTCACTTGTGGGCCTGGCAAAAATTTGGAGTTCTTGCTTTGTCTGAGAACTTAATTGCAAAGTGTTTCAATCTTGGTAACCTTGCTACTGAGGTCAGTGCAAAATTCACGCAGATATTGAGTTGAGCTGTCTTGTCTTTTGTTTCTGTCTTCCTTAAAATCAGTATACACGTATAGTACTGTACAACAGTAATCAGATAAGCATGATGCAATATGATTAGAGACACCCCACTCTTATTGAGGTCATGTCTTAGATTTCATCATGGGTCCTTTTCAAATAGCGTTCTTGGTTCATTTCCTTGCTGTTGTCATTATCCTGATTAAGTTTTGACTCGATAACATTGCAGAGAGAAAATAAATGAGAGAAAAAAAGAAACAGCTAACTTTTACAAATAGCAGGGGAAGAGGAAACCTGGGGCCACGGTACTGGACAAAGATTGTCCCACCAGACCATAACAACGATACAAAATCCTCTCGACTCTTTCTACCTTTTCAAGTTCAAGCCCTGACAAAGTCAGAAAATTTAGTACACTCCAAGTGTCCAGCCATGCATTAAATAGATAAGAAACATGTGGTGTAGACCTTGGTGCATTATGCCACATAGGGGGTCGTATTAAGTTGGCATGCTTGGCTCCATGTTAACTGAAGACGTCCTATTTTAACCGGGGGGAGAGAGAGGACCAAAATCTATTTGGTCTCAGACAACACAGCCAGGAGATATGTTGTAGCTTCATTGATACATCCATGGCCTTATTCTCCATCAGAAGTGAAATATGTTTTAAAAAATTCTCTATGAAGTCTTCACAAATTTACACATCACTGTCACCATTGAGAATATATATGTATGGTTTTGATTTAGTGTTTATTTGTGTTGAACTATATAGTCTAATAGAAAATAAAGAACAAAGTTTTCCTCAGTAAAATGGGGGGGGGGGGGGGGGGGGGGGGGGTTCCAATTGTTATCAGTTATATTATTACATACATGCGCATATGTTCCAAATTAAAAGGCAATGCGAAGCAAAACCGAAGGAAAGAGGAAACCGCAAAGGAGCATTTTTTTTTCCTTCCTTGTTGCGTCATTTCTTTTGGTTATCCGTTTCGCCTCACTCTTCTTCTCCTCTCCTGCCTGCTATCCAATATCGTCCTAGAAGAAGGAAGGACATCGACGCCATGGCGAACGACGCCTCGTTGCCCGCCGTTACCAGGGACTTGGCTAAGAAGAAGAGGGTAAGTGATCAAGATCTCGTACTTTGATCCGGATTTTGGTGTCAAAATCTCTTATTTTCTTTCCTTTTGTAACGATTAGGTGAACCGGTCAGCCAAATTGAAGCAATGCAAGCTGGACGCCAGGCGTGAACAATGGCTCTCCCAAGGTATCGTCTTTCTTCCTCCTGATTCCAGAATCTTTAGATTTTGCGATCAATTTGATCCGTTTTCTGCATCAATTGTTCCATCTTTTCGCGTTTCGGATTCCTCGCTTGGAAGATTTCGAATTTGATGGACCGATTTTTTTTGTGGCTAATTTGGTCCCTTCTGCAGTCAAGAACAAGAGTTCCGCGGCCTCGGAGGGCGCGGGAGCTTTGCCTGCGTCTTCTCAGTCTCATCTACCACCCGTGGCGCAGCCTCAGGCGCCCCTTTCACTTCCTCGGTCCGGCTGTAAGGGCTTGGGGAACGCCTGCGGGCAGGATGACTCAGGACTCCAGGATGAGGGCGAAGAGTTTCCTGCAGGCCCAGAGAACGGGACTAGATTCGCAGGTACTGGAATTAACTGCGGAAGCAGCTTTGGTTCCTCCTCGAGGAGCATCAGCGATGCCGAAGAGGAGGAAGAGAGGGGCGTGGAGAAAGGAGGGTTGGATGATTGGGAAGCAGTTGCAGACTCACTGACTGATACTAATGATCACGGCAATTGGCACGCTGTCCATGATGCACGCACAAGAACAAATGTCGTTGAGTCCACCGGTTTGCTGGGAGCGGTCAATGAGACTTGCTGTGCTGGCTCTGTGAAGGCAGTCTCAGGTCGGACTGTTCATCGAGCTTGGACGCCAGATGATGAATCCCGGCCTCTGAGTTTGCCCAACCTCACAAAGCATCTGAGCTTTCCTGCGAGCATAGAACGTAATTGTTTGACTGCACTGACTACTGGGTGGGCTCGCCATGGCATTATCTCGACACCATCCTCATGTCCCATCTGCTATGAGGACCTTGATCTGACAGACTCCAGTTTCATTCCCTGTGATTGCCGTTTCCGTCTCTGTCTGTTCTGCTACAACAGGATTCTTGAAGCTGACGAGCGCTGTCCTGGGTGCAGAAAGCAATACACTCCATTAGTGGGTAGTGAGGTCAGCGTTAAGGGTGGAACTTTGCATTTTGCTTTCTGTCTTTCTCGTTCTTATACCATGGGACCAAGATCTTAAGGAGTGTTGTGCATTGTTTTTCTTCCTTATGCTCATCTGTTATCAGGAATGCTCTCACTGTGCTAATACATATGTCATCTATGTTTTTTTTCTTTGTCACAGTTCATATTCTAAAATTATTTTAGAAAGTAATATGTATATGAGTGTAAGTTCTCAATTTAGTAAAGCTACTTTTTATAATTAGGCCTGTCAGCAACTTATATATGGTCTGGTGAAAATTGTTACAGTTTAGCCTGGATGTAAACAAATTTGACAATAGTATTTAAATATCAAATACTTTACTGGCATAATAATTCAAGTACTAACATCAATCATTGATTTCTCATTCTATTATAGTCTTAACACCACCTACTGTGTATGCATTTTGTTTAGTAATGTTTCGTGGTACTTGCTTAATTTTTCTCTGAAAGTTGTTGCATATGCTTCCTTTTTTGTTCTGTGCATTTGTCGTTTTTTATGACTAACTGCGTAAAAAAATTTTGTAAGGCAAAGGTGCAAAATGACTTTTTCACGGATAATAAATGTGTCAATCTGGATAATAAATGTGTCAATCTGACTTGGTTTGTTCTTATGTTATTTCGTGATGCGTACATTTTAGTTGTAATTTATTGTTTTCCTGCTGTTCAGAGTGCATATCACAGTTGGGTTTCCTTCATATTGGTGAACTGTATCAAAATTTTCACTGAATTATTTTTATTATGTTCGTGCGTTTTCCTATGTCATTACCTTTCCTATCATGGACAATAGACATGACAAATTTTACATGATGACGCCACCATTTAAGGTAAGTTTCTTTCTTTGCTTTTAGTGCTTGATTAACCATTGCTACTAGTTTAATGAGACTTCTCTGGGTTGCTTCAAGAAGCTGAAATTACCATTGATCTTTATTGCAAAAACTATGTTTCTTCAAAGTTGCGATCTAAGTTAACTTTTATCGATATTATCTTTCTTTGTCAAAACTACATTTACGTGCTGTTTATTTTGGTGGAAATATTTTTCAGGGAAAGTTATCCTAGGCTTTCTGTGTTTGACAATCCAAAAAAATCTTTCTATGGAAGCTATTTTTCGGTTGACCATGAAGTTGTATACAAATTTTGGGAAATTGCTTTTCCCTTTTCAAGAGGGACAAACATTTTGCCCTCTCGGCCTGCCTCCAATATTATGTGTACGAAAATTAATTGATTGATATTCTCCTAAAAAAAAAAGAGTAATTGATATGTTATTTTCATCTAATATTTACTATAGAACCATTTTCTCGTGCAACTTATTTTCAGTCAATTTATTTCTTATCCTTTTGAGGCATTGGGCATACAAAATGGTAAATATTTTATGAAATTACATTACTATGACTCCTTATCCATTTGAATCTTGGTGTTTTGCTAAAAACAAAACTTCTTATGAAAATATATTGACATGTCTTGGAAGTCATGGGAGACATGTAAAGATGATTTGTCAACATATATATATACAACAACAACAAAGCCTTATCCCACTAGATGGGGTCGGCTACATGGATCATATGACGCTTCGTTGATCCATGTTCATGAGATTCGACAGGGTTTTATGCTGGCTGTCGGGGCCTAACACAACCCTCCTCCTTTATCCGGGCTTGGGACCGGCTATAAAACATAGGCGGAGTTTCAACATACATATATATATATATATATGTGTGTGTGTGTGTTTAAGTAATATGCAACCAAAAGTTGTAGGACCAATATGCATACAATGATTACATGGTTGAGATTAAATTTAATAACTTAGCATTAAATTCAATAGAGGTTGAATCTGAATCATATAATCATGATCTAACGATTCTGATTTGTTGGTTGCATATTGGTTGTACAAAAGTTGGTTGTATTATATATAGGTCAATGAAACAACAATGATGTGGACCCTTTGTGTATTTAGATTCATTTTACCTGTGATGGCTAAGATATCACGAGTACTTATTTGCTTAGTGCAAACTTCATGTACAACGCATTTTCATCAATTTTCTTCATGTTACAATTCTGAATCAATCATGTGTAACTATCAATAAATAGGAGGGCAATTTCAATTCTAAATGCTATGCAAGGCGACACAATCCTAATAAGAATTATTGAAGCGACACAGATTTTGTAAAGTTTTCTCTCTCAAAAAAACAAAGATTTTGTAAATTTATGGTTAGGAACATGCTACCATTAAGCTCCACATTTAGTTTTTTTGAGAGAAGCACTTCATCCAACTGAACCAAAGTAGCACATTTCATATCCTTGTGCGATTATCAACTTATATTGGTGTTCTTCCAGAGGTGGTCCATATAACAGAGGTTTACACCCATTTCATCAAGATGGATAATAACATCAATCAGTATGATATGGTATCTGGAGACAAAAAGAACAATTGTATTTTCTGAAGTGAGAGTCCACATATAAAAATTGTGCATTTGGAGAGTCTTATTAAATTGTGGTCTTGGGGATACTCATAATTCCTTGTACACGATAATTTTGTAAAGTCTCTTGGCAAAATAGTGTAGTGGATGGCTGGCACATTGTCAGCTATCCTTTTATATCTCAAAACAATTAATGACTTATATTATTGTTACAATGTGTTCTTGAGTGAGCCAAGTGCTCCGTTTCCATCTTTTTTTGTGAAGCTTTCGGAAAATATTTTGTTCTCAAGTTTCTTTAATGTGGATCTTTGCTACAGTAAAAGGGGTTGACTTTATGTCCTTCCATACGTAATATTTTGTTCTCAAGTTTCTTTAATGTGGATCTTTGCTACAGTAAAAGGGGTTGACTTTATGTCCTTCCATACGTACCATCTTTATTTTTTTTTTAAAAAAATGTCATCTTCAGTGCAATCATTTCTGACTGTTTGGCACAAAAAAATCTTTCATGGGTGTAGTAAAACACGTTCCATTTAGATGAAATAAACAAGTAGTTAGGTAGAATCAACTGCAAAGAGATCAAATGCCATTCCTTTATAGAAATAAGGGTTATTTAGCCTATGATCTCCCGAGTTGATTTTTTGGATTTGCTTTACTCAAAGAAGAAAAACTCCGTCTATATTTTATAGCCGGTTCCAAGCCCGGATAAAGGAGGAGGGTTGTGTTAGGCCCCGACAGCCAGCGTAAAATCCTGTCGAATCTCATGAACATGGATCAACGAAGGCGTCGTATGATCCATGTAGTCGACCCCACCTAGTGAGATAAGGCTTTGTTGTTGTTGTTGTTTGCTTTACTCAAAGAAGAAACATTTCCACAAATGTTGTTGTTTGAAATGTTGTGAGCAACATGTTCAAATGATTATTGTGGATTTTACTTGTTGATCAAGATTTAATTTCTAGGACCCATTTTCAAGAATGCTTGGTTCACAAACTGTTTAAGGAACCAACGATTATCTTCTTGTGATGCTTAAAGGAGCTTAAATATTTGTTGAGGTGTTAGGTTCTCTGTTGCTTTTACTTTTTCATTTTTCTTTCATCTGTTTCCTGGCTTTGATCTTTTGGGCTATAAATTTGATGTTTATTTACCAAATTAGATGGTTGTTATCTCGCTTTGTGACCAGTGAGTTGTCACTTTAGCACAACAGAAATGGCTAGTAACATAGCACTGCTAACTGTGCAAGCCACCCTCAGGCAGATGAAACACTAGTCACGAGGTAACCAATCTGGATGCTATGTTTATTTGTATCCATAAAATATTTCATTTTGTGGTGCTTTCCATTGTTCAATTGCTACAATGATGCCTTTTTTGGGCAACCACTATGATACTTTAATAGTCCCATTTTATGCTGCAACTTACGCGAACTTTCTTTTGTGTTTCTTTATAAAGTTGGAAGATAGGACATAAGAGTTTCTTTAGGAAAAGCAGATCTTTCTGACTGAGATAAAAAGGATATATTGGTGGCTGCATGATTCATCTTTATTCTCTCACTTTGATATTATAATTTTTGAACTGTCATAATAAGACTTGATAATTCATGTGTTCCAATATAAACAATAGGATGTTTACCTCATATTATGGCAAGTTTTTATCTTTGTCTCTTTCACCGGTGGAAGGAGTATGTACATGTTGTGAGTCTGGCAGTTATTTGTTACCTAAAGAAATTTGTCTTGAATTTTCTGCGGATCTTTCATCTACTGTCAGTGTCTTCCACAATTATTTTGATTGTCTGGCACTCATCACGCATGCATTATTTCACAACAGTATCTTGCTGAACTACATGTTTCTTCCCAAATAGTGCTTTACTGTGTTGTCGGGAATGCATTGTACTGGTAAAGTTCAGACCTTGAGCATAGCAACTGGCATTGAAGCTTAAGATCTAGTCTTCTGCTTATTCATTGAAGCTTAAAATCTTGTACATGGTTTGGAATTTCGGTGACAGACATGACATGACTATACAGTATGGGTAAGGTTTCTCCATTTCATACACAAAAGGTCAGTGGTAAGTGCTATTTTGTTCCAATGGTTACTATTTAGGAGCTATGTTATGATTGAGAATGTTTTTCCAGAAAGATTGATTCCAGCAAAATTAGTATAAAAATTGGTTCATGTCTACATTCTCATTTTGGTGAACTCTCTGAAACAACTGCAATTATGCCCGTGCTTGAGATTCACTTTTCACCCCAGGGGGAGGGGGCACTACACCTGTTGGCTTCTCACAGTGGATCATACATCCACAATTTTTTCAGCGTGTGTTAGGCCAACTTACACTCATTCATCTGTTGTTGGCTAGTAAAGTTGGAATCACAGGGCATCTCAATAGATTTTGCTGCTGTGGATTCTCAGTGCGCGCAGTACTTGATTGTCTGTTCGCGTCCACTGTTCTTACTAGACATGCAAAGCTTCTGTTTCAATGAATAGAAATGAGCCAGAAAACTGAGACTTCTACACTGATCAGCTCTCGCTTCCTAGAAACTGCTGTGATCATGCCGTCAGAACAACCCTCTCATGGTGCGCTCCTATCCATTTCTTTCTTTCCTTAAATTATTTTATAGTAGTCTCATCTGTCAGTTCTGAACGATGTTACAAACTTGTTATCTAGCTCTAGGTAGGAGGATAGCCAGTGGTGATCAGGATGTGTGTTCAGATACCCATCCCTGATCATGGAGAGTTGCTGCTGTCAGGTTCATTCCGTCATTGGAGAGATCGATGTCCACGAAGAAAGCAAAAGCATGATTGAAAAGGATGCCAACTCCAACAACAACGACGTTTGGGCGATCGAGCAACTTTGGTCCCTATCATTGCAGGGGGCCTGCAATCTTTCGACATAGCCACGTCATGGGTGATGGACAATTCATGGTGTGTGACAAGAAAGGCGACGGGATTTAGCACAAGGGATCCATGATAGATTTACACCCCCACATGATTGAACCTACTACTGCTTCTACTGCGTCACCTCTTTCTCTTCTTCTCGATAGAAATCTCAGCATTTAGCTTTAGATCTATCCAGTTCAGAGAATCAAATACTAAAGCGTAATCTTCCAGCACTTGAGTCCCTTTTCACTTCCAATAATATGATTTGTATGTTTTAGCTGTTTAAAACAAGGAATTCGAATTCTTGCCATAATTATTCTCTCTCTCCCACCAGAATCAGGCACGGGGGATGGAGATGGAATGGATGCACGCATTGAAGCGAGTCACTGTTGCCTGGTCCTCGAGAGGGGATCGAGGGGGCCGCGCCAGAAAATCTAATAGCTCTCAGTTGATTGGATTGCATGCCATGAACAGGGATTTAATAAGGAGAGGGTTGGCGTGTCCTTTTCCCAAAGCATTAGAGGCGTCCACGTCCACTTTGCCGGGCGTGCACGATCGCTGCGCTCCATTTGCCTGGAGAGGTCAAGTCCCTGTTGCTGCCACCTGAGTGATGCCCACTGTGTTGTGTTTTGCGTGTGCCACCTTTTGCCTCGTGCGCCTTTGATTAAGCTGAGGCACTTAAAACTTCTTCCTCCTATTTTTTTTTTTAACTTTTTTTTTCGATCACGATTCAAGATCGATGTTTAAGATTATTATTATATGACTAAACCGATGTTGGAACGTTAAGTAGAAATGATATACTTTGACCGTGTTAACGACTTTTATGAGTGGATTCTGAAACTACAAGTGATCAATCAATCTCTTGAGCACAACAACATCGCTGTCACTTGTGCCAACTACCAAGTTGATCCTCTTCTGGTTTTTCGATCTCAATTGCGCATGCCGTCTAATTAAGCGTTTATAAGTCGAGGCCAACAAAGTAACACTGCATGCAAAAATTAACACTGTATCACACTGTCATACCCAGTATTATAAGATTCGGCCCGGTCTGTCGGAAATTATTCCCGGGTCATTCAAAATTCGATTATGGGGTTGATCCGCTTTGACTCGGGTCAAAATTCGGATTCAATTAGACAATCGATCCAAAATCAGATCAAATTATAAAATGTAAAAAAAAATAAAACATAAAAAATTAATTTTTTTAGAAATATTATATATATATATATTCAACATTCTTCTTAATCATATATATAAAATTTCATCCATATTTTTATTTTTTTTATAATTACCTCATGAGATTTTTTACTTAAAAATTATTTGATTAATGATTTAATTTATATTTACTTTATTATATTATTTGATCTGAATTATTTTATTTTATTTTCTAAATAAAATATTACATATTAATAATATTATAATAATCATTTTAATTTATTTTATTTTTTATTAATCTATATTATTTAGTCTAATTATTTGCTTTGATTCGATCCGATCGATTCGACTTGACTCGTCGGTGAATAGATGACCGGATCGAGACTTATACAACATTGGTCAAAACAACAATTAATGCGAAATGTTTCCTGCTAGTTTCAGGTGGTGACTGCTGGCTGGTTTATGCATGCGAGAGCCTGCGAGCATTTGCATCTGTCACCCTCGCATGCATTGCAGATACCAGACAACGTTTGCCCAGCTGAAGAGTGAAGGTGTTGATTTATTATTACACATGGTGGCGACGACAGGGTCAGCGTACGTAGTTAACTATTCCTGCACGGTGTGTGCTAATTTGACCCAGACGAAGGCTCAGCACTTTTAGTTTTAATTTTCATAGCCCAAGCTGCCATCATTTTTCCTAGCATTTTCTTTCTTCTTCTTCTTTCTTTCTTTACCTTTTTTCATTAATTATAATTTAGAAGATAAAATGATCCTTCAGTACTTATATATATTATATTATATTATAAAATGATTCTTCGATGCGTATATTATATTATATATATAAGCGTCTTTAGTGGCTCGACGATTAATGCGGAATCAATTCTAGGAGCCACCAAATGTCCATCGCTCTTTTATTTCAAATTATTTAGGTGCTAATAATTCTCAATATAAAAAAATTTACATTATATATATAGTTAACACTTAACATGCATGCTTGAGCAATGACGTATGAATATTTCATGGATTGTAGACACATTTATACCGACTTAATAGTCAACCTTGCATGCCAAGGTAAAAATAACAGTTACTTCTGTTCTCTTCTTTTGACACATTTCTCCAATTAAGTTCCTGTTCCTAGTCTATATATGTGTACATAATAACTCATGGATAGATCATAAATTAGATGCATAGACTTAGCTGACACAAAAGCCAGACACCTTCAATTCGGTTGGATTACAATGACAAAGTGTGTGTATACTACGAAGAACAAAAAAAATAAAATAAAAAGAACATATGGGATCTCATGAAATCTATCATTTAAAGTTGTTTCCCTTCGCCCAAGGATCTCATCTAGACGTCATTAATGACGATGTTGATCCATTCTCCATCCCAAAGTTCTGCGTTCATGCAAGCACTCCTTCACCAGAATCACCACCCATACAATACAAGTCATCCCATCCAACACTTGGATGGAAATATGAACTTAGCGATGAAAATATATATTTTTTGTTCAGTGTGAATTTGCAATCAATCGGAGGACATAATGTTTTATTTTCTACATAAAACAGCGACCATTAACATCAGTAGATTGAGTAAGCTTTTGAGTTGCTTGGTGAACATAATATTTTGTTAAATAATGTCTGAAAATCTGTTTGGATCTAAAGAAGTAATATGAAAACTTCGAGAGATGCTTGGACGAGAAGTGCAGGGTCGAAAGGATTCCTACTCCTAGTAGGAATAGGAGTCGGCCGATTTTCGATGTCGAGAAGGACATGACAGATTCTTAAAGGGCCGAGCTTCTTTCTTGGATCGAAGGCACTTGGAGTCGAAGATCTACTCCTAGAAGAGCTGAAGATGTGAATGGGTCATCCAGGACTTGTCCTAGTCCGAGTGGGACTAGGACTGCCCTGGCGGGCACGCCCCGGGCGCGTCTGGGCTTGGCAGGGTGCCAGGAGGCCTGACCGAATTGAATTTCAAGATGGACTTTGAAGGGAGCTGGATTCTTCAGGGACTTCAGGAAATCAGATTTCTACTCCTACTCCAAGAAGATTTTTCCAGAGAAGGACCTTGCATGCCTAGTAGGATTAGGTCCTTAAGTTAAAGTAGGAGTTATTTCTCCAAGGCCCTATAAAAGGACATGTAATCAAGGCTTGTAAGACCATTGAACAATCCTGGATCAATCTGATCTTGTAATCCTCTTTTGTTTCTTTCATCTAATACAATTTTGCGTCGCCTTAAATTTTTCGGATTTTCTCGCGGTGTATAATTTTTCTCGTGCAGAAATCCTAACAAACTAGTATCAGAGCCTTATGGTTTGTCAGCGATTCTCGATCAGCAGGGAGATGACGTCGCACAACGTGTGCGTGGAGAAGTTCAATTCGGTCAGGCCTCCTGGCACCCTGCCAAGTCCAGACGCGCCCGGGGCGTGCTCGCCAGGGCAGTCCTAGTCCCACTCGGACTAGGACAAGTCCTGGATGATCCATTCACATCTTCAGCCCTTCTAGGAGTAGATCTTCGACTCCAAGTGCCCCTCGGTCCAAGAAGGAAGCTCGGCCCTTCAAGAATCTGCCATGTCCTTCTCGACATCGGAAACCGACCGACTCCTATTCCTACTAGGAGTAGGAATCCTTCCAATCCTGCACTTCTCGTCCAAGCATCTCTCAAAGTCTTCCTATTACTTCTTTGGATCCAAACAGATTTTCAATTAAAGTAGGATTCAAGGCATTATTTAACAAATCTCCACATTGAATTGAATCCTACAATCAGATATCTAATACTCTCTATCGCCGCCAATCCATGTTCTAATTTTTCACAGTCTTGCCAGATGCCCTATGACGAAGTTCACGAATATGTAGACTCGATCTTACTTCTTCCAGAGTAATTGTGTCTCTTCCGATGATAACAGATTATACGAAATTTTCGTACGACAGAGGAAGAGACACCAACAGAAGTAGGACAATATCTTCATATTCAATCTTCACATCTATATTTCATAATTCCATTAATAGAGTATTCATCTGATCAAGAAGATCTTTCAGAGGGGCACCTTCTTGCATGCGGAGGGTGAACAGACGTTGCTTCAATAATAACTTGTTGGTCAGAGACTTGGTCATGTAGAGACTCTCAAGTTTCGACCACAAACCGGTCGCCGTCTCTTGATCGGCGACTTCGATAATCACCTCATCCGTCAGACACAATAGGATCATAGAGTGCGCATTCTCTTCCTGTGCCATCAAACTTGCGAGGTCGGACTCATTTTCTTTGCCCTTCGAGTCTCCCTTCGGTTTGTTCTTCGATACTTTCGCGAGCGGCGCCCATACTCCATATTGTTTCAAAAGTGCTCGCATCTTGATCTGCCAGAGACTGAAACTATTTCGTCATGTAAATTTCTCGACGTTGACGTTGTGCGATGCCATCTCTACGCCTGACGAAGGATCGATGATGAAGCTTCGCTCTGATATCAGTTTGTTAGGATTTCTGCACGAGAGAAGGGACAGTCCTTGAATTCGAAGAAATCCAAATCCAAGAAGAAGAAAATCACTGCGAAGGACATCTGTAATTACTGCAAGGAACCAGATCATTGGAAGAAAGACTGTCCGAAGAAGAAAAAGGCCCCCGTCGCTACGGTGGCACATGAAATAGGGAATTTCGAAGATGATTTGATTCTGGCTACTTCTGATCAAGGATGTCTGACAGATAGTTGGGTTTTGGATTCGGGATGTTCCTATCATATGACTCCGAATAAAGAGCGGTTCTCAACTTATCAGAAGATTGATGGTGGAAACGTCATCATGGGCAACGATGCAGCCTGTCAGATAGTTGGGATCGGTTCTGTATAGATCAGGACTCATGACAATCTTATGAGGACGCTGACATATGTCCGCCATGTTCCGCAACTGAAGAAGAATTTGATATCACTTGGAGTCCTCGACTCTAAAGGGTGTCAGATCAATGCTGTTGGAGGCATCCTCACGGTCATGAAAGATGATGCTACAGTTCTGAAGGGAGTCAGACAGAAGTCCTTGTATGTATTACAAGGCAAGACAGTATCTGGCGTAGCTGCAGTGGCTAGTTCATCCGAATCAGATAGGTCCAGGCTATGGCACATGCGGCTTGGGCATATGAGTCAGAACAGGATGAATATCCTCAGCAAACGAGGTCTTCTAGGAGAGAAGAAGATATCTGAAATCAACTTCTGCAAGCACTACGTATTCGACAAACAACGAAGGTCTCAGTTTGGCAAGGCAGTGCACAGGACGAATGCGACACTTGACTACATCCACGCCGATTATTGGGGTCCCTCTCGTGTTCCATCATTAGGAGGTGTGATTGATGACTATTCGAGGATGACTTGGGTATTCATGATGAAACACAAGAGTGAGTCCTTCAAGGCCTTCAAGCAGTGGAAGGTTTTGGTGGAAAATCAGACGTCGAAGAAAGTGAAGCGTCTTCGTACTGACAATGGTTTGGAATTCTGTTCTGCTGAATTCGACCAGTTCTGCAAATATGAAGGCATTGTCAGGCATCGCACAGTCAGGGATACTCCACAGCAGAATGAAGTTGCAGAACGAATGAACAGGACACTTCTGGAGAGGGCAAAGTGCATGCTCTGATCTGAATAGGACATTCTGGGCTGAAGCTGTTAACACAACTTGCTACTTGGTGAATCGAAGTCCGACGACTGTGATTGATCTCAAGACTCTAACTGAGGTATGGTCAGGAAATCCTGCTGAGTATACTTGTCTGAAAATTTTTGGTTGTCCAGCATACTATCACGTCAGTGAAGGGAAGTTGGAGCCAAGGGCCAAAGAAGGGGTGTTAATGGGATATGGTGCAGGAGTGAAGGGCTACAAAATCTGGCCTCCTTCAGAACACAAAGTCATCCACAACAGAAGCGTGACCTTTGATGAAACATCAATGCTTCAGTTGAAGGTGAATGTTGAAGAGAGTGTCAGTAAACATGTGGATGTTGAAATCCCTCCAACTGAGGATGATGCTGAATGATCACATCAAGAAGCAGAACCAGAAGGTGAAGAATCTGATGAGCAACATGAAGAGGAGTCAATTGCTGCTAGACGTCATCGCAGAGAAGTGGATTATCCTAAGCGATATGGTTTCGAGGACATGATTTCTTATGCACTACAGGTAGCTGAAGAGGTGGAGTCCCTGGAACTGTCCTCTTATAGGAATGCCATCACATGTGTCGAATCTGGACAGTGGATCGCTGCTATGGGTGAGGAGATAGAATCTCTTCACAAGAATCAGACGTGGGAGCTGGTCAAGTTGCCTAAAGGTAGGAAGGTTGTTGGCTGTAAATGGATCTTCAAGAAGAAAATAGAATTCCAGGAGTTGAAGGCACGAGATACAAAGCACGGCTGGTTGCTAAATGTTATAGTCAGAAAGAAGGTGTGGACTACAATGAGATATTCTCACCTGTTGTCAGACATACTTCTATCAGGGTGCTACTTGTTCTTGTAGCACATTAGAATTTAGAGCTCGAGCAACTAGATGTGAAGACTGCTTTCCTCCATGGAGAACTTGAAGAAGACATTCTTATGAGCCAACTAGAGGGATTCTCCATTCCAGAAAAAGAGAATCAAGTTTGCAGTCTGAAGAAATCTATGTATGGCTTGAAGCAATCTCCCAGACAATGGTACAAGAGGTTCGACATCTTCATGATCAGTAAGGGATTCAGTCGAAGTCCCTATGATTGTTGTGTATATCACAAGAAGGTGAATGACGGCTCCACTATCTATCTGCTCTTGTATGTTGATGATATGCTTATTGCTGCCAGAGACATGGCAAACATTCAAAATCTGAAGAAGCTCCTCAATGTAGAATTCGACATGAAAGATCTTGGTGCAACACAAAAGATTCTGGGGATGGAAATTCTAAGGGATCGCGCACAGGGTAAACTCTTCTTATCTCAGAAAAGTTATATTGAGAATATTTTATTCAGGTTTGGAATGTCTGGAGCGAAGCCTTTGAATACTCCATCAGCTGCAAATGTTCATCTTTCTATTGCCTTCGCACCAAAGTCAGATGCAGAAAAGGAGTACATGTCTCGGATTCCATATGCTAGTGCAGTTGGAAGTCTGATGTATGCCATGGTTTGCACAAGATCGGACATTGCTCATGCAATCAATGTTGTCAGCAGATTCATGAGCGATCCAGGAAAGGAGCACTGGCAAGCAGTGAAGCGGATTTTTCGATATCTGAGAGGAACATCTGATATTGGCCTCATCTACAGAAGTGATAAAGAGTGTTTGGTTGCAGAGTACTCGAATTCAGACTATGCTGGAGATGTTGATGGAAGACGATCTATGACAGACTATGTCTTCACTTTCGGTAGTTCGGTTATTAGTTGGAAGGCCACACTTCAACCATCAGTTACATTGTTCACCACAGAGGCTGAATACATGGCACTGACAGAAGCTGCCAAGGAAGGCATCTGGTTAAAAGGTTTGATTGGAGATCTCGGATTACATCAGGAGCAGGCTATAGTGCACTGTGACAGTCTGAGTGCAATATGTTTAGCCAAGGTCAAGTACATCATGAAAGAACCAAACACATTGATGTCAGATATCACTTCATCCGCATTGAGAAGAGGATCAAGGTGAAGAAGATTGACACTGAAGACAATTCAGCTGATATGTTCACCAAATCTGTTCCTTATGGCAAGTTCCAACATTGTTTGGACTTGCTTAACATAAATATTTGGTAATAGCTTCAAGATGGGACTGGCGGCGGCGTGGCGTGCTTTTGTGCTCTGAAGATGATTCAAGTCAAGGTGGAGATTAAGATCGAGTCTACATATTCGTGAACTTCGTCATAGGACGTCTGGCAAGGCTGTGAAAAATCAGAATAGGGATTGGCGGCGATAGAAAGTGTTAGATATCTGATTGTAGGATTCAATTCAGATATGGAGATTTGTTAAATAGTGCCTTGAATCCTACTTTAATTGAAAATCTGTTTGGATCCAAAGAAGTAATAGGGAGACTTCGAGAGATGCTTGGACGAGAAGTGCAGGGTCGGAAGGATTCCTACTCCTAGTAGGAATAAGAGTCGGCCGATTTCCGATGTCGAGAAGGACATGGCAGATTTTTGAAGGGCCGAGCTTCCTTCTTGGACCGAGGGGCACTTGGAGTCAAAGATATACTCTACAAGGGCTGAAGATGTGAATGGATCATCAAAGACTTGTCCTAGTCCGAGTGGGACTAGGACTGTCCTGGCGGGCAAGCCCCGGACGCGTCTGGGCTTGACAGAGTGCCAGGAGGTCTGGCCGAATTGAACTTCAAGATGGACTTTGAAGGGGGCTGGATTCTTGAGGGATTTTAGGAAGTCAGATTTCTACTCTTACTCTAAGGAGGTTTTTCTAGAGAAGGATCTTGCATGCCTAGTAGGATTAGGTCCTTAAGTTAAAGTGGAAGTTGTTTCTCCAAAGCTCTATAAAAGGACATGTAATCAAGACTTGTAAGACCATCCTGTACAATCCTGGATCAATCTGATTTTGTAATCCTCTTTTATTTTTTCCATTTAATACAATTTTGCGTCGCCTTAAATTTCTCAAGTTTTCTCGCGATGCATAATTTTTTTCGTACAGAAATACTAACATATTTTATTATTGACAATAGCTTTTTGGGAGTTGAGTTAGATGCGTCGTCGAACTAGAATCCTTGTTCTACTTGTTATCCTAACTATTAACATCAACAAATGGAGTAAGCTTTATAGTCAAAGTACATGACAAACCACTCTTTTTCTCTCCATACGGAAAGAGAGAGGAGACAGGTAGATATGCTCCTTGCTCCTCCCAACTGTGCCATATATATATACTTGGTGAGCACTACCCAGGATTGTTGCACGCCAAAGGCTCAATAAACTAAAGACCCTTTTTTAAAAGGTTGGCCGGCGCCTCACTGCTGCTGCTTCTGCTTCTAAATCATCCTCCTAGTTTTGTTTCTCTATCCTCTTGAGATCAACAAGGGGCAAGAGGATGGTGAAAGGGGAGAGGTCAGATAAGGACAGTAGTCATGGAGGTGCAGCAGGTGCTGCTAGTAGTAGTATTAAGAAATTAGGGAGTTCCAACCCGTCTCCCTTCTCCTTCTGGACAATCTTCATGCACGCAGACGCCGTGGACATGTGCCTGATGGTCTTCGGCTTTGTTGGGGCCGTCGGCGACGGCTTCGTGATGCCGGTCATGCTACTTATCACCAGCAAGTTCATGAACAACTTGGGGGTTGGCCTTTCCTCTTCTTCTTCCTCCTCAGCTTTCTCTGACGCCATCAGCAAGGTTACTCTCTCTCTCTCTCTCTCTCTCTCTCTCTCTCGATGCATCGTATTATTATTCCAGTTCAATTCTTTGCACTAATTCTTAAATATCTGCTTCAGAATGCTGTAAATTTACTCTACTTGGCCTGCGGAAGCTTGGTCGCGTCCTTTCTTGGTAAGCCACCGTGATCTCTGTCTCCGTTGCATGCATGCAACGCGTCGTTCAAGAATTAAAAGCCGAGGAATTGACATCTTGATCGATCGATGTTCGAACTCTTCTGATCGAGTTCTGTAACATGTTGGTGGATGTGTCTAATTCGCATGCAGAGGGGTACTGTTGGACGAGGACGGGCGAGCGGCAGGCTTCTCGTATGCGGGCGCGGTACCTGAAGGCGGTGCTCCGGCAGGACGTGGAGTACTTCGACCTCAAGGTGGCTTCGTCCGCCGAGGTCATCACCAGCGTCTCCAGCGACAGCCTCATCATCCAAGACGTCATCAGTGAGAAGGTCGAGATCATTACTTCGTAATTCGTATGCTCTTCTTTATTTATATATTACTTCGATCGTTTTCATATATGCGCGTCAACATCTTGCGCCTCCGGGCAATGCTAAGTGCGCGTTGGACGCTCGCCATGCTGTGCATGCTGCAGGTGCCCAACTTTGTGATGAACTGCTCCACGTTCGTGGGCTGCTACGCCGTGGGGTTCGCGCTGCTGTGGAAGATGGCGCTTGTGGGCTTCCCAACCATGCTGCTGCTGGTCATCCCTGGCCTAATGCACGGGCGGATGCTGATGGGCCTGTCAAGGAAGATCCAGGACGAGTACGGCAAGGCCAACATCATTGTCGAGCAGGCGGTGTCGTCCGTCCGGACGGTCTACTCCTTCGCGGCGGAAGGGCGCACCGTGGCGAGGTTCTCCGCCGCGCTCAACGACTCCGTTAAGCTCGGCCTGAAGCAGGGCCTGTCCAAGGGCCTCGCCATCGGGAGCAACGGCATCACCTTTTCTATTTGGGCGTTCATGGTGTGGTACGGCAGCAACCTCGTCATGTACCACGGCGCCAAGGGCGGCACGGTCTTCGCCGTCGGAGCGTCCGTCATCCTCGGCGGCCTGTAATGAACCCACCTTTCTCTCGAACGCGTCTTTTTTTTTTCTTCATGTTTCTAACGATAGTGCAAATGTTTCCGCAGATCACTCGGCTCCGGGCTTCCGAACCTGAAGTACTTCTCGGAGGCGAGCTCGGCCGGAGAGCGGATCATGGACATGATAAGGAGAGTGCCGGCCATCGATACCGAGAGCGACGAAGGCGACGTCCTGGAGAACGTGTCGGGAAGTGTCGAGTTCAGAGCCATCAAGTTCGCGTACCCTTCCCGCCCGGACAACGTTGTGTTCCGGGACTTCAACCTGAAGGTCCCGGCGGGGAGGACGGTGGCCCTGGTCGGGAGCAGCGGCTCCGGGAAGTCAACGGTGATCGCGCTGCTAGAGCGGTTCTACGACCCTCTCGCCGGGGAGATAATGCTCGACGGCGTGGACGTCAGGAAGCTCAACCTCAAGTGGTTGCGGTCCCAGATGGGGCTCGTGAGCCAGGAGCCGGCGCTGTTCGCCACCTCCATCAAGGAGAACATACTGCTTGGCAAGGAGGACGCCACCATGGACGAGGTGGTGGCCGCTGCAAAGGCCTCCAACGCCCACAACTTCATCTCCCAGCTCCCTCAGGGGTACGACACGCAGGTACCAGATACTATCTGAATTCTTGTCCTGTGTTGTGCTCCAATTTGCCATCTCTCCTTTATTCGTTCGACACAAATTTTTTGCATTGGGCAATTGGCTGCCACTATTTCACTGCATCGCGGATGCTGCAGAGATCGATAGAATACGAACATTCCAATGATTTTAATTAGAGGTCACGCTATCTGTAAATTCAATTGGGGGGTGGAAGTGGAATATATGCTTCATGCCTGTCTTCCTCTCTTTCTTTTTTCCCAATTTTAATAGCGGATCTGCTTCTTCATGTTGTTGGCGATCTTAAATAGTTCTGGAACAGATTCGAATCTATCAGGACCAGTAGATGATCCAAGTAACATAATATGGAATCCAAAACCGTTTCGTGTAATGTTTTTTTTTTTTAAATCTTTGTCCTGATGAAATGCTGGTGATCTAACTACCATGATAAGTACAGGTAGGAGAGAGAGGGGTCCAGATGTCGGGAGGTCAGAAGCAGAGGATCGCCATTGCCAGAGCGGTGCTCAAGTCGCCCAAGATCCTCCTCCTCGACGAGGCCACCAGCGCGCTCGACTCGGAGTCGGAGCGCGTCGTGCAGAGCGCCCTGGACTTGGCCTCCCTTGGCCGGACCACCATCGTTGTCGCACACCGCCTCTCGACCGTACGGAACGCCGACGCCATCGCTGTTGTCCAGCAGGGCCACGTCCTGGAGGCGGGCTCGCACGACGACCTCATCCGCCGGGAGGGCGGCCTCTACGCCTCCCTCGTTCACCTCCAGCAGACTGCCGGCGGCGAGAAGCAAGAGGCGGCGCTGCCGGCTCTGTCATCGCAGTTCGGACGCAGCAGCAGCAGCACGGGCCGGCGGCTCTCCGCCGCTAGCAGGACCAGCTCCGGGAGGTCCTTTGGGATGCCCGCGGGGAACGACGACGACGGCGGCGGCGAGAACGAGCAACTTCCTCAGCTGCCCGTGCCGTCGTTTCGCAGGCTTCTCGCGTTGAACGCGCCGGAGTGGAGGCAAGCGTCGCTGGCAACCGCAGCGGCCGTGGTATTCGGCGCGATCCAGCCGACGTACGCGTTCGCCATGGGCAGCATGGTCTCGGTGTACTTCCTGACCGACCACGACGAGATCAAATCCAAGACGAGGACGTACGCGCTCGTCTTCGTCGCACTCTCGTTCGTGTCCTTCCTTGTCAACGTCGTGCAGCACTACAATTTCGGAGCCATGGGGGAGTACCTCACCAAGAGGGTGCGCGAGAGGATGTTTTCCAAGATCCTGACGTTTGAGGTGGGATGGTTCGACCAGGACGAGAACTCCAGCGGCGCCATATGCTCCCAGCTCGCCAAGGACGCCAATGTGGTAAATGCACGTCATAACGCAACAAGTACTATTGGTTGATTCGAAACTACAGATGCTTAACTTCTTGCATGCATGCATGTTTGCTGCGTGAGCGCAGGTCCGGGCATTGGTGGGCGACCGCATGGCCCTGCTGATTCAAACAGCCTCCTCCGTGGCGATCGCCTGCAGCATGGGTCTCGCCATCGCATGGCGACTGGCCCTCGTCATGATCGCCGTGCAGCCCGTCATCATCGTCTGCTTCTACGCCCGCCGCGTCCTCCTGAAGAGCATGTCGGCCAAGGCCATCAAGGCCCAGTCGGAGAGCAGCAAGCTGGCCGCCGAGGCCGTCTCCAACCTCCGCACCATAACGGCCTTCTCCTCCCAGGACCGCATCCTCCGCATGTTCGAGGCGGCCCAAGAGGGGCCCCGGCGGGAGAGCATCAGGCAGTCGTGGTACGCCGGCGTCGGCCTCGCCTGCTCCCAAAGCATCATGACGTGCACCTGGGCGCTTGTTTTTTGGTACGGTGGCAAGCTCGTCGCGGACGGCCTCATCTCTTCCAAATCTCTGTTACAGACGTTCATGATCCTCGTCAGCACCGGCCGCGTTATCGCCGATGCCGGAAGCATGACCACCGACCTCGCCAAAGGAGCTGACTCTGTGGGCTCGGTGTTCGCCGTGCTGGACCGCTACACTCGAATAGAGCCGGAGGACCCCGACGGCCAGTGCCCAAAGAAGCTGGACGGCCACATCGATATACGGAGCGTCGACTTCGCGTACCCGACGCGGCCGGACGTTATAATCTTCAGAGGTTTCTCCCTCACCATCGAAGCCGGCAAGTCGACAGCACTGGTTGGGCAGAGCGGTTCCGGCAAGTCCACCATCATCGGACTCATCGAGCGGTTCTACGACCCGCTGCGAGGTACGGTAAAGATTGACGGAAGGGACATCAGGTCGTACAACCTCCGGTCTCTCCGGCGCCGCATTGCTCTCGTGGGTCAAGAGCCCACCCTTTTCGCCGGTAGCATCAGTGACAACATCGCGTACGGCACAGACGGGGCGACACAGGCGGAGGTCGAGGCGGCCGCCCGGGCCGCCAATGCGCACGACTTCATCAGCTGCCTCAAGGAGGGATACGACACGTTCTGCGGCGACCGGGGTCTGCAGCTGTCCGGGGGCCAGAAGCAGCGCGTGGCCATCGCGCGGGCGATACTGAAGGACCCGGCGGTGCTGCTGCTGGACGAGGCGACGAGCGCGCTGGACAGCCAGTCCGAGAAGGTGGTGCAGGAGGCGCTGGAGAAGGTGATGGTAGGCAGGACGAGCGTGGTGGTGGCGCACATGCTGAGCACCATACGGAACTGCGACATGATCGCGGTGCTCGACGAGGGCGCGGTGGTGGAGAAGGGGACGCACGAGTCGCTCCTGGCCAAGGGACCAAGAGGCTCTTATTACGGCCTTGTCAGGCTTCAACAATGCAACAATGGAGTATGACAAACTACGTACATGGTTCTGTATATAATACATATACGGATATGCGAGATGCAACTATATAATGTAATATCTAATGCATAATCCTCAGCAAATTTTGAGCATTCATGCTCAAGCTTCTGAGAGATTTGATCTGTCCTCCTTTTTTACGAAGAAATTGTTGTGATATATGTAAACTCTTTTATTTACGATATAATAATAATAATAATAATAATAATAATAATAATAATAATAATAATAATAATAATAATAATAATAATAATAATAATAATAATAATAATAATAATAATAATAATAATAATAATAATAATAATAATAATAATAATAATAATAATAATAATAATAATAATAATAATAATAATAATAATAATAATAATATTCGATACTGCATATAGTGTCACGTAACATATTAATTTGATAGAATGTAAAGCTTATAAACTACAGAATAGAATGCCATATATTTCATAAGAAATAAAATAGCACAAACAAAGACAACGACGATGGATCTAATAAACAAGTATACTTTTGCGAAATTGTTCATGCTCGATCCATATAGTGGAGGAGTAAGCGACCTCGCCGATATTTTTAAAATATAGTCAAATGTCGACTGAAATAAGATTATTTTCGTCATATGCCAAAAAATGTGAGATCACATAAAAAAATTATGAAAATGTTGATTTTATTCTTCCATAATAATTATTCTTTCATATGGCAAGAGTATATAGTTAGTTATATTTCAACTTTTTTCAATTTTTTTGGTCGTTGTTAATATGCAGGGCAACTCTTAAAAAGTGATACAGGGTAATAAAAAGCCATAACAGTCTTCAAAAGTGATACAGGGTAATATAATTATATTGAACAAACAAAACCATGGAGTTTCAATAACAAGTAGACAACATCAATAAGTATCATTTATGCAACATCTCCAATTTTTAAATAATATAAGAAAAATATTTTATTATTTTTATTCTAAAAAAATATTGTTAATATTACTTTGTTTATTAATTCTGAAAATAAAAGATAAATGAAGATGAGAGCCAAGTAGGGACGAAAGTAGTTCGGATTGGGACCATTTTCGGTTCAAAATAATTATTCATTATTTTTTAGATGGATTTTTATAATTAAGAAAATCATCCTAAATTATTTTAAAAAATAAAAATCTCCTTCTAGTAGATCAATTTTTCGAGGTTCTACTTTTAATTTAGCTAAAAAATATAATAAATTAAAATTAACATAAATATATTTAATTAAATAAAATAAAAAATATACTACTAAAATTTTAAAGTTACCAAATTAGAGTTTTGTGTGATAGAAAAATATGAAATTATATACAAAAAAATATTAATTAATTATATAGATAAAAAATGAACCTCATGGGTCCTTATGTGTTTTCTCGGATGGCCTTAATTTTAATGGATGGATTTCAATATATTAAAAATCATTCTAAATCATATTTAAACTTAATTTTATTTATTTATATATATATATTTGGATTGGAAATTTTTTTTGGGTTGATCGGATGTTTCTTACACTCCTAATGCGATGAGATAAGAATTATTATTAGATTAATAATTAAATTTGAAGTTAATTAATTATGGATAATTAACAAAAACTAGTTAGTGAAAAAAAATAAGATTATGATAAAAGTTTAGTTGTTGTACCAATTGTAATTAAATTCAATTTAACTCTTTGAATAAGAAACAAAAGGAGTTCTAATTTTTTTCCCTAATTTGAAATAAGATTTCTGCTCATAAGCCTCCACATTTTCTTTCATTTTCATGCAAATGTAGTTACTTGCGAAGCAGCTGAAAGACTTGACATAGGAGATGAAGTGATTCGTGTGAGTTCATCGTCGAAAAATCACTAGTCAAAATTGGGCACTTGTGAATAGTCAGACAACAATTTTCAAAGTTGACTTTTCAACCAATTAAACATAAGAGATCCCTATATCGACGATTTTCACCGATATAGAACGTTGGACTTTTATCCTTTATACAGAGAATAATTCGGTTTATCAAATTGCATCGTCCATCATTTTAAATGCTAAACTGGATTGTATTCTAGACTACTTGATCTGAATTTCATCGATTGAATAATAATAGAATTGATCATGTGTGATTTGAATTTCGTTCAGCTCATGGTAGAATTGTAAAATGGAATCACAATTTGGGTTTTCCATGATGCATGCTAGATTTCTAGGGGTCACAACCTACTTTTGTATAATTAATTATAGTTAATTGCATTATTTATTATTATTGATTGCTCATGATTATACAAATTGGTCAATTGGTTATCTTTGCATTCATATGAGCTTGATGTATAATGCACACATTGTTTGATATTTATTAATGTGTAGTGATTGTCATTGCTATGTGTAATGCATGGGCTTATTTGATTATTGAGCTATTATTTGCTTACTTTGTCGTTTCACAATTTTTTCATATTAGTGAGACTTTTTATATGAGTTGATAGTCTTACTAGAGTGAAGATCTTTTAGTGCTAAAATACTACGCATAGCCATATGTTGAAGTAATTTTCGTTGAAAGTCCCTCAACTTTAATACATTTCTATTTTAGTCCCCAACTTTAATTTGTAACATATTAATCACTCAATTATCACGTATGTTCACATTAAGTCATTTTTACCGAAAAATGTCAATTTCTAGGTAATTCTAAAACACGTAATGCTGACATAGCAGTTGAGCATTTTAAAAAATAATTGAAAATGACATGGAATTTGACTAGTAAAATAATAACATTATCATATTATATCCTCTCCCACCCATAAAACTTAAGCCCCGGTCGAATTTTTCTTCCCCAAAACAAATCTGCCCTAACTTGAGTTTTCTGTGAACATTCCTCTCTCCAAGCATCGCTTGCTATTCTTCAAAGTTCCTATCCACCAATTCCCATTTTGCCACTTTGGAAAGTTGCCATTGTTGAAGTTGTTGTTCTCTTCGCCTGCAATTTTGTTGCTCTCGTACCATCAGAAGCATCAATGGAGCCAAGGTTGATCAACTCGTCGACATGCGCAGGATGTAAGCTCGATGGACATGTCACTTGAAATCAGGGCGCGATGCTCAGATGAGGCAAACCCCATCACCGGAAAGGAGCTAGGGCATAATTTTTTGGGGGGAGCATGGGATTGGATAGGAAGTGGATTGGGTTGGGAAAAGTTAGTGTATAATAATGTTATATTATTTTATTAGTTAAATGCCATTGGACTTAACATGAACACACATGATAGTTGGGGACTAATGTGTTATAAAATAAAGTTGGGGGGACTAAAATGGGAACACATTAAGTTAGGGGACTTTCAGCGAAAATTACTCTCATATGTTGCGATGTTTGTTATTGATAAGGGGATTGTGTATCCTTCTATTAGGATGTTAGTGGAGTTGATATTTGATATATGTGACTAATTTTGTGTATTGTAAAAAGAAAGAATGTATTTAATTTTATGTGATCCTTAGGATGTGTTAAATTGTGAATGATTAAATATAAATTGCATACTTTCTTATTATTTTATATTTCCACATTTTTTTATTATTTGTAATGAGTCGTAAACTCAATATTAAACCAAGATTTAAATATAGGTAATGACAATTATATGTGAAAAAAATATTTCCTCACATTTTTCCCTTTATAATATTTTGTAAGTTTAACTATATAAATTTATTGATGAAAGAAAACTCAAACATTTAGATTGTGAATTATGCTAAATCTAACAAAAGGAATTATGGCTTTGAAACATAGGTGTAGAGTGGGTTGTTCTACATACTCATTATTGTCAAATATAAATAAAGACATCTTGTCCTTACTAATTACAAAAATTGTTGGATGCACCCTTAGAACACAAGTCATCAAAGAGGGGATATAATATGGAATGTGAATATAATTTTAGAGGCTAGATATCGAATTATAATGAAAAGCAAATGTCATGAAGGACCCTTGGATTTTCCACTCTATACCTCATGCTTACATATGTAAATATGTTTACTCCTATCACTCCATGGGATGTTGGTATGATATTCCATAATGAGATTCTATTGCATATCTATTTTGGTTTGTCTTATGTGATTTAATTCATTCAATGCACTTACTTGTGCCTCCCAGGAATGACTAGTGGATTTGCATATTAGATTCTTCCAAATTAGTTTATAATCATTCACACATGTATGTGCCTACTACACTTGGTAGTGTTAGTGAAGTTGGAAGCAACTCTAGAGCATTCCTATTCTTCTAAACTTCACAACCTTTTTTTTGAAAAATTATCTCTAAGGTTAGAATCCTCAAAGAACAATAACTCAAAAAACCCATGTTATACCATGTTTACTCTACATTTAAAAACAATAAGTGTTTGATCTTTGGGATATATTTCAACAAAAAATTGTTTTTTTCTACTATTCCTCTTGGCACTTGAGGATGTCCATAAAAGGGAACAATTACAACACCATTCTAGATTTAAATTGCTTTTTTTTAATCTCTCCTTTTGTGAAATGATCTCCACATTCATACTTCCCAACTTTAGTCAATTATCTATACATTATGGTATCATGTCTGAACCAATGTTTAGTTCTTTCGACACAACTGTCATAAGGGTCTTCCCACCTCCCATTGGTCAAGCTCAACACGATATGGATGCTTCACGAGGCATGATGATGATTGAGGGTGTAGCATTTCTACTAAGAATGTTGATCTAGTTGAGGCTTTTTATATGCAAGGACAAGAGCCAAGTGCTTCCTTTCAATTGTAGGCTTTTAGCTCTAGAAAGCTTGGGTTTTGAGATGTCTTCTGGCACGTTTGTAACTTTGTTTGAAGAATATATGGATGGAATGTGACATTGCAAAACTCATTAACACTAGGCATGTGATACCAATTGTGCTGCAGACTATTAGTTTATATAACCTATGCATATTAGCTTCTAATGTGAATGTATTTTGGTAGGCTCCTTATATTTTTGTATCATGACATTTTTTAGTGAATTTAGTATTCAATAAGATTACTTCTTTAGAACTTCATGGAAGAGAAGCAAATGAAATGATAACAGTCGGTTCAAACGGATTGTGGATTTCGAGGTAATGGAGGCGTGCAAAGGTTTCCTCAGGTTGGACAAAAAAGGGAAGGAATTAGATTAGATTCATATTAGAAATTGAAATTCAAGTGAAATCATATGCTTATTATATAAAAACTTCCAATTAGAATAAAATAAAAGTTCTAATAAGAAACTAAATATGAATTAACCCTTATTTATTGTGACACCCAAGGTTTTTAGATATTGCTAAAATAATATTTTATTATTTTAATTCAAAATTTAAGGAATCAAAGGAGATATGTGATGCCCCAAACTTTTCAAAGTATTTCCAAAGTAAGAGATAATAGAAGAGAAGAGCATAAAAGAGAAATAAAGTAACAATTTGAAAAGGAATAAAGATAAAATACTTTGGGATTCAATTTAAATTTAAATGACCATAAATTATCTTTTGAAACTCTTAACGGACATTGATTAAGAGTTTTAGTTGGAAATTAATTAGTGAATTAAAAATTTTAGATACTTATAAATAGATCTCAAACCTCTCGTTCTTTCTTCTCTATTGCATGCCTCTCCTCTCTCTTCCCTCCCTTGTGTGCACTTCTCAAGGCAATCAACACAATCTCCAAGGCACAAGGACACGACAATTTGGTGTATGCATTGACTCGCATAAAGTTTGTATAGAAAATATCGCACGAAAAGGGAGGCCTCTAAAACACAAGTCTACCCTATACTCTGGCGTGTTACTCTTGAAACACAAAAAAAAAGATGTTGAATGAAGTTTTAAAGTTTATAATATCTCTACACTACTGAAATACGATCCACAAGCGTATGGTGCATCATTATAGTGTTTGAGGTTTGAACCATAGAAAAACGGTGTTTGCAAATTTTTTGAGAAATTCTTCATAGCAAACTCGGTGAGTAAGGTAGATTTTGAAAATGAGGAAATAAGAATAGCAATGTAGCATAAAAAGGGACTAGTTTTTTTATTTTTGAAATGTAAAGGAAAAATAATGCGGAGACGATAGTTAATATTAGAAAAGTCTGAGAGAATCAATTAAAACCACATGCTCAGAACTTATGAGAGGTGCTTCTATTACAAGAATCAAAATTCTTTAGTTTTAAATGATAAGGGTAAGACAACCGAATGCCCTTTCACGTGTGTATCTGGTTAGTCTTGATGGTGAAGACACTCGACTTTGCTGCTACACTCTCATGTTGGTGGAAAGCCTGTGTTGCACACGTGAAAGGGATTCATAAAAAGGGCGCAATCGTCGTTCTCGCGTACGATGTCCCAAGATACGGATTGAGCTTTACTTCTTTTTGGATTTGAGTTGAGATCTCGTGTCCACTGAGTATCATGCATTCAAGAGAAATACACTTAAGGCAAGAAGGATACGATCGGCTCACGCTTGCCTTAGTGGAATACGGATGACCCTCCCGCGCTGAATGCAAGATACTAGTGTATCTCCAAGACAATTTAGACGATTTAAAGGGGAGGAAACGATCGATTCAGAAAATGTGATTTAGGATTACTGGAAGTCCTTAAAAAATAACTCATTTGTTATCTACCTTGCTCGGGAGATTATGAATGAGGATGAAAGAATATTTCCTCTCGGGTAGAACTTTTCAAAATCGAAAGGAATAAAAAATAGCAATGGCAAAGAAGAAGTACACAGACACCCTATGAATCCATTTGAGATGATCTGAATCTCCAACTCAATGCGGTCGTTTATTGTCAGAAACTCGGAATATGCATAATTATTTTAGGTCGCGGATCAAACAATGAACGCTGTCTATAGCAAACTACGAAAAATCACCATGACTAATTCTGTATAAACCCAAACTATGAACCATTGTGCGCCAAAGTTTGATTTCTCTTCGTTTGGTCGCGTAAAGCCTCTAATGTCCCTACGGTCGGGGTGCAAGGCATCAATGATTCGGAAAACTCCCCTTAATTTTCAAGGGCAAGGAAAATAGGAAAATCACTCAGGAAATTATTTTTACCAAAGCTTGATTTCTCTACATTCGATCGCATAGAACTTTTAATGTCCCTACGGTCGGGGGTGCAAGGTGAAGATAGTTCATGAGTTCAAATCCAAATACAGACTCGAAAAGCAAGGAGTTAAACAATGAAATAGGAATAAGACGAATATCATTAAAAACACAAGCAAACTCAACATTTGGTACAGAGCATAAAGAGCAACAAGATGAAAGCGTGACTAAAGAACATGAATTCAAAACATATAGATACCTTCCGGCCTCAGCAGAGCTGGTTAGTTACAGTTCATGTGGAGAACACAGACTTCACGAATTGCCATTAGCATTGTTTCTCTCTCACCCTTAGTTTTTCTTCTCTCAATCTCTTAATGCCCTCTAGAATCGTCTTCCCCCACCTTAGACCTCTTCCTTCCTTTTTATATCCATCCTTCCCTTCCTGTCGGCTCCTCTCCTCTCCTGTTCTGTCTGTTGCACTTGCTACAATAGCTTTTCGTCGCTTGTAGCTTTAGTGGTCCCCTCTCTAGAACCTTGCATCAGGGAGGTGAGGGAACTGGCTGGTCCTCAATTACTAATGGTGTTTGCTATTAGTTGATTGGCTTCTTCCTCATCCCGAAAGCAATTAACCATTTGTTTGTGCAGGTGATGGTGTGTGGTCTGACGCTCTATCTTATCTCCCATAGCTCATAAGCTCCCTGCAAGAAAAAGGGACGTTTATCAAATGAGTTTTCAAGGTAGCAAAGATAACAAGGTGTTATGTGAATAAATATTGATGTGGAGAATGTTTGAAATGTATTGAATTAGTGTTGTGCATGTGTTTACGTAAAGAAATAATTGTGTAATAGATGTTGTATGCATGCGAAATAACGATGAAAATATAGACAATAATTCTCCACATCATGCATCCCAAACATTTGATCATGCAAAAAAGTACCCTCACATGCAATTCGAGGTAGCATTATGCAAAGCAACAAGAAAAAGAATGTAGTTTGTGCAAGAAGAATAATGTTGAATTTTAGTTAACTAAGGGTGTATAGGGCATTCATATGATGATAATTTTCATTGGTATTGATCAATATACTCTTTCCTAAATGGTCTATCGTATGGATGAATTACGTATAGGATCTATAGATGTATATCTAAAATATAGGATCAAAACTCACATCAAACTCATGGCAAACTCTCCATGAGTTCACATAGTTCTAACCTAATCCTTTAGAATCTAGAGAAGGTTTGGGGCAACCCGATTCTGAATTTTGAGAAACTCAATCACATTAATGAAGTGGAGGGAGCTCTGGACAAGCTAGTCTAGATTATGTTGGTAGTAGGATTGATTGAATTGGATATATGAACATGGCACATTTTAGGAGCGCATGCCATAATATGCCACTTTTTAGGGTATTTTTGACAAATAAATATTATTGACTATTATATTGATCATTTTGCTTTATTATTATGATGATTTTAGTGATGTGATATTGATCTTATTATGCTTTTGTGATCATGTTTGTTGCACACAACTAAAAATGACAAAAAGGTAAATGCCCTGTGTTAAATAAGTTAAAAGTATAAAGTAGTAAATAATTATTACTAAATTGAATGAGGCAGGTAACATAATAAGGTGAATACTATGCTAACTTCTAATAAAAAAATGATTTTCTTATTGTACACGCCTTCACCCTCTTGCACAACGTATCCCAAGGGTCCTCAATAGGGTGGACTCTTCTTTTGGATATGGTGGTGCTATCATGATATACATGCATTAGTTACTGATGCATGAAAGTACACGGTGTTTTTTTTAAAAAATCATTGAGAGTTCCACCTATTGATTGATGAGCTCAAACAAGTTAGTAATAACACCTTTCACATTAATGTTGAATTAATAAATACTAATATCGTTTGATAATTAGATTTGATAATTGAGCTTGGTAAATGATCAAGCATAATTGGTAATTATTAAATTATATTAATTGTTAATTAATCAAAATCATATTATATTCATCATGGAAAGTTGATGTATTGATTATTTTCCATGATTTTTATATTCCTTTATTGATCGATATTTACTCCCTTTTCGCTTGACCATTTGATATGTCTTTTAAACGTTACAAGAAAGATATCTTATACTTGTACATTTTTTCTAAATGTTTGAATCCATGCAGGTGAGCACATGGACAAATGATCATTTTATCTTATTTTTTATTTTGGAATTAATTATTTAGTTTCATTATGCATAATCTTAATTTTGGATATTAATGGTGCAATATTTTCTTTTTAAGTCTTTTGCTTACATGTTATTATATTGACTTAACAAAGGAAGGAAAACAAAGAAAAATCGAATAATAAAATCATATAACACTTCTAGAGTGGCCTTACATATTTGAGTTGTGTGTTTCATGGATGTTAAGGAAGGCATCATAGACAGAGGTCTCTAATAGTATAGAGTACAAGTGCAAATGTTACGCGCAACCACCATGACATCAAATAAGGGTCTTAGTTTTAAAGATCCGACAAATCTATTTATATTATATGGTCCATATGATGTAAAATTTGATTATGCCCAAATTTGTATCCTCCACTTCCAATGCAATTTGAACCATTTATAGTTATGATGTAGGTATAGATAGGTTTCTAAGTCTAATTTCTGTATAACTAAGAATCACATCAATTGAGAGTGTAAGAAAGTTATGGTACAAATTGTTAGAGCCTATACTTTATGCTTAATTGATTATACTTTGATGATAAAATTTTTGAATGTTTAAGGTCAACTTATGCATTCAAATAAAATCAATGTAATAAATATGCGTAGACATAAGCTTTATTTTTATTAATGTATTATATGATTATTGGGATTATTGTTTAAGCTAAAATGCTAGATGATTGGGATCAATAGTTGAAGAACTGAGGAGTGAAGTAAAAAAAGATAGGTTGCTACCACTTGAATTTAGTATAAAGTTTCTAGTGACATTGAAGGACTAGTGGTTAGTCATTAATGATTCTTATGAAACATTTAAAATTCAAATGTCTGGTCCAAATGTTTTGGCGTTAAAAAACGCATGACACACTAATTTGAAGAAACAATTGTATTCAAACTTACACACAACAAACGATCAGACAGAAAAGTATGATAGTTGATTCTGAAAAAATGAGGTTTAGATGTTCAATAAATTTTTTTTGAATACTTGAATTGTCTCTAACACAAAAAACAACTATTAACATATGGTGAAATATTAAATAAAAGCTTTAAATATTCAAAACTTCTTTAAAAAGTGGAAAATAATTTATCTTGAATGGGAACACCTACAAGGGAGGTTGGAAGATATAGAAGAGGTGTGGGGCACTTAAGACTTGTTTGGTTGGAAAGTTATTAAAGGAAAAGGCAACTTGTTTGGTTGGAAAGTTATTAAAGGAAAAGGCAAACAAAAAGGGGAAGGGAAAGATGTGAAGAGAATGAAGAAGAATAATTAACCAAGAAGAGAAGGAAATGGATACTTCATAATGATTTTATTTAAATAGCTTTATTTCTTATATGTGTATTTATATGTTAAGTTTATAAGATTAAATATGAAAATATATTTTAATTATACATTTCTTCTCTTTTTTACGCCGATTTGTGGTTGAAAGAAAAATAAGATATTGAAATAAAATGGAAGCAAAAATGAAAATACTTTACCCACATTTCTTTGTCATTATAAATTCATTCACTCGAAGTAAATCCATTCCTCTTATTTTTCTTCTCCTCCTTTAACTTTCTTTCACTCCCAACCAAACATGATAGCTACATTGTCTAAAAAGAAATAAGAGAAATAATTTATGAAGTCAAATTAAGATCTAAGTTGTAATTTATTTTCTTTTCTCTTTTACTCTTACGTGTGATATTATAAATTATAATGAGATTGGAGCAATGTTATAGAATCCTTTTATTGGTAGTAAGTTTTTGGGCGATAAAATGTTATCTTTTTTAATGAAAAAAGGTGTGGGTGAAAGCCTTTAAATGTGAGAGGTTACTTTGCATCTCATTTTTTCTTGCCTCATTTGGAACTAAGGTAGGGAATTGAACTTTTGATGATCATGTGATTAAAAAGTCAGAGCAAAACATAAGTTAAGATGCGAATTTAGCCAATAAATTCTTCAACTTCGTATTTTTATTCAATATTCTCCCTCTATTTTCATTTTTATTGTATTAGTGATTTGAGTATTATTATGTATATTTTTAACTTTTACAAATAGGCTTTATATTTCTTGCATTTTTATTTGCAACATTGATTTTATTAGTCAAATACCATTCACTTCTTCTTTGGGTGTATCGTGATCCAACATAAATACAATCCATTATTATGCTGATCAGAATCATAAATTATTTATATCCACTTTCACAAGTGATTGAATATGTTTTACTAAATAAAAAATATGTTTCACTAAATAAAAAAAATGATGCATAATGGATAGATCTTGAAGCCTAGTGTCAATAGAATTTGATTTCATCCCAACTTAGTATAGATAAAGCTGTAGTTAAAAGCATCAACCTACTATTAGGTCATTTTGATCAACAAGATGGTGAATAAAAAATGTACAAATAATATAATAGATTGGGTTATAATATGAAATTTGGGAAGTAATTATAGTCATGATTATGTTAATCAGAATCATATATTTACTCATAGAAAAATTAAAGTATGAATGCGGTGTTTTCTTACAAGTATTTTTTTAAAAAATATTAGTAATTTGAAATTAAATTATTTATACCCACTACATTACTATATTTACCTTTTTAAATTTGTACTTAATTTGAACGACCATTCATATTGTCACTATGATTTTCATAGGCTTTTCATTTTTTACCATTTATAATCTTATAAAATAAACTCTGAAATAATAAAAAAATAATGAAATGATAAAAAATCATCAAACAATATTTTTTATTATCATCATTAATTAACAATATTAGTTTATTTAATTTATTATTATTCACATGAAATGTAATATAATTATTAGTTATGAATTGAATATTGCATATATTAATATTTTATTACCATTATTTAATTTATTAATTTTATGAATTTTTGTTTGAGTTTTTTTGCCTAATTATATAAATTAACTTGACATTAATGTCAAAAGTATTTTAGAATTTACATCACCTAGTTTATTATAAATAAATAATATTATTTGAATTGTTAAAAAATTACCTGCACGTAATAAATAAGATAATTGTATATATTGATATATTTAATAAAGAGTAATTTTTGTGTTTTTACATTACTGAATATTGTGATGAGATAATATACCCTCTAAATCTAATGTCAACAAAATTTTATTTCATTCCGACCCAAAGGGTGGGTATAGACAATGGATCCATAGACAATATCAACTGAGAATTCCGAGATAAACTTCACTATACAAATTTGAAAAAAGAGTATGATACATATAATTTTACACGATGAAACATAATTTATATAATTGAAATTGAGGTGTTAATTTTATATTTTAATTTATTATAAATCAATTTATTATCATAAGTTATATTTTTTGTATCTAAATTTTAAGAATCATATCACAGTAAAATGTTTCCAAATAATTTTAGGTTAACTTTATCAATAACTTTTCTTTCAAAAAAAAAATTATTCATTTTTTTTATCGAGATCATCATGGTGAGAATTATTACCATATGAGTAATTCAATAGCCAATATGAATAAATAAAACTCTATTAATTATTCAAGTCTTCTATGCTATTCAACAGTTTAATGAAACTACAAAATATGTCTTTTGGCATACATTAGAATTTAAGAAAATTCTAAAACACAACGTGAGAAAAATATGCCCTTATGCAACCAATATATTTTTTAACTTGGGAAAAACTCTAATTTTAAAACAAAGAATAAAACGAGATATTGTCTTGACTGAATATTTTTTTTTCTAAAAAAAAGGATCCATTACAACATTTGTTTTTACAATCCCGTCTCCTCTCTCTCTCTCCTCTCCTCTCCTGTACATATTTCTCTCTCCCCTGACTGAGCACTGTGAATATCAACGCAGAAAAAAGGCCACAGTTAACACAACACCTCTTTATCTCTCTCTCTCTCCCCCACCCGCCTCTCTCTATAGGGCAAAGCCGAGGCTGAGGGTTCCCTCAGTGCCTCCCTTCCCTCCGCCGCCGCCGCCGCCGCCGCCGCCATCCCCCTTCGTCACCTTCCTTTTATTATGAAGCATCCGACCGTTCATCCATTTCTGGAAATTAGAGCCTTCTAGAAACAGACCGCACCAAAACCCCCCAAGAGAACGGCATCGTAATCCAACATTGCTCAAGTCGCAGATTCCATCAAATCTACCAAGAACAGCAGCACAACACAGCCGTTGCAGGAGGAGATCCGACCCAAGGAGGAGGAAGAGGAGGAGAAGGTGATCGTCTATGGCGAAGACAAAGCCCGGCAAGAAGGACCTCGACTCCTACACCATTCGCGGCACCAACAAAGTCGTCCGAAGTAACCATCCGAATCGATTGCTCGCTCTTTTATTTTTCCTCCCTTTTGCCTCTCCCTTGTCTTAGATTTCCATGTCTAAGACGACGATGGTAATGCTGAGCGCAGCGGGGGATTGCGTGCTCATGCGGCCGTCTGACACCGACAAGCCGCCCTACGTCGCCCGGGTGGAGAAGATCGAGGCCGACCACCGGAGCAACATCAAGGTGCGCGTCCGCTGGTACTACCGCCCCGAGGAGTCCATCGGGGGCCGACGCCAGTTCCACGGCGCCAAGGAGCTCTTCCTCTCGGACCACTACGACGTCCAGAGCGCCCACACCATCGAGGGCAAATGCACGGTCCACTCCTTCAAGAACTACACCAAGCTCGAGAATGTCGGCGCTGAGGACTACTTTTGCCGTTTCGAGTACAAGGCCGCCACCGGAGGGTTCACACCCGACCGCGTCGCAGTGTACGCAATTCCGTGTTTTGTTTTCCCCTTCCTCTTTGCCTTGCTTTCCATTTCCTCCAAACTTCTTGGAGTGACGGAGTTTATTAAACTAAATGTGGTTTTTTTATTCATCCTATTGAAATTAAGGTATTGCAAGTGCGAGATGCCCTATAACCCTGATGATCTCATGGTTCAATGTGAGGCGTGCAAGGACTGGTAAATTGCTCATTTTCCTCTCTGTATCTATAATACGTAAGAAGCTTTCGTCTGTTCAAATGTTGTTAGCTATCATACTCTGAAAAATAGGGCTTTGTGATGGATGCTTAGTACACCCATCAGTGTAAGTTGTTCAAGGACTGGTAAATTGCTCATCTTCTTTGCTCTACATCTGTTCCATGTAAGAGGCTTTCCTCTCTTCAAATGTACCTAATTATCATACTTTTAAAAGAATAGGGGCTTTGTGATGGAGGCTGAGTATCTTGGAATTTATTACTTAGCATAGTAGATCGCTTTCATATGAACCATCTCTCATTTCATGTTGCAAAATGGAAAAAGAGTCCAGTAATGCAATAATAAGCATGCATGCGAAGCTAACTCTGATAATGGTGCTAGTTTCATGGTATGCAAAGATTGTGTACTTTTGGTTTCTCAACAAAATACCTTTTCTAGAGATACGTACAACAAAAAACACTTCTCATAAATGCCTTTGTCTTTTAATATATGGCATTATTGTATACACTCTTACTTTCGTTTACCTGCATTTGCTATCACTGAACAAATAAGTTAATTGTGATTTGTAAAGATTGTGTACCTTTGGTTTCTCAACAAAATTATCTTTTTTAGAGATACAACAAAAAACACTTCTCGTAAATGCTTTTTTATTTTATATATGGCATTATTGTATACTCTTACCTTCATTTACCTGCATTTGCTATCACTGAACAAATAAGGCTAGTTATAATACTGAAGTTACATGCACATCCACTGTATCCGCAACTGCATTAAATTTCTGTGTCAGATTGGACTTTCAGTTCATTTATACAGGTTACTTTCTGGAAATTTTCTATTTTAAGTTCCTATAAAGGTTACTAAAAACACGTAGTAGTTAAGAAAATTGTTTTGTGGAATGAATGGATGTGAAATTTACAGGCAATTTACTGGTTTCCTTCCAAATTTCTTTACATTTATGGTTGTGTAAAAAAAAGAATTTGAGCTTTGCATGTACTCCACCTGGCTTGCATCCTCTTTATTGCTGTAAGACAAAGTTATGAGACAAAGTTTAGTTTTTGTTTACTGAATTTGAGGAGGATATCCTAACCCTAAAGTTATTGTTCCTTGAACATTGTATCCATTCAGAAGTATTTTTTAGCCATGTTGTTGCAGAGAAAAAAGATGTTTTAGAAACTTGCAGAAAGTTCTGTGCTCACGTTCCAACTCTTTCGGCACATCTAGTTTCGTCTCTTTATTTATGTTTTTCATCCTTGTACACATCTAGCTTTGAGTCTACAAGGAAGTACATTGTGTTTTCTCTGAAGGATTTGTGTTTGAACATTCCTATGTAATTGGTTCCCTTCTTCATAATTTAACCTTTTTTGTACACTTTTTTCTTGCCTCTTTTAGCTTTTTCAGCAGTTTACATGCAAAGGAAACGATCATCATTATTGTTCATTTCTGCTTCGTCTTGTTTTGTTCAATAATTACAAAGGTGACAAGGAGTTTAAGAACATCAAAAAGTGAGATTGAGCCTTTGGTATCTGAATTTATTTAAATTGATGTAAGCATAGGATATTTATCTTTTGAAGCACTTTACGTGGCTAGAAACTTTATATATACTTAGCTCTATTAGTTATTCATGAGTAGCCATATTTTCTGAATAATTGACATGCAAGCAGCAGTTCTTAGAAGTTTCTTGTTATTGCATGTATGGTGCATTACTTTGTTATCAAATTCTTGATTTCTAACTGTGATCATGCATGCATTTATAAAATTTACTTGAACGTGCATACACATCTCATGTTTGATTTATGGGATTCTTTAATCAGGTAGACAAGTTTATGTTTGTTATATTTCATAGTATCTTGTTGAATTAGTCATGATCTTTAATCACGCTCCAACTTGAATGTACCATGATTTTTGCAAATTCTGCTCATCTCTATTTGAAAACATGTCTACCGTTTGATAAAAAGGTCATTTTGCCGGATTGAAGTTTTCATAGAAATATTTTCTTGTTTCCATCTTTCCTCTTTTGGAATGCGCAAGCTTAAGTGCCTTGGCACATGTTTCAAAATGTAGGTTTCATCCTTCTTGCATGGGGATGACAATTGAACAAGCAAAAAAGTTGGATAATTTTCTGTGTACAGATTGTTCCTCTGAGGATGATGCGAAGAGATCTCCGAACGATTTTCCAGTATCTCCAGTTTCTGAGGCCAAGGTAGAGAAATGGTTATATTTTATATAGTTTTTGTTCGTTACATGTACTGCTTGTAACTATTTAAGAACCTTCGTTTAAAAAAAAACAATTTAAGAACCTTGCATGTCACATTGGCACATTGTTGCCTTGAATGACTCAACGCCATGAGAAATCCAACATTATGTGCTCTATAGTTAAATAATTACTGACGTAAACCATTCACACCTTGTATGAAGGAAAATCCATGTCATCATAGCCAACTAACTATACTTAGGCTTCCAAAGATGTATTGTTCAGGACTCACATATGATCAATCACATGCTGGATTCCTCCAAAAGATAGAAAAGGATATTAGCATATACCGAAGAGAAGTTTATGAGATGTCTAGTATTTCCATTCCAGACTTTAACTTCTTTCTACATGAATTTGGCTACATTTGGTCAATATGCGATACTATTTATCCCCGTTCATATGCAAAGTTAGAGAAATCAGAGTCACCTTTTATAGTCTATCAAAAAACCGCATAAAATGACTTTGTTATTTTGCTTTGAGCGAATAATAACAATTAAATACACTGAGGTACATTATTTATCTTAGTCATAGGTGGATTATCAGGGTATGAAGTTCTTATCAAGTCTATGATCAAGGTAGATCTCTTTGTTGAAATGCTTAAAGCATATTTCAGAATTTTATGAAAATCCAAACTTGAATGTCAGATTCATAAGAATACAACAAGTGTGTTCTGAAATATGTTTGAGTTTTTATATACAACATGTATAAACCAAATTGTGAATATCACACTTTAGAGATGGATGTGATGTGGCCTTGGACAAGGAAATCAGGAGATGAATGTAGAGCAGTTTTGATTTTATATAGACATTGCTTAAACTGCTCCTCAGTTGTTGATAACTTTTAACAAGTTCTCCCACCCTGATATAGTTGAATTGTCATGAACGTCACAGTCATAGTAATTAGAGCGAAACTTTAGTGCATTTGAGCCATACCAGATCCTGCTCAAACTTGATCTGAACTTGTTTTGAGTTAGCTTATCTCAACTCGTAACTGGTTTTACCCAATGAGGACTATCTCAAAGCTTGATTTGAAGCTCAAGATGAGCAGGCTTGAAACAGATTAGATTTGCTCTGAACCTAATGTCTCAGATGAAATATAAGAATTATTTTGTGAAAACTATAGAAATGCTTTGATCCGGACCACAAGATCTGACTTCTTGGTTCTGTCTTGAAGTTGGCTCAAGTCTATGTTAAGGCCAGAATTTCAGCTTGTATTATAGCTTGATGAGTCTTGCACAAAGCTTGAGATGCATGCATGCAAGTTTCCATCAATGTGGAATAACAAAATGCTATAAATTATCATGTTATCTTTCTTCATTAAGGTAACTTTTATCTATTGGCTTTTGTATCTCTTTTTTTCTGCATGTGTTCATTTGCAGAAAGCTTTAGTTCGAAAATTGTGTCATTCTGCTTTTTATGATTCCATGAGCACAGCCTCTTTTGAAAGCCGAACTCATTTGTCAAATGTTCTTCTCAGTATAAGATAATTGCACATCTGGTTCCAACAGGATTGACCATAGATCAATCAATGAAATTATCTCTAGTGTCTTCCATACATTGTGGCGGTGGAATAACTTGTTGCCATGATTTCTTGGTTGTGAGTGTTTTTATTTCCATTTCAGAGGGCGCCTCAATTTTGAAGTGGGTTTCCTCTGGTGTATTTCCTTACCGTATGATTTGACCTATTAGCATATTAGGTACCCAAATAGGTTCTCTGATCTCATTTATTAGCCCCCTGATATTTCACCACAGGAGAGTTACGGAGCCCATCTCATCTTTTTGTTAGGGTCATATATTTTTGTATTTGTTGACTTGTCAAACAATATCTTGTGTAATTCTTGATGATTCATGTAAGTCAATAATTCTTTCTGTTTTACAGGTTGAAACAAAGAGGCGCAAGAGGTAATCATTGATGTTTAAACTGGCAGTCTTCTAGTGGAAGGTTTTCATGACAAGTAACTCTTGTATTGTTGGTGTTATGAGGAATTGTACAGTTCAGACTGCTTGCACAAAGCATGGTGTAATCTTTTAACTTATGTCTGGTCTGTTAGTACAATGAGTTGTTAATTTTATGACTTTCCTCCCATCTAGATTGTGAATCCCAGCTCCTGTGTGACATAGGCACTGTTCTCTGGGTGACAGAAAATATGATGCGTGAAAGATAGTCTTGATTGTTAGAACAATATATGAACAATTTTGTGGCCTTCCATGAAATTCTTTGCTTTCTTGTTTGAGATGGCCAGGATTGTTGATCCATCAATTCCGTTCCTTTGACATGGCTGCTTATGTGTAAAACCACAAATCAGCCGCCACCTTTCTCCGGCTGGTTTTAAGTGGAAGGACAGCTGAAGAAAGAGAGTCGGTATGCTAACTTACTAAACTTTTGACTCCAATTTTGGCTGTTACCAATTTACCATGAGGTAGCACCTGGAACTTTGTCATATATATACTCTTTAAGTCCATGATGTTGCATGCAGTACTTGTGCTTGAGTAGTTACGTATGTCAGCCCCTTTCCCAAATGTTGCAGCTTTCCCCCTCCATTAATCAGTTTGTCTAAGTCCTCCTCTCCCTTTGCAGTGACAGAGATCATGAGACTGCTCCATATAATTAATGAGAAAAAGGAGCAAGATTAATTTGATGAACTGTTGAATCTGTTTACATTTTTTGCCAGTCTGTACATAATTTTGTTTGTCTTTTTCATATCTAGTGTCCGATCACATGCAGGGTGGAGTAGTAACATATTGTGCGTGCCGTAGAAGAAACAAGTGATTCAGGGAATCTTCATGTGACCTGCGGAGTCTTGTGTTATTGTGTATTTAAGATTCTGTCACGTTCGACTGTTAAGACCCCACTGATGCAGCGTTGTATGTGCATGGTTCCATATGCACGGAGTTTTCCTAGTCTGATAACCATTCCCCATCCTCCGTACCCGTGGTGCATCGAGAGGTATAGATAGATATTAGGCGTTGTTGGTTGATCAAAACCTTTATCCTGAACCCGATCCTAACCAGACCACTTTGTGGTAGCCCTGCAAGTAGTAGCCAGCTGGGGTTGGAGATGTAGTTTAACCTGGAACTTTGGCCGCAGTACGGCAGCTGCATGCTGCTGCCGGGAAGAGGAGCCTGGCCGGCAGACGACGCCCGCATTGCGGCATGCAGGCGTTGCTATCTTAGCTAAGGTAGCCCCCTGCTTCGAAGACCATTTTCTTGTTGAAGAACTAACTGATGTTACTGATCCCTGGAGACGAATTTTATACGTAATATCATGGGCGTACTTATGCATCGTTTGGGTAGAGCCAAGAACTCAATTAAACAGTGTGAATCATATGAGCTCTCGGTTGTTGCAGAGTTGCAGGGAATTTAAAAAGAAACAGCAAGTCATGTAAATCTTGCTACGGTACGTAGCCATTCAGGATCAGATGGAGAAACTTCTGACTGGTCATTCGTACTACGCTCCGATCAAATCGACCTAATGAAATGAGTTGACGCGCTTGTTATATAATTTTTATGTACATGTGACATTCCCACGCATGGAACGCCATGCATTACCACGTACGTGTTAGGGGCAAGCACGCATGCAGCGCGTCAACTACTATGCTCCAGGCTTGAACATTGTTAATATGCTTATGACTAACGTGATCATCAATGGTATCAGAATCAGGTTCGTTAAATCCGGCGAACTTCGTTCCGAAATCTAAAATTGACGGTGACGGAGGCCTCTCACGCCTGCTGCGAACCTTCTCAAACCTACAACTACGTCTGATTCGAACTCCGTCCAGCGATTCGAGGTTCGAGCGTTCCCTATTTTTTTTCTCTTCGGTGAAAGGTACGTCTATACTTGCGCAAGGAAAAAGATTTTTAATAATAGATCTGCAGACATCATTAGTTGAAATCTTTAAATATTATTTTGGGCCCCAACATGTAATAACTCATTATTGTTAGAAAATAATTAGTATATATATTATTTTCTGAATATCTAATTAAAGGTCATTATCAATCTTTAATTACCAAATTTTGTATTAAACAAATAAATAAATATTTTATCAGCATCAAAGAACATTGATTACTCCTTTGGATTGTTATTTTAATTAAAATCCATAAAAAAATTTTAAACTAGCTGCACGTATTGCATATTTTTTATCATTTATTATTTAAAAAACATTACGCATATATTAGCCTTCTTGATTCACTCTGAAGAGTGTCAGTGAAGTTATTTTTCTTTTGGAATTAACATTGCCATTATCCAATAATATTTTTATCTTTCTGGCAGTTTTGTTTAAATCCCAATCATTTCTGAATATCTTTTTTGCGAGACTATTATTAATTTTTTATACCATTCTTCTAATCCCATTGATATCACTTATAGTCATCTATTTAGTGAAACTGCTTACTGCAATATCTCGTGATTAGACTTGTTTCTATTCTTAGTAATGGTCATATGTCGGTAGCACAATTATTGTCCACCTGTATGCATGCTACATATTATTATTGATTAGCATTGTCAGGTTCTTATTAGAATTCTCACTCTCTATTAGCCACAAATTCTTAAATATTTATTAAAGATCCGAATAATTTTTGGGGATTTATTTCTTCTATATATATACATTTAAATTTTGTAAAAAGAAAAACTGCATTTTAAATATATATATATATATATATAATTTAAATTTCAAAATTTGAAATTCGAAAAGTTCAAAATTTTTAATTAAATTCAATTATTTTAAAAAAATTAATTCAAAATTTCGGAATTTTCAGTTTTGAATTCTGAATTCAAATTTATTTCTGAATTATATTTATTATAATTTAAATTTCGAATTTTCAATTTTTTAAAATTTTGAATTTTCATTTAAAAAAAACATTTTTAGGTTTTCCTTGAAATTTCAATTCTAAGTTTTTTTTTCAAATTTCAAATATAAATGAATTTAAAGTTTTTTCTTGAACACTAAGTATATTTGTTTGACATTTTAGATAAAAAAAACTATGTCGAAATTTGTTGCTGCTGAACTGACCAAGTTGGCACGCTTTAATGGTGTCAATTATGATATGTGGAGTCGAAGAATTTGGTATGGGCTAGTTCATGATAATTTGTAAAAATATATTGATAGTGCTGCCCTAACGCTTCTAGAAGATGCTAAGCAAAAGTTAGCTCATACAAGAGCTATGGAACAATGGAAGCTAAATGATGGAAAAGCAACAACCTTCATATTGATGTATATGAATGATAATCTCATCAGAGTTTTTGAAACACATAAAAGTGCACAAGAACTTTGAAATGCTTTAAAGGACAAATACACGTCTAGAAGAGATATGAACTTAATGCTCCTATTACATAGATACACTACTTGTAAAATGAAAGTAGATGTAATGTATCAGATCAAGTTAATCAAATGATAGTGATGGCCAAGGACTTAGAAACTGCAGGATGCCCCTTACCTGAACCTCTGTAGATAACAACAGTCCTGAATAGTTTGCCATCTACATTTGATATGGCTGTAACTGCTGTTCGTGTGAATGAGTCTATCAAGCAAGTGGCACAATTGTCTTCTATCTTGGCAGTTGAACAAGACATGGCTAAAGGAAAGAAGAAAATAGAAATTTTTTATGCCGAGAAAAATGAAGAAGGACAAGAGGATGAAGCTCATGCTATTCATCATAAAAAGAATCTTGGTCCGAATAGAAGTCAATTCAAGCCTAAATACAAGAAGACTCAACGTGGAGCTTGTTATAGTTGTGAAAAATTTGGTCATTTTAGATCCAACTGTTCTACGACATTTGGACACAGCCAAACTAAGGGTCTATAACGTAGCGGACAACAGAGCAAAGGAGCAAGTTCAAGCAAGGCATCATTCCTCGGTGTCGTTGAGTGCAATGCTGCAACGACAGATATAGAAGGGTGGTAGATTGATTCTGGAGCAACTCGTCACATTGCCAAGACAAAAAGGTCTGCTTGAATTCAAAGAACTGCAAAAAGGGGAACGGAGAATTTACATGGAAAATAACACCTACTTGGACGTTGAAGGTGTTGGAAAGTACAATGATACTCCAAGAAGTTTTGTACGCGTCAGGAATTCGACGGAACTTAATCTCTATCCCAAACATGCTGTAGAATAATTTAGAAGTTAGATTCTATAATGGTCATGATACAATTGACAAAGAAAAAAAGGTTTATGCCATGGGAAAATATGTACCTGGACACGATTTATTCTGCCTGACTGTAAATAACAATGAATCAATGAATGGTCCTTCTGAGTACACTTTGTGTTATGTGTCTAATTTTGATCTCTGGCATGAGAGACTTGGACACCCAGGAAACTCTAAAACGGATCAAATAATCAAAATGAACTTATTACCTAACATATCTGGTACAAGAACAATCTCATGTGAGCATTGCTTGACCGGTAAGATGACTCGAACACCCTTTCCAACTAGGACAAGGTCGACGGAATTATTAGGATTAGTTCATTCTGATATTTGTGGACCGTTGAGTGTTCCTACATACAGAGGTAAGGAATATTTCATTACATTCATTGATTATTATTCTAAATATTATTACGTTTATCTCTTAGAAAGAAAAGCTGAAGCTTTTGAAACTTTCAAGAGATATAAAACAGAGGTAGAAAAAGAATTGGGAAGACCAATCAAGTGTTTAAGGACAAATCGAGGAGGAGAATATACCTCCCGGAAATTTGAGAATTATTGCATTGCAGAAGGCATACGTAGGCAAACTACGATGCATATACGCCACAACAAAATGGAGTGACGGAAAGAAAGAATAGAACATTAATGAATGCAGTAAGATGTATGTTGTCCCACTCGGGTCTACCCAAAGAATTTTGGGGAGAAGCAGTGTTGACCGCGAGTTACATACAAAACAAAATTCCTACAAAGTTCGTAGAATTGACGCCATACGAGTTATAGAATGGTAGGAAGCCCAATTTGGGCTATCTCCGAAAATAGGGATGTAAAGCGCATGTATTAGTTCCTAGTCAGTTAAGTAACAAACTGAACTTTAGGATGAAAACATGTAGATTTATTGGATATAGTCAAAATTTCAAAGGGTACATATTCTTCCACCCAGATAGAGGTCTCATAGAGAGTCGAGATGCTACTTTTCTAGAAAATGAAAAGCAATGCATCCAAGAAGATGATGATCCTTTGATGTCTCTAGAACATGGTGAAGTCAACTCTGAACACACATTGAATTTTCCAATAGTGGGAGTTGATGCTACACAGAATACTGTACCTTTGGATGAAGTGTAGGAACCCACACTCTCCACGAGTATAATTGGCAACAAGAGACCACGGACGAAACCCACACATTTGGATGATTATGTTATGTAGGCTTCGTGTTACTCCATTGATGTTGACATAGAGGATAGTACAGATCCTATTACTTATAAAGAAGCAATGGCTTCTAATGAGTCGAAATCATGGTCGGCCACCATGAAAAGTGAATTGGACTCAATCGATCGGAACGGAGTATGGACACTATGTGACTTGCCGGAAGGTAGGCAATCCATAGGGTACAAGTGGGTATTCAAGAAAAAGTATCGGACTGATGGTTCTCTTGATAGGCATAAAGCTAGATTAGTTGCCAAGGTTATACTCAACAAGCCGGAATTGATTTTCAGGAAACCTATTCTCCAGTAGCTAAGTTTGCTTCGATTAGGACGATCTTAGCGACAGTCGCATATATGGATTTGGAGTTATTCCAAATGGATGTTAAGACAACATTTTTAAATGATGACTTAACAGAAGCTATATACATGCGTCAACCTGAAGGTTTTCAGGTTGAAGGTCAGGAGGATAAGGTGTATATACTGAAAAAGTCATTGTATGGCTTAAAACAATCGTCTAGATAATGATATTTAAAATTTCATAAGACGATAGTCCAATTTGATTTTAAAGCGAACAAATTAGATAATTGTGTGTAGATTAAGAAAAGTGGGAGCAATTTTGTGATATTATCACTATACATAAATGATATCTTGCTCGCTGGTGATGATGTCACGATGCTCAATGAAGTAAAAGATAAATTGAGCAAACAATTTGAAATGACAGACATAGGAGATGCATCATATGTACTGGGTATTCAAATTATTCGAGATAAAAACTCAAGACTATTGAGTTTAAGTCAAGAACGGTATATTAATAAAATACTAAGAAGGTTCGGGATGCAAAATTGTAGTCCCGCGTCTACACCACTTGTGATTGGAAAAAGACTTAGTAAAAGTCAGTGTCCTAATGTGGGCCAAAAACCCTTAGAGAAACCCTATGCACAAGCGGTGGGTAGCTTGATGTATGTAATGCTTTGTACACGGCCTGATTTAGCTTATGCAGTAAGCTTGGTTAGCAGATTTCAAAATAATCCCGAAAAAGCCCATTGAGAGGCCATTAAGAGGATTCTACGATATATGAAAGGCACAGTACAATTGAGACATACCAAGCTGATACATTGAAGACTATAGGATATTCGGATGCGAATTTCGAAGGTGACATAAACGATCGAAAGTTCACATCCGATCACTTATTTTTATTGGGTGGAGCAGCCATTTCTTGGGGAAGTAAGAAATAAGGATGTGTGGCAAGACACATACAGAAAGCTGAATACATTGCTTCAGTATAGCAGCCACCCATGGAGTTTGGCTTAGACGTTTTCTCTTAGAACTAGAGCTCAATTTGATCACTGAACCACTTCAAATGTATTGTGATAATCAAGCAACGATAAGCTTGATAAACAGTGGAGCTAATAGTTCTAAAGAAAAACACATTGAGATAGAATATCACTATATTCAAGATATAGTGAAAAAGAAAGAAGTGACTGTGACCTATATGCCTACCAATGATATGTTGGTTGATTCCTTGACAAAAGGAATTGCAGTTGGAACGTTCGTTAAACATGTTAGTTTAATGTGACTCAGAAATACACGAGTTAAATATAAATTATTATTTCCAAATTAGTACTTCACGGATAGTGAGAGTATTAAAGTTGCGATAACATTACATGAATAATGTAAATGTTCAAATTACATGACCACATTGGTCAAGTGAGAGATGTTAATATGCTTGTGACCAACGTGGTCATCAATGGTCGGCTGAAATGCTCCTCCACGGATCGATTCTTAGGCATGCACTGGTCGTGGGAGGACGCGGACGAAACGACATTTTTGGCGCTGGTGGAAGGGCGGACGACGGTGATGCTCAAGCGGCTATATAAGTCTCCTGCATGAGATGAAATAATCACCGTTCGAGAGCCCACATCCGCAAGAACCTTTCTTTCAAACATGACCGGTGGTCGTCGTGGCTGTGGCCGTGGCGGTGGTTGTGGTCGCGATGGTCGCCGTCGTGACGATTTTGTTTTTCGCAATTTTCGAAATATCGCTTTCCAATGATTTTTTTTCTCTGTCTTTTCCTTTTATCACATAAGAGGTAAAATTCTAGCATTTGCGATCGACAAGAAAACATTCAGGCTCTCACCTAAAGCATTGTCATGCACGAGTTGCTGTGAGAAAATGTTGAGGAGGAGAGAGATCACTGAGGTCGTCTCATGGAATTTGGAGGCTTAAGAAATTTTGATGAACAAAACGGATATAATATAATGCTATGCTATCCTTTAATTTATCTTTAATGATCGAAGGACCGCTCTCTTGGTCACAGCCAACGGACGGCCGGTGCAATGATTTTTTTTATCCTTAATATATACGTTGTTAATAATATAATTAATTTAATCCTAACTTAGATCAAAAAATATATTTTTTAATTACCGTTAAAATGTTCCATTGTTAAAAACGTACTTGAAGAGCCTTAGTTCAAAAACAGATTTCCTAAGAATTAATGTCAACAGCCGTCTTCAATTTGTATTATCTACTCTTTTGAATTGTTTTATCTAGTAATATTCTGCTATCATCCGATAATATATGAACATCTTAATTTTTTTTTGTACGTGTAACTTTTTTGCTCATCCTAAGTTCATGTTATAACATATCTTAGCGACCATTAAAAAGGTGATCGACACCCAATACTAATGTCAACTATATCATTAAAACAAATATTTCCTCAACAAAAATCATTGCAACAACCGGTAGAGCACTGATCATTCAAAGGAATTCATTTTTTTTAAAAGATTAATGCCGTTACGATCATCAAATTTCCAAGTAATCAAATTTAGAAGAAACATTCGTCTTGAGCAAGAGAGATTGTTCAGACACAAACACCATTGTCATTCTAAAAATTACTATTATCATTTATATTATGTATATTTTTTTCTTATGAAATAAAATTAGAGATAGACGAACGAGTCATGCCATTCTCGGATCGTGTGGTGCCGAATTGACATTATATTATGCCAGTTCGGCACGATTCATGCACAGTCTGACTGGGCTGGTTGGTCGAGTCGTGCCGGGTCGGACGACTCATTTTTTTCTCAAAGTTTGTTTTGTATTAATTATAAAATAAAATTATGATTATTAAATATATAATAAAATTTCATATATATAATATATTTATATTATATGATTAAATATTTAAATATATAATAATAAATTAAAATAAAAAAATGTGTTCATCGGGCCGAACTCGTGTCGGGCCCGGATTCATCGAGCTCGTGCCGCTTGTGCCCAAGATCCTGTCTGACACGGTATGGATCGAGCCCGATCCCGCCGTCGTGTTTGAGCCGGGCGGTCCGATTTGGTAGAATTTCGAACTGATCCTGCGGGCCACATGAAATTTCATTTTTAAATAAAATGAAGTGATAATAACACATTGAAGTGATAACTCAGCCTAAAATTTACTCTGCCTTCCGCTTCACACATTCCGATGGTGAGATTTAAAGTGCGAGAATATTTTTAACTATGTAATACGTTAACTATAATTAAAAAATCAGTTCGGTTAAGGCATTATCAACCTAATTTAAATTTGTCACAAGTTACAAATTCTACATCTTATATTTTCAAGCACATTCTTTTTTATTTAAATAATTTATTTGTTCTCTTTTTTTAACTGTTTAATTTTCTCTATATCACTGCAAGAAAATTATCTATTTTTGGGGAACAATTTTTGACGGACAAGAATTCTTTACATTTTCGACGGCATTTTCAATGGATAAAATAAATCTTTCAAAATGTCGAGGGTAAAAAAATTCTTCGCTACTACGGACGGCAAATTCTCGTCATGCCTAGCCTTCGGAATTACTTATGAATTTAAATATGTCAATGATTCTGAAAGTTAGGCCGGTCGATAATTATATTTAATATTTTATCCTTAATGTTTATAATATAATATAATACATATATATCTTTCTACATTTACTTATATTCTTTTCTTGATGCATTAATAAATAATATATTAAATACGTTATCATTATTTTTCATTTTCTCACTTTCATATTTTATCTTTTTACTCATTTTCTTTTTAATATATTTATAGATATAGAATATAGATTATAAATAAATTTATAATATAAAATAGATAAATTTTAATAAAATTAAAATATGTTGACTTCCTATCCAAGATATAACTAATTTTAACCATAAGTATAATTTTCGGATTACATCTTGGATTCACAAAATATATTTTTTTTATAAAAAGTACATACACAATTTTTTATCAATATAATCTTATTCATAAAAAATATTTTTTTGCTAAAAAATAAATTTCAAAATTATGAATGATAAGTATTCTAAGTTCTTTCTTTTTCTAACTATATTTCTTTTTATTCTCACACTTCTTGCATTCTATATAAATCAAACATGTCATTATTTTTTTTATTATATGTTAAAACATTATGAAAAGTAAGAACATAAAGATATATGTGTCTTAGGATAATATTAAGATATATAATATTGTTAGTATATACACATATTAATTAACATTAGTATTATATATACATTAATAATGTATACGAAATTCATGAGCTGTAAAAGGGGTCATTTCGGTATGTATTAAAGTGCCATTTCCGTCGCTCTAATAGAAAGTTCGATTTTGTTTGATTCAAGGCGTCACAAACCGGGAGGTGGAGCCTTCTCCCACTTCCTTCTCTGTTCCCTTTCGTTTAAACCGTTTGTGTGCAAGTGGTTGAGGCCCTGGAGTCGTAGTAGTAGCAGAAGGATGAAGGAGTGGAGATATGGAGGACTTGGAGTGATGTCTGGACTCCAGTCCTCCATTGAAGTAGCAATAAGTGTTTGATATGTATGCCAGTATGTGCGACAGTCGTCAACACCTTCTCCTCTGTCTTCTTCCCCCGTGTCGATGTGATGCAGCATTTGCCAATGGATGTTACTTTTCATGCATGTATGGTTCCATGCTGTGCCGGAGTTATGACGTTGGCTGGTAAAAGAGGCTCCTTTTGGTTGTCTTTTTTTTCTTTCATCACGATTGGGGGAAGAGAGCGAAAGGTGCAATCGTTTTGTCAGTCATATAGGGTAAATGAATGTTCTTTTTTGGGGTTTCTTCACTGTTTTCGTTTTGAGTTTTGATCTCGATAGGTTTCAGTTGATCGATCCTTTGCGGGATGTCTCAATGTGGATGTTTGAGCAGGAAGCTATTATAACTGTCTCAATCGCAGGGTGTCAGCTTTTGTGCCTGTTTGCTGGTGGTTATTTGGCACTTACATTTCTGACTCATATCCTGCAAGCAAATATCTGGTCAGGCAACATTGAAGTTATGTTTCTTTCTTGCTATGGCAATAGACATGGTGCAAATGTGCAAATACAAGTTTGCCTTTTACTATTTGTTTTATATTTTTAGTCTCCTGTACCATGGATGGTTGATTCAATAAGTTCATCCTAGGGACAAAGTTGTTCAATTATTGTTCATTTGTTCTTAATCTCGTTGTACATTGCATGGAAACTACCTTCCAATTCTATATTGTCAGTCTCTCTTGTTCCATAGTCCATTGCAACTGTAATTATGAATACCTTATTAGTCTTGTCGTAACTGATCAGAGCATGCAGCATGCTTGGAGTGGGATTCAAAGTCTCAAAAATGTTTCATCTGTTGTACCTAAATGCGGAAAGTACTTTTGTCCAACAAATTGCCTTTTTAAAATCTTTCTTAAAGCAATGCAGCTATGGATGTCCCATTCTATTGACGCACTTTGTTATGAATTGCCTTTTAAAGAACTCAAGCAGAGTAACTACAGATGTCTCTTCTAGTAATGTGCTTCTAACGCATTTTGTTAAAGCTGTCATATTTCTAGCATGTACTGAAGTTTCCATTTTCGGACAAACTCTTCATTGTGTACTTTTCTTCATTGTCGTATTCATGAGCATTCTGTTTTCTCAATATGTCTCTACTCAGGCAGTCATTGCACATTTTTTCATTGTGCATATAGAGAACCATGTTTAGACTATAACATATCAAGTTTTGACTTAAGTATATCTCAACATATCTCCTTTCTACATAGGTTGTGCAATTGCTCATTTCTTCATCGTGCTGTAGAGATCACAATATTTGGACCATGGAATCTCAAGTTTCAACTCAAGCATATCTCAACGTGGCTGCTTTGGATCTAGTGTTTAGACCATTGACAAACTGATTCTATTTGATCAAAACATCACGTCTCCTCGAGTACTTTTGTACTTTGGTATGTTATAATGTACTTTGTTCATAAAGCTTCATTCACAGAAAGCTCTTTTAAGTTGGCTTTATGGTTTTTTTTTATCTCCTAATCATGTTCTCCTTCTGTAACCTTTTCTTTTCATTGGTACTTATTTTCCTTAAACTCTAAGACACAATTTTCCTTGATAATGTACAATCACAACAACAACAAAGCCTTATCCTACTAGGTGGGGTCGGCTACATGGATCATACGGCGCCATTCCGCTCATTCGTATGATCCATATAGCCGACCCCACCTAGTGGGATAAGGCTTTGTTGTTGTTGTTATAGCCGGTCCCAAACTCGAATAAAGGAGGAGGGTTGTGTTAGGCCCCGACAGTCAGCGTAAAATCCTGTCGAATCTCATGAACATGGCTCAACGAATGAGCGGAATGGCGCCGTATGATCCATGGCATGAACCATAGTTTAAAAAAATGTGATGTTTTGATTGTTTTTGTTGGACAGGAGAAACTATATTGTTGACTTTCCGATAGTACCTTTTATGGCTCAGCATCAGTGTGATGATTCTTTCATTACTTGTTTGTTTGTGACTGGCATACCATTCCTGCACAGTACAAGACTCATATTTGCACAGTACAGCTCATATTTGCAGCAAATTCCTGATTTGGGCATTTTTTTCTTATTCGAATTAAAGTCCAGTTAAAAATCCATCTAATGCATATGTTTTTTACTAATCATAATCAGAGTATTTATTGTACTTGCCGAGATTCATTTAAACAATGCGGCCTATTCAAGGAGCATTATTATAGCATCCAGTTTGCAAATTATAATTATCTTTGGGGAGTTTTCTCAAACTAGGCTGTATGCTGAGACTAAATAGTTTGTCTTACATACATGCTATTTGAATGTATCTTTTGTTGTGTTATCACTATAGGTTCTGTAGTCCTCTTGCTGTGGCACTTGTAATTTGATTGTTTGATTTTCCGGAGAGTTTTTCCTATGGTATTGGACTCATTCTTTCTTTCAATGACATATACCACAGTGATAGATTTATGAAATGAAATGTATAATGCGTGATTTTCCACTAGGCTGGAAATTGTCTTGAAACGGGTGTACTGTTGCTTCTGCTACTAATTGGACTCTCTCATGTGCATGTCTTTTTCTATTGAGAGTTTTTCTCTCAAAATTTTTTACATTAGTCCTTAGAAAATTCTGAGACTGTTGAATATGCAGTATTCTAGGTACTACATGCTTTTAGAGGCGTTCTTATCTTTGAGCAGTTTCCAGTTCTTATTTGTGTCACCAAAATTTGGATATATGCTGTTGTCATAACAGGGAGTGGTTCATATAACCATAAATCTGTTAGAACTCAGAACAGTGACCGCACTGACAGAGCAAATCTAATATCATCAGCTCCATAGTAAATCTGGGAGAATGTGTCTGTCCTTTAACTTTTGTCAATCAATGATGTCGGTTCTTTTGAATTTTGAAGTGCTTCATCTCAAGTCGAGGCTTCCATCCAATGGGGTATACCAACACTTGGTGCTGGTCGTGCAGTTGCGATGGGTGACTGCTGCATTATTTCTGTTGTAGAGGTAATATCTGACGCGGAAGATTATCTTTCTTGTGACTGCTCTTGTAGATGTAATTCTTTGTTGAATTTCCATCCTCAAATAACACTCTTTCCTTTGGTATATAAACAACTAGTGCATACATATCAGCTTCCAACCTATCTATTGCAACCCTTCCTCCTGCTTTATTTGATGAGTCGAGGCATTGGATGGATTTATGCTTTATGTTCTCTGTTTACTTTCAAGATAGATGCGGGGGTGGTAAAATTACTAGTAATCTATTATAGTCAAATGTGACGATCCGGTAGGCCTTAAAAAATTATAAATTAAATAAAATTTATCTATCTTGATTACTCCATACCACTGCCTACCTGCTTCTTTTTTACATTTTTACAGGAAGTGTGTACTTCACTAGTTATTATGTCTTATCTTGTCTCTTTTTTAAAATTGTGCAGCTTCTGTTGTGTATCACTAGTTAATTCTTTTTTATAACTCCGCCTATGTTTTATAGTCGGTCCCAAGCCCGAATAAAGGAGGAGAGTTATGTTAGGCCCCGACAGCAAGCTAAAATCCTGTCGAATCTCATGAACATGGATCAACGAATATGACGTCGTATGATCCGTGTAGCCGACCCCACCTAGTGGGATAAGGTTTTGTTGTTGTTGTTCTGTTGTGTATCATTTCTTCAGTTTACAAATCTCAACTCAATGAGATTCTTGATGATAATTGGCTTGATTATTTTTCTCAGGATATCAATTCCACAGTACCTCAATGAGACTGATTTCTTCAGGTCATGGGCCTCTAAACACAAGGGCAGGATGGGTTAGTCTCTCTTCTTAACTCCGTCACATGCTTTCATTTCACACTGGAAACCTTGAACAGCCGAAGTCATATAATTTGTGGACACAAGACAGAGAGAATGTTGGTATTCCATGAGGGGCTTTTAACTAATGAACAAAGGGCACGCAAGCACATGTCAGATTCTGCTCTCTGCTCCAGGTGCAGTGGATGTAGAGAGACCACATTGCATTCATTACGTGATTGCTTGGAAGCTAGATCCATATGGAATTTGCTACTTCCAAGGAATCGACGACCAAGTTTCTTTGAGCTTCCTCTAATTGAGTGGTCGGTTGTTAACCTTCAGCATCAACATACAGCATGCAATGGTGAATGGGGGAAAGTTTTTGTCATTTGGTTGTGGTTGATCTGGCATAATCGAAACAAGGCCATATTCGCTGGATAATTTATGCAGCCGCATGTGCTGGTGGCATGGATTGGCACAATTATCTTGGAAATCCAATGCAGCCTATGATGCGATGCAGATAATTCTTGAAGCACCAAACACTGGGTGTGGATTAACTGAAGGTGGCCAGAGGAGGGATAGGTTAAATTAAACTCAGATGGGGTTGCTAAAGGTAATCCGGGAATGGATGGAGCAGGAGTGATACGAGGCAGCAATGGAGAATGGCTAGGTGGCTTCGCCCACAACATAGGCTATACACATAAGTCGGAGCCGAACTACGGGATGTACTTGTTGGATTGCAGAATGTATGGAGACTAGGATTTTGAAAGGCATTGGTGGAAGTTGACTCCACTGTGGTGCATCAATTACTCATCCAAGACACGAACTCTTTCGCCAGTTTCAAACCTTTAGTAGCTACAATTAAATCATGGATCAGAAGGAGCTGGGATAGTGACACATATACTCCGTGAGCCCAACGGATGTAGGGACTGGATGGCTAATCTCGCCCTTACACTAGGAGTTCATTATTACGAGCATCCACCATCCGAGGTTGGAGGACTTTTGGTTGGTGATTTATCTGGGGCGTCATTACCCCCGCTTCTGTCATGTTTAGTTTAAATTTATGTTTTCTTTGAGCTTTGGCTCCCTTCTTGTATCGAAAAAAAAAGAATGGGAGAATGTTGTGAATATTACAATCCCACTCGTCAAACCATTTTCATTTGTTTGCTAAAATCAAGATTTTTTCCATCTTTAATTTATTCTCAGAATATAGTCTATGGCTTTGGTTTAGTAGTTAATGTCTGGGGTTTCTATATTCTTCAGCATAATGGCCTGAGCCTAAGATTTTTATTTCAGGCACCTACATAAGCAAATAATGTGTGTGTGTGTTTATATTGGTTGCAGTTTGACAGATTCTGGAATACCTTCATATTGGTCGTCAGCGTTGTCTTGACGACACACTGGACTCGATGTGAAGATGTCTAAGGACGGGGAATGCCATGGTGGGTAAATTTCAGATCCTTCCAAGGGGGACAACATGAGCGAGGAATTCTACTCTCTACCTTTCAATCTCACCCACATAGCGAAAGTTCAGATATTAAGACAATGAGTTGTGCATCCTTTTGCAATGTGATGGATGTGCAGCGCATATTCTTGTTCATCCAACCAACATGGCACAATTTTAACTAAAACCATAACAAAAATAAAAGACCGGAGGTTATAATTGCTCTCTCATAATGGCCATTTTAGGTGGCGTAAGCCTCTAATCGTGAATAGGTTCTCTAACTTTTATTTCTTGCAGCTTGGCTTCTTTTTTATTTTTCCTTGTTTTTATTGTGCCAAGACTACTTGAGATACCAGATGGCAGCAGCAGATCGCATCACTTTCTTAATGATGGTTTGATCCGCATTGGAAGCTCTTAATTATATATTCCTCATGCATCAACAGGTAAGCATATGATAAAATAAAGATGAATTCAGACGTTTGCAGAATGCACTGATCACCAGCCCCCACCGTTCTGTGATTTGTTCTTCCACGAGAACTTTCATGTTTCTTTTTCCGATGATGTACAAAATTCGTGGCGTGTAACCGTGCGTGTCAACGCTTCCAGAGGAGACATGAAAACTATGACGACTGCGGGAGTACATTATATACCTGATACACCTATGAATACATCAGAGGAGTCCAACTTATTGCTGAGTACACGGCCTTGCAGTGCTTCCATTGATCCATATCCTGCAGACTCTTCATCATCCACTGGTTTAGTGGTGGCGCCACTGTGCCACTTGGCGCGAGCACAATCTGAGAGCTCATCTCAAGTGTTGCGACAAAGCACAGCTGATCGGTGACTTAACAAGTTATACTTGTATGCATGATGACCGGAGGCATTAATAGTTCATGTTAACGCTTAAATGCATACAAATGTTGTCATTAACACAACTGCATTTCTACGACGAAAACCTACAGAGAAGATTTCCTAGTGACATTGTTTATGACAATTTAAATATCAATAAGGGTGAATCAAAACCACAAGAACTTGCCTCAGTGACAGTAACAAGCCAATTGACAACAAGCGTTCTCCATCTTATGCTTCAGCAATAAAATAACTGTCATATTTTCGTCGCGGGTGAAATAAGCAGAATTACACTAAGAATACAAAGTTAAACTTTGAAGTAGCACACAATACAGTTCACTGGGTATACATGAAGTGCACCCGTGGATATCAATATGCGGATCCAGCATATGATCTCAGAAGTGTGTGCCCTCTGGTGGCTGGACCAGTTTCCGGTTATGGGGTGCAGCCATTTCTTTCTTAAGCTGCGTTAAGATGTGCTCCATAGTGTATTCTCGTTGCCAATTTGCCAGCACGCTAAACTTTCTGGGGTCAACCTGCACCCACATTAAGCCAAAGGAAACAAGATTTTCCAAGCATTTAATGTTTTTATGATCATTATGAAAAAAAATAATATTGAACAAATGAAAAAACAGATTCACGAAACAACTTTACCACTCCTGTATCAGGATTAACGCAACTCATGTTTATCCGGGAATGGAATCGCACAGTGGGTGGCCTATCAGGATAATCCTTGTCACAGAACAACTTCAACTGATAGATGCGTCCTTCATGAACAGACTGAATAAATGTATGAGAAGATGCATATATTATAGATAATTAAACAGGATATAACACATTAGAAACTTTGTGTATTTACATTATGAGGACCAATGATAGTTCCTGTCCAGGAGCGCATATAGATGTCATCTCCATCATCCATCCCATAGCTCACAGTCCCATCTCCAATTCCTTTTTCTCCGCGTTCGAGCTCTTCAAGCAGTCTGAAGTTCCGAGGAACTGTATGTCGAATTAAAATTAGATGACTTTTGCTCGGATTTCCGTATCAAACAGTATTTCTTCACAAAGTAAATATGCAGCTAAGTATTCTCCTTGTAATTGATAGATTTACACAAATGCCTCAAAACATATTCCCTAAAGTGCTTAACCTTGTTTTGATCAAAATACATACAAGCTACGCGAGGAGGATGCTGGAACTCTTTATCCATTTTTTCCTCCCTACAGCCATCATTGTTTCAGGGATTTTTTATTTAATCAAATCAGGCCTAAAGGTAAGAAAACATAAGATCTACACATCTCCCATTTTACTAAAAAAGACAGGCATCACTTGTTGCATATGTGCATGGTTGAGGGGTGTAAAAACCTGAGCCTATGAATAGATTAAGCACAAGGGAGCATCTAGTTATTACCCGATTGTTCAGGGAAACTTAAAGTGGATTCGGAGAAAAAAGAGGAAGGAGAAGAATGGGAAAACCCTATTATGACATTTTGATGGTTGTCACAGATTTGGGTGATTAGGATTTGGATGCTTTGTTTACTTCACACTTAAGATTCGGACATTTTTCTATCAGAGGAAGAAGAAATTATTTTTGTTGTTTTCATTTCCACGAACAGGATGGTTGCCAAAGTGGACCATTGTCAAGATTTTGTTCAGTGTGTGTATTTACATGAGTTTTACAGCAAAACACGAACGGCATATTTTTCACAATTTTGTATATATACACACAAACTCCGCCTATATTTTATAGCCGGTCCCAAGCCCGGATAAAGGAGGAGGGTTGTGTTAGGCCCCGACAGCCAGCGTAAAACTCTGTCGAATCGCATGAACATGGATTAACGAATAGCGTCGTATGATCCATGTAGCCGACCCCACCTAGTGGGATAAGGCTTTGTTGTTGTTGTTGTTGTTGTATATATACACACAATGTAAACCGCTCCACTTCCTGATTACACTGTGCCTGAATGGGGGCAAAGAATCACATATGCCACACCGAATGACTCCTAGAACGATAAGTCAGTGTGTCCATCTAAGAGCTCCTAAACATGAAAGATTCCAGAAACAAAGACAGATCACACATCAAGCAAACTACATCCACCATTTTCCACATTTCGGTGGCAATCTCACACTGAAAAAACAAATGATATTTTCAATTGACACACTGCATTTGGTGACCATGTCAAAACTGTAAGCAGGGGCTAGTAGTCTTCATGTACTATCAACCATCACACAAAATAATAAAAAACAAAAGATTCATGGAGGAACATTGACTTGGCAAATCAATCTACAACAATTCCTCAATGTTACATCAGGCAAATCAGCATCAGAGCCTAACAAAGGGTATCCTTCAAAATGTCTAAACAACATTTCACTGACAAATCAAATATTGAGACACACATCTATAGGTAAGAGAGAGGCTCAACATTCTGACATGATTACAGTATTACTTGCGAGCTCAGCCTCAGGCTAACCAGTATTCAATAGTTGGGTGCGAGGCAAATCTTAACTTGTGAATCACCAAATAAAAGGAAGAAAGGGCAATTCATTTATTGTGTTCTCATTCTTGTGCTGATATATCAAACTTCCCATTAAATTTATCAATTGTGCCTTCATGTAGTATTTAGCATAAGAAACAACTCAAGTATACAACAACAACAACAACAACAAAGCCTTATCCCACTAGGTGGGGTTGGCTACATGGATCATACGACGCTTGATCCATGTTCATGAGATTCGACAGGGTTTTACGCTGGCTGTCGGGGCCTAACACAACCCTCCTCCTTTATCCGGGCTGTCGGGGCCTAACAACTCAAGTATAACAGTCTTAAATTTAAAACCTTACAAAATCATGACCTTCCTAATATACTTCCGAAGGGCGACTCATGTCAAATCCTAGATGTATGTTTGATTCAGAACAAAGAGGAGGCATGGTCAAGCTGTTGGTGAAAACAATGCCAAGTGAGAGGTATGTTCCGAAGGTCAAACAGGACATGATTATCCCATGTGCAAATAGATGTTCCTTATGCCCATCAGTTTTGCGGCCCTAAGATGATTAGATCAACTTATTGACTGATTGTACCAAGGAACAAACAATAGGATGTTGATATTCATGCATTGAGTTTAATAATTGTGATGATGAATATTATATGTGTTACTGAGGCCCGGTGATCAATCTCTGCATCAGCATATGGAAGATCCTAGTTCAAAAAATTGAGCATACTAATGTAAGGTGTCTGTTAATATTGATAATTGGTCATAGCATTTGAGAATCCTGATGAGGGTTCTTTTGAGGTTTCCTACTTCAACTGATGTCAATGTGCTGCCTCCCAGATTAGCAACTGAAGTGGATTTTTGTGTTTCTTTTGCTGAGAGCAGATTAAGATAAAGATCCTAAGAGTTATAGCATCAACAACCCTTTTAGACCTCCCTCAATGAGACATCAGACATCAAGCACAGTCAATTTAATCTAACATGTATACGGGTAACAACAACAAAAAAGAAGACACATGTTACAACAAGAACAAAGCTATATATCTCGACTCCCACATATCTCCGAAACAATTACTTAGCAGACACATCCATTGCCACGGGTGATCAGAATGACAAACGAAGAAATTTGAGACAAAGATTTCACCACATCAAACTAGTAGACTTTGATAGCGCGATCGATCCGATAATCCAGACTTGGATCACGTAACCAAAAAAAATAAAAAATAAGAGAAAAAAAACGTCACGCACCAGAGAAATCGAGAACGGTGGAAATCCGAACTTGATCAGAAAACTAATGAGGGGAAAAAGAAGGGATGGAAATCGCTCACCGACAACGCTGGATCCACCCGCAGAACCCACAGGCGTCATCGATCGGATCCCTAGTTATTATGATTATTATTATTATTATTCTTATTTTTGATCGATCTCACTCTGGTTTGTGTGATTTGGGAACAGCGGAAAGCCTTCTTCGCGGTGTCGATCCAATAATCCAAACTTAGATTATGCATCAACACAGTGAGAATAAAAAAAAAAACACAATCAAACACACATAACGCAGACATCTGAAGGATTAAGAACTGCATAAACAAAAGGAAAAATTAGGTCGAATCGCTCACCAACGACGCTGGATCCAGCAGCAGAACTGCCAAGAGTCATGGATCGGAAGCCCTAGTTTTCACTTCTCCTTTGCTCGATCTCAATCCTCAATTGTGTGGCAGCGGCAATCGGATCGGAATCCTCCCGAAGGCCGCCAATGTGTTTACCCCTCTTTCCTATTTAGATGCATCCGATGCGCCCAAAACAAAAGAAATGGACGCATGCTGATAATAAAAAAAAATACAATTCATAAATTAATATAATTCTTTTAAATGCTAAAGGTATTTTCAAATCTAAAACCATTACGTATTTAAATAAATATACTGATAACAGTAATTAATATGCTGTTTGATGATAATATAATTAATATTACTTATTAAGTTCTTTTTTAAATACGAAAGCTCGAATTCCCATCAAATATCTAAAAAACAAATATTTATATTTGATTATAATATAAAAATAAACTTATTGTAAACATTCAATTTGGTATGCATATATATATATATATATAATGTGCATAGTATATGAATATGCTAATATCTACAAGATCCTCTGCATAAGAATTATTTATGTCAATAGGAGCGACTCATCAATCCCAATAAGTCAGAAATATATGTCACCAACCTTTTGAAATACAATGCTTGAATCATAGAAAACAAAACATAGAAAAGAGGAAAATATATTTTTATTTATTGAAAATATTATAAAGTTCATTAAAAGAAAATTAAGAAAAATTTGGTTCCATCCTTAAAATCCCTAACACGTGTAGAGAAGATTATTCTAAAGGCACTACATAATTATATATTTTTATTATTGACTTTTTTTTGTTAACCTTGACCAATCAACATGTTTATGAGTTATCATAACCATAATTATCCAATATATAATTTAAGAGAAACGAACTTATGTGTTATGGATCCACATTTATATATTATAATAATCTTTCACATCAATATTCACATGCAAATAACCTCTCAAAACGTCATTAAAAGTGTAATCAACATCATCTACTTATCATGTACAAATTCAAGTACACAATGTAAACTATCCATGAGTATAAAACTCAAATACTTAGGTCAATCAAAACTAACATATACATTAATCTGTCTCTAACATATTCAATGTCATTTAACTACATGAAATATGACATGTATAAATCAATAAGAAAAAATATTAACAATCATCAACTAAATGATGTAGAATTAACAATCATCCACAAGCGATCAATTATAAATCATTAATTTGAAGTATATCAATGTCCAATCATCAATTGTTTACTGGTTATCGGTTGTCAATGATTAGTTCTCAATTATTTATCATTCATAATTTATTATCAATAATCATGTTCAATCATTAATTAATAATTAATCATTATGAATCGATCATAGTGATCAATTGGTCTTATGCTCTCAACTATTTGTCAGATTAATCATTTTAAATTATCCATCTAACCAAATTTATCGACCAGCCTCAATATAACTTATCATATCTCGACTTATTCAATCTATTCAATATGAAGAGACTATCAATAATTTGTTAACTATTGTAAGTTATTGGTCGATCATAAAAATCACAACATAAAATATTTACACTTATTAGAATATACCATATTATATCTACATTGGTTATTGTCAATGGTGTGCACATCACGATGTAACTCTAGATCTCATGGATAATAATTCAATCTCAATGATTCTTAGGTTCATTGCAAAGATGAGTGAGGCTTGTACACGAGTGTTGGAAGTTAACTTCAATATTTGCAGTTTCATTATTTTCCCTTCAATTATGTTGCCAACCTCTATGAATAATTAATTATGACTTTAATAATATCAACTATAGAAATAATCTACAATTAGAATGACCTACAACTTTCACGTGTTTTTTTTTTTTTGCTTAACTTGTTAGATCTATCTTTGTGATTAATGTTTTATACATAATAGTTCATCATGTGTATATCAATTCATAGCATAAAATTAGCATCATAATTTATCCAATATAATCACAACATATGTTCATTGTATGATAGATAATCATAGCATACACTATTACTATGATTAGCAATATTGATAATAAGTAATGAGGGACATTTTGATAATAAAATATTTAATATTTATATTATGACTTTCATTTACTACAATGAATCGATCTTCACATATTGTGTGAACATTCCTAAATCATGATATTATTGGTGAACCTCACCACAAGCATGCTCAAGGATTTAGGGGCCATGAAACTTCGTTCACAGGCATAAACTTTATGTTGCATTGTTGAAAGTAGACAAGGACCACATTGACCTATTAATGGATTGTGTTGGGATTGGACAATGGCCTTGTTCACTTAAAATGAGTCGTGTTGTCTTTCAAATTAAGATATATTGATCATTTTTGGATCATACCGAGGTCAAGTGAAACATGAGCTATATTTTTTTTAATTTGGGTCATGTTTTTGCAAACCCAGGCTAGTTTTTGCAACGTTCTATATGTTATGATTTCAAATTTTTAATCATGATTTTGATCCAATTTCAAGATTTCTATGTATTCAAATCGTAATCTCATGTCAAGACTTTATAGTCCAACATATTAGATAATGTATTGTAGTCCCATATTAATGAAAAATGATTCTATAATAGGTAATAAAATTAACATGGATATATGAATCCCTAGCATAACTTAAAAGTGGGGCAAAAATGACAACTTAGTTGTGTCCTCCTCTTCTCTAAAGGGAAACCGAGGGTCTTCATTGTGTGAGCACAAGGGTGTCGAGTGGTCAGTATGTTTCCTCCATTTATGTGAGGGAGGAATGCGAGGAGACGGATATTTTGAGAGTTATTTATAGGGTTTAGGATGAATCATAATTATATTCTATTGTAATTTAATTATTTTTAAGGATTATATTTAAATTAGATTATATCTCATAAAGGGCTTAATATAACTAACCTATTTGTCGTATACTTTTTCACTATAATTATTGTTTTATTTCTTTCCATATTCTTATATCAATTCTTTTCCTTCTTTGATTTTTTGGATTAATGTAATAAAATAATATTTTATAAAACCTCAAGTACAATGTGTCACTAAATTTTTTAATTACATTTTGTTTAGAGAAAACGATTTTACTTTATGTAACAATTATAAAAATGTATACATAATCATGAGAAATTATAAGCAAATACTTCACATGTGACTTAAAATTAAGTAGTTATTATTTATGTTTCTTAATCCTTTTATACATAGCATCTAATTTCTAAAATTATATTATAATGAAATTTAATAATCTATTAAATTAAATATTATTATATGTTAAATAGTAGAATTTTGTGATTAAGTTTTTATTATTTTAATTTAAGGTCAAAATGGTAGTCTTTTTAGATATCATATTTTATCATCTTTAACTATAAGAAGATATTTTGTCATTACCCCAATTTGAACCTTTTGTTTAATATGGAGTTTGCGACTAATTACATATGATTAAATACAATAGAGAAGGATTGCGAAAACTTGATATAATTTTTTTATAACATATGAATAAAAAACAACATTAAAAAATCCATGCAATTTAAGATGATAATTCAAAAGGACACGAGAAAAACACCATCAATACCTTAAGATCAAAAGGGATAGCTCTGCTAAGATTATCGACTCGCGCAATTCAAATAGATATACTCATATGAAAAAAAATGTTAGAAACAACAAAATGAGCCAAAATAATTCAGTAAGTTCATAACTGAGGCATAAAAAGACATGCAATAATAATAATATCAAAATAAGTATTTTCATACATTTAACAACCTTCTAATAAAAGCATTACACTCAATTTGCAATCTTTGCCATTTAAACAAATCACACACACACACACACACACATATATATATATATGCATATGCAACACTCTCATATGAATGTAAGGCTCACCAACTTGTTAATTTGTATAGTCGATAGGTGAATTCTAAAGGTGTCCCCTACGAATTCTAGAGGTGACTTTATGACTTGTCACAATGTAGCATTTAGATTCACATGATATTTAATATTATTCTACCTCATCTCTATTGAGGAGCATATCAATTGGTGGATTCTAAAAGTGTTTCCTATGGATTATAGAGGTGCTTCTATCATGATTTTCACGGTGTCGCACTTAGTTCCGCATGGCACTTAATCCCAGCCTATCTCATCTCATTTTTTAAAAATAAAATGATGGATTAGATTTTAGAGGCGACTTTCATCATGATTAGCGATGTAGCACTTAACTCTAACCACCATACGTGCAAATGCATGATATAAACAAATATAGATGTATGATTCATCATATAGGAATTATATCTCCTATATTAGAGATGAATAATATCAAATACTATTTCAAACAAAAGATGATATTAATAACATATCACATATTCTTTAATGCACAATAAAACAATGACATAGATATACTTTTCATAAGAATGAAAGACATATCCAATGTATATAACAATCAATATCGCATCGAAATCATAAGAGATGAATATATTGAATAGGAGAATCCAACTCACCTATTATAAATGATCACATAAGGTGTTCCCTCATTTCTTTTTCTTATCATTTATCTAACCCTGGCGATTCATATTACGCTTGAGGAATAGGTGGCAAAATAAATATACAACCCTATCAACATAAAGTTTATATGGCATTTGCACATTCTATATAGCTAAAGCAATTCAATTCATCACAACTCGTTATTTTGTATTATGGTTGATTGCACACCTAATTAAAAGAACTCTTAATATAAATAATAAAATCACATAATTCTAATTTTACTTAACTCCATATTACATAAAACTTAATCAATAAAAGTTTAAATTTTTATTTCATTAGGCTTGATTATAAAAAAAATCAACATTCAACCTAAGTTTATGTTGTTTATGTGTTCTGACCATACTTTTATTTATATATATATATATATATACATATATATATATATATATATATATGAGAAATATTAGGGTGCATACACACTTAGGTGGATACAGGTGCATACACTCATTTCCAGCCATTAGATCAAAACTATTTTAGTTATAATGGTTGAGATTTAATCACTCATATTGATCAAACCTTGGTTCAAAAAAAAAAAACCGGCCGCCTACCTGTCGACCTCCTATGCCGATCGCGGACTCCCCTGTGTGCCCCCCTTTCGACCGCCGACCACCACCGACCACAACACCGGAGTCGCCTCTTTCTTTCCCTCTCCTCGCTATTGTCGGAGCCGCCGACTTCCCCGGCGGGCGCGAAAAGGATCGCGCCGATGAGCACGAAAGGGGGGGCCGACGCGATCCTTTCGTGCTTGTCGGCGTGATCCTTTTCGCGCCCGCCGAGGAAGTCAGCGGCTCCGACAGCAGCGAGGAGAGGGAAAGAAAGAGGCGACTCCGGCATTGTGGTCGGTGGTGGTCGGCGGTCGAAAGGGGGGGCGCATAGGGGAGTCCGCGATCGACGCAGGAGGTCGACAGGTAGGCGGCCATTTTTTTTTGAACCAATGTTTGATCAATATGAGTGATTAAATCTCAACCATTATAACTAAAATAATTTTGATCTAATGGCTGAAAATGAGTGTATGCACATGTATCCACCTAAGTGTGTATGCACCCTAATATTTCTCATATATATATATATATATATAAAAGTATGGTCAGAACACATAAACAACATAAACTTAGGTTGAATGTTGATTTTTTTTATAATCAAGCCTAATGAAGGGGGCCGACGCCCCCCCTTTCTGTGTCGTGCCGGCGAGCGCAAAAGGGGGGGGGGGGGCGATGCCCCCCCTTTCTGCTGCTGCGCTGACGAGCGCGAAAGGGGGGCGTCAGCCCCCCTCTGTGACATCGTCGGTGAGGTCGCAGAGGGGGGCCGACGCCCCCCCTTTCTGTTGCTGCGCCGGCGAGCGCGAAAGGGGGGGCGTCGGCCCCCTCTGTGACCTCGACTGCGCCGACCAATTTTTTTTAACCAGGTTTTTTATTAAATTAATATTATAATTCATGATTAAATCTGAGCCGTTATAACTAAAATGATTTTGATCTAATGGCTGAGAGTATGCACCTGTATCCACCTAAGTGTGTATGCACCCTAATATTCTTATATATATATATATATATATATATATATATATATCAAGTAGTACACAACTTCTAATCTGCTACTTCTATTTTTTTCCTAAAATTAAACTTCCTAAGATTTGCCACATAAAATTCTTAGATTTTATATTATTTCGGATTGAGCACAATAAAACAAGTAGTCCCATAATATTCCTTAAATGTAATTTTGAGAAACTGAGTAAAGTTAGGTTTACCATTTATAACTTTTCGTAGATACAACCTTTTCAAGTCATTCCAATTGTAAATGAAGATTGACGTATGTATCCTTCTAATCCTAAATTATCAAATAATTTTATAACATATCTGATTTAATATATAATTTACAAAATTGGATAATAGTTTCGACGGACAGAATGACAAATGATGAGAACATTACTTTTCCTACAAACATCTGATTCACTTGAATCTACAACTCAGTGGAACTAGATTCATAGCAGTTATATCATATTAAATATCATAATTTTGAGGAATAATTAATGAAGAAAAGTTGGTCATAAAGATGATAATGAACTTAGGGTTAGAATTGTCACATTGAGAGGTCGATATTATAGAATTTCCTTTGTCCTCGATAGAGAGAATTAGGATATTTAATTTCTAAGAGATTAGACAAATAATAGAGACTTGAAGAATTTGTATAGATTTTTATCACAAGAGATAGTTGAAAAAATTGGCTAAGCATGACGTGACAAGTTGCATGTGAGTAATTCCAATACTTATCTAATAGAATTTTGACATCTAAAATTACTAATTAATTGCAAGTAATTATTGTTAATAATTATATATTATGATAATATAATTCAAGGAATTTATTCATACATTTTCTATATTAAATATTTTTACACATATTTTTCCTACGTTCCACTTGACAACATTTGATTGGTTCTTGAAATTTAATTTACATTTTAATACCTATATACGTACTTAATGATATACGTATATGCTTTAGTGTAGTATGATGATTAATTATATTTTAATGATTTATTTAAATTTAACAAAAAATTTAACAAGTCAATAAGTGACATTACAACAAATGCTCGAACACTTATATTTGAATAGTTATTAGTCATACAACAGATAATCCCCTATGGATTAGATCAGGTATATTACATTTTTAGTCATTTTTTCATAATTGTTTCCCTAAGGTTAAGTTTTTATACTTTCACTATTACCCAATAGTCTAAATTCCCTAATAACTTGCAACTCGTTAAATTATCATTAATGTTGATTACACTATTTATTATCCAAAAAATCAATCTAAAATTCAAATAACTATGATTTCTAGTAAGAAAATCTTACTAAATATTACACATTTTTTATTAAAGTGTCTTTTTATTCTAATAAAAAAGTTCCTTTTATTGATAATTTCAACTTCAATTTATATAAATCAACTAAAACTTATAAATTCTAATGATAAATTTATGACAGATAATATGTAAATAATAGTTTTTTTTTAAATAAATGTCAATAATATATAATGAAAATATAATATTAATGATAATTAACATACAACAATGACAACAAACAACAACAGCAACAGCAACAACAACAACAACATCAATAACAACAATAACAATAATAATAATAATAATAATAATAATACTAATAATAATAATAAATGTTATGTGATTTATTATATTTTGTCTTTTATTACATAAGATAATAAGGACAAATATGAAAAAAACATCTCAGTCATATTGTCACTTGGATGCTAATTTAAATGGACATTACCTCATATACGATATGAATTATCAATTCTTAGAAAATTCAGATTATGTGTAAATTAGCCATGTAAAAAATGTATACAATTTTTCTAATATATATTTAACTTTTTTTGTTAATTGTGCATTTTATATGCTTAAAATATTGAAAATAAATTCAAAAAAATATTATTTTTATATCACCAAAGAATTTTAATTATTTATGTTTTCATCACACTCCTCTAACGATTTTTTTTTAAAATTTTAAAAGAAGTTTGATGTTACATATCTCCAAAGCAACAATTATATGGATCAAATTGGTGATTGAAAAAAGATTTAATATCCTCTTCCCTCTTTGTTGCTCGTCATTCCTCGAGATTTCATTCACGATCACTTCCTCATCCTCTTCAACCGCCAATCTCCTCTTCATTGCTAGACAAATCAAAACTTTGGGCGAACACTTCCATACTTCATTAGGTTTTGCCGGTTAGAACTGTTCATTGTCTAGCACCAATGAGTATAATCTCCAATAAATCAAATATGATAAACTCAGCAACACAAACCAAAATGCCTCAAAATTTTCCAACACCTTTCCATCTAACCTGCCAGCACTAACGAAGGGATACAAAAAAATTCATTAATCACACAACTCAAAAGATACAAAAAAAATTTAATGAGTGGTTATCTCACAACTCAAAATTTCAGTGGTGTTACACATATATTTGAGGGCCTTTCTTCTCCCCATTTCATATATCCCCTTCCTCAAAGCGGCTAATGCTCTATCCGGTGAAGAGGTTAGAGGTAAGGAGTGACACTTGATCCGTCCAATGAAGAGAAGAGGGAGAGCAAAATAGTTGGCTCTACATGGTGGTGAATGCAAATTTCCTCTCTCCAGCAAAGAGGACAGAAGAGGGGAGGATAGAAGGAAGAGGAGCGATGAGCGTGAAGAGGAAAGAGGGGAGGATGTAGACAATGACAAGTTCACCTGCATATTTGATTTCTCCGACGGCGAGCGACTAAAGAGGGACGATCATGCATGACTGAATAGGGAGAATGAAAACCCCTATTAAATACTTCTTTTATTGCCACCTTTGATCCATAAAGAACGGCCTCGATGATTTCATTCTTCTCATGCAAAGATCTGCCGTAGAATTAATAAAGAATGGCCGCGATATACTTTAGATCCCCCTAAAGAATTGCTGCTCCGGAGGCATCATATAAATAGAGAGAGAGAATAATCTCTTAAGATTTTTTTTTTAAAATTTTAAAATCGATAGTGAACTCCACATTTTTTTTATCTTTTTAAAAACCACAAATTGATTCCTCTATTGTCTATGAGTTGCATTATGGGCACATTCTTTATCAATTTAATAACCATCTAGGTGTATATTAAAAAGACACCAATTGATTCTCCTATGGCCTATGAGCTGCGTTGTGATCACATAATAATTTACTATTCAAAATAACGATACTCTTATCAATTAATCACTGAGTCATGTGCTTGGCACCTGCAATTATTTGTTTGGTTCAAACATCAAATATAATACTATATTGCACTAATGGTTATAGTCACATGTGCACTAATTTCAACCATTTACTTAGGAGCACTTTTACCAAGTTTTGATGCTGGCTTAATTAATTTTTTTTCTCTCTTTCTCTTTTCAATCCAGTGTTTTCTTTTTCAGTCAAATGATTTAATTATTAGTAATAAAATACGTCACAAGTGTATCATTCGTTCTTGCATATTTTCTAAAAAAATATTTAGTAAACGTTACTTTTATCTATAACTTGATCAATTTAAATAAAATAGTTTAAACATCACTTTTATGGTCAGGTAGTCTCACATGAAATTGTTTAACAGTATAAAGCTACGTATTATCAGTAATGGTCTGGGAGAGGCTTCAGGAAAAAATATTAAAATAATCACTATATTGACCACTACCTATATTTATTTTCAAAATTTTAAATGATTTTTTCATTATTTGTACCAACTTTCATATAGTTTTCGATATAAGTGTTTGAGGGCTCGTAGTTTTTTCCTTCCTCTTTTCAATACGAGAAATTTAGCTAAATGCAATAAATATATGATTTTTTATTAATTACTTTTTATCTTAGGTTATGATTTTATCATGAAGTCATTATTTTATTTCATGCTAAATGATATGTTTCTTCCTGCCACATACTGATTTTTTTCTCGAATTTATAATGGCTTCAAAAGTTTTTTTAATTAAATATAATATATTTTATACTTTTAAAAATAGAAATTTATGCACTATTATATTAATTTAGTGATCAACCTTATTGGAGAAAATTCTAACTCCTATTTGTGCCAATTCATTTTTCGAATTTGATTCTAGTCTATTTCTTGGAGTAAATTTCAACTATGATCATCCAATTTATGAGTATTCCCAATAAGGTCATCTAACTTCACTTTGTAACATCACGGTCATCGAATTTTAAAAACGTTTCAGACTCGATTATCAGGATCGATTAGGAGGGCTAGAATCGAACACTCAACCTCTAAATGAGGTCACAAGCCGGTCAACCACTACACTAAGCTAAAGAATATGCCCAATTGTGAACTAAATTTAGTTAAAAAAAATAACATGATTTAGTATTATACTGTAGACATAATACATAATGTTAATCAAATTTTAAATATTTGAGGGGGGCCAGGGCCCCCTCATCTATTACCTGAGTCCGCCCCTACTAGTATACCTAAAAATCGCTTACGTGGCATTACACCAGTATTTTCTCTCTCCTCCATATCGAATTAAAAATAAAAAATGTCACATCAGTATTTTATCTCTGCTCTCTATCCAAACTTAATTTTGTATCTACATGGTCATTTAATTTTTCAAAACTTTCAGACAATGTCATTCAACTTTTCAAATTTCCAATCACGATCATTAAAAGCTTAAAATAAAAAAATAAAAAAATGAAGGCACTTAGATTAACTTGGTGCATTTTTTGCATGATCCATTCAGATCGAGCCATCCAATTTTATGCATATTAAATATATAATATTATAATAATTAATATTTTTTAATTAGTCAAATAAAAAATAAAAAAATAACATACCGATTATATTTTTGTCCTAAAATTTGAAATAATAAAAAATATTATAATTAGAAAAATAAAAATATTTTTTTGCACGAGATTCCATTAGGGTCGATCCAAATCGTACTAGGTCGTCCAACGGAGTGCTAGGCACGACCCAACATCGAACGAGTTGTTGAGCCAAATATGATTTTTTATATAATATTATGATAATTAATAATTTTTATTTTAAATTTATGATAATTAATAATGTGACTCAATAACCTGCTGGATGTCGGGTTGTGTCCAACGCCCTGGATAGATTTATCAATATATCAATTTATAATTAAAAAAATAAGATGGAGCTTGAGTAGAAATAGAATAACAATTAGGAAAGCAAAAGATAATAGATTGGAGAAAGATATTTTAGTTAGATTAAAAAAATAATTCCATTAGGAATATTAATCTAATTCTAACTTTAAACTTATCTTTTTAAGAGTTTAAATTGGATTGAGATATTGTACATAACCCTTATAAATACCCCTCGCTTTCCATCTTCCTCTCTCTCTCATGGTTCTCTTGCAATCTCTCTCCTAACCCAATGCAACCAGTGTGCACCAACTATAGGAGCAGTAAGGATAAGTTGTTCGAACACCAAAAAGGGGAGCAGAAAATAAAGAAATTTGAATCAGGACTCAATTCATTCTATAATTTTATAACATGCGATCAATGCTTTGAAACATAAAACTATGGAAAAGAGGGGTGAAAAGCCATGATTTGGGAATCTAGCCTAGACTTATCATGGTGCACCCCCAAGATTGTCTTAGCTTGAAAATATCAAGTTTTAAGCGCATTTTGGATGATACAACCCATTTTCAATGAACACTACTCGAGTCCAAGTCAATACGATCCATGTTGAACCATGGCTTGTTATCAAAAGCTTTATTTTGTATACTAATGTTACTTGAATAGTTAATTGTTTTTTTATGCAAGAATGATTATTCTCATTATTGATTTAATTCATATTATAAATTCATAATTTTATTATTATTCTTTCTAATTAAAATTATTTTAACACCTATAACGAACAACATATATTTCATGTACAAAAAAAGTCTTATGTAAATGAGTTAAAAATTGTAAGCTACAAGTCACCATCATTGCACATTATCTCGTGATGATGTTAGGGAACATAATTTAAAGAAGCAATGTGAGTAGTGTAGCTGGATGTAAAATTCATCAGCAATGAAATTCACATAGCATTTCCAACACTCATATTGTACAACACTCTCCCATCTTATTGCAAGGAGTTCGCAAATTATTTGGGTTGAATAATGCTCCATTAGTTTTGTAATCATGTCATGAGGTGTAAGCCATTAGTGATAATAAACACATTTACACTATGGTATATCATTAATAGTGAGAGATCTTCATATTGATAAGTTAAAAAAAAATCATAATAACTTCCACATTGATATCTTGTCATTGATGTTGAAGATAGATACTTAGCCATTGATTAATTAAAGATTGGCTTTCTTAATTCACCATTTGAATTGACATAGCATAATTGAAAATTGGGGGAATGTTTCACCTATTAGAATTTACATACTATAAATTGTTATATTAATGATTGGTATATTGATAAATATCTATTGTTGTTTACATATCCATGTTTGATGTCACGCTTCATGCGATTAAATGATATTTAATATTTTTTGACAAATGCATATACTAAAGACCTATGCATATTTTAATGGATGATTTTACATATTGAACTTCTAGCTCATTGGGAGTTTTCTCCCATATTCTTGTATCCACGTAAGATGATAAGATGGGGATGACAACGAGGTTAGTGACACTTGTGATACCGCACTTTGCATATGGATATGGATATGATACATGTATATTATTATAGAGTGAATAATCATGTAAATATTTGAGTTTTAGAAGTCTCATGAATGATATTTAAATATGGGCTCATAATCCATGGGATGTTATAATATAGTATAATTTACTTTCGACAAGATAAGTTGATTGTATTTAAGTTTTTCGCCCATGTAATCATTTATGCTAACTAGTAAAGGTAAAAAAGTCAAGTAATAAACATAAGCTATTGGTGTCTAAAGAGAAACACTTTTTAGCTATATCTAGTATAATAAAATTAATATACAAACACCATGAGTGATCATCACGCTATTGAGTAAGAGTCAAATAAGTTCTTTTACATGTTCAACTTTATATATGTAATGTAAAAGTGACCCAACACTATAGTGAATTTAACATATGCATGTATGACTTTATGATCTTTCAAGAAAATTGATATTACTTGACAATGAGAAATATGTATGAGATTATGAATAATATAGGATTCAATTGAGGGAATGTGATATTCTCATTAATAATATAACTCAATTTCAAAGGTGGTTATTCAAGGTTAGATCAAGAAAACTTTATATCAAAAGTTTGTGAATGATAAACATGAGTAATCAGCATGCCCATGTCTATTCCTTAATATCAAGATTTATCAAAATTTTATTGCACTACCTATATAGTATATATTGTTAAGGATATCTACATGAATGCTATGTATAAATGTCCTTATGATTAAATGTTCATGATTTGTGTAGGGATGTCTACATGAATTCTTATTAATGTTCATGATTGAATGTTAATGCACAAAAACAATTATGATTGCGTAAGGGTTGAGGAGGCATGATAAAAGATCTTTACGCAATACAACATTATGTCCATATTATGAAATTATTATGGGCACATAAGTTAAGAAAGAAAATGACTTATCATTTTATGAAGGATTGATATAAGAATTTTATCACACATCAAATTTGTTTAAATAACTTATCTATTGGGTGCTATGTTGTTTAAATCTTCTTTTAATATTTGATGATGACTTTATTTTTAAGAAGGTTTCAATGTGTCGCTCCAAATTTGAAGGAAAAATTATAATAAAAGAAATATAATAATAAACTAAGAGATAAAATACAAAGTAAACAAATAAGATAACATGGAGTTTGAATATAAATAGGATAATAATTAGGAAAGAAAAGATAAATATACTTGGAAAAATCTATTAGAATTATGTTTAAATAAAAATTAATAAATTTATCTTACTCTAAATTTAATCATTTTTGGAGTTTTATTGGATTAGGATATGAAAAATATAAATCAGAAGATTATTTCATAGCATGCGAGAAGAATTTCATGGTCCTGAAGGATTATTCATGTCCTATAAAATATCAAGTAACGGTTCATGGCTTTCTATCGTGGCTTGTGTTCAAAAGTTGATTCTTTACACTACTTGATTATTTAATTATTATTTGATTAATACTAATTGTTTGTTTTCATTATTGACTTAATTAATGTTATGAGTTGCATATCTTACATTTGTCATTTTATTCACTTATGTGATCATGAACTATACTGATACAATATGAATTTATATCTAAGTGATTGTGAAGATTTTTAATTGAAATGATTATAACGAATAAGATAAAGTTTATACAATGATAGACATCTTATATAAATAAGACAAAAGTCAGATCATGACAAGATGATGCTAAGAAAAGTTAAAGACAAGGGTGACAACAATCCTCTTGTATAAGACTCACCAATCATGTGCAAGAAATCCAATGCTCCTTAAAAATAAATTTTGCTCTATGATGTTCAAAGTCACGTCGTGGTGTGTACGCTGCTGCTACTACTACTACTACTACTACTACTACTACTACTACTACTACTACTACTACTACTACTACTACTACTACTACTACTACTACTACTACTACTACTACTACTACTAATAATAATAATAATAATAATAATAATAATAATAATAATAATATGTATATGTATATATTTGGTTGTATACGACGCACCTTAATAAGAGAGAACTCCCTACATTTAAGATCAAACAAATTGATCATAATGATTTCACATTAATATTTGTCATTGATAATCAAATATAGACAATTGATCATTGATAAATTAAATTAAAGTTGGATAGTGGATAGCTTAGAATTATTCATCTTTTCGTAACAGTAGATTACCAATCATCGCATTGATTATTGTTATATTGATAATTGTGTATATTAATATTTACTTATGTATTTTTATGTTATACTCCATGTAAGTAAATGATATTTGATATAATTTGTCAAGTGTATATGTTTAAAGCCTACATATTTTATATGTTATTTTTGTGTGACTTTCTGGTTTACATTGAAAATTTTCTCGTGCAAGATGATTAAATGTGAATGTTGACACAATTTGTGACCATTATGATGATGCACTTTGAATATGGATATGTACATGATCATTGGATATCGTTATAAAATAAATAGTAATTTTAAATGTTGAACTCATAACTCATATGTTTTCATTTTACTGTATTGTTGATATTTGTATTGATTTGATTCATTTTCTAATAAAATGATTGTATTTATGTTCTCTACGATGAAGTTTAAAAATAATTAAATCATAGACATAAATAACACATGAAATTTTCTTTTTAGAGTGTTACAATTTTATGGAAGAGGATAAGGGATATATGGACCAAAACTTGATCCATATGTATGTTTGGATCACGCTTGGACAATGCAGATGGAGGCACAGTTCAAAGCTAGTTGAACCACTTTTATGAGTTAATAAGGGTTTGTGAAGAGTGTTAGTTAAATATAGAGGGGCGTAATATTTAAACCTCAAGACTCTATCAATTGATCATTATCATTCTCCCTCTCCCATTCGCTCCTTACTCAGCTCCTTTTCTCTCACTGATCGTTGACATGGTAGGAAAGTTGTAGGGGAAGATCTCATCTTGACCTCCTGATCATCCTTCCTCAAACAATGACAAAAGTCTCCTCTCATGGCCTCGACATTCATGCGCTCTGGATTTCTTGACCTAGCATTCATCTACTCGTCTTGAAGACCTTTAGCCCTGCCTCCAAAGTGCTCACGACAAGAAGCCTTGGTGTAGTTTGACATCCTCGTGTTCCCTACATTTAGATCTGAGTGTGTCCATCCGTTGCCGAGGTTCCCCTTTGATTTGTGCATTTTGTTACCTTATTCATGTTTTTTTTCACAATGAGAAAATTGTTAGTTTGCCTTTTTTTAGCCCATGCCTTTTTATCATCTTATTCCTTTATTAATCTTCCCCTAGTTTCTTCTTCGAAAGATTATGTAGTTCTCATAATATTTAATAGAGATCTTACCTACAACATTATTTTTATTAGGACTCCAGCTTGTTTAGTTTTAAAACTAAAACTAAAAGTTGTTATAATATGATTTGTTATAATAGAAAGATGTTCAATAAATTTGAGTAATACATAGAACCAATTATATCTTTATTTTTATTTCATAGGAACACTAAATTAGTTAAGATGTGATCTTCTGATTCGTTCACACTACATTCTTCTTATCCCTTAGATACTCCTTGTTATGCTTGTGGGGATAAAACAATGCTAAATATTTCATTGACAAACAATAATCTTGAAAGCCGATTTTGGGAGTACCCTAATTTTTTGGTAAATAAATATTTTTTTCTTAAACTAAGTATTTTATTTTTAAGGGTAATAAATTTTCTATTTGTGATTCATTTTATTTTAATGCAGGTTAAACGTCCATCTCAAGATTGTATTTTTTTTCAATGATTATATCCTATTGTAGAATATCGGCATAAGAGTATTATAAAATTTTTTAAATGTTTTGTAGGTTTGCTCAATAAAATTGTGGCATATGAATATGTGGGTCAAAAAAATAAAGTAATGTATTTAATTTTTGGAATGATAGTGTCATTTGTATTAGTTAAAATGAACTTTTTTAAGTTTGTAAATGATAATGTTGTCTTTTATCTTTATAGATTTCTATGCTTTTAGTCAGTGTCAGTTGGTATTAATTAAATGAACTTTCTGTGTTTTTGTAAATTTCAAGCTTTGAACTTTTGTTCTAAATCTTTTGTTGTGGAAGGGTGACAATTTTTATCTTTTGATCACCTTTGTTAATTTAAATGCATATAGTTTTTTTAATTGTATTAGTTTCTGCTTTATTGTCTTGAACTATTTAAATGTGTTGCCATTGGTATTCCCAATGTTGCCAATGTAACCATTCTTATCCTGTCCCAAGTTTAACATGATCCTTCTAAGTCATGACTTTGCGTCTTTTCCATTTATGTTGGCTACTGCACATGAAGCATGGTTTATGTGGAGCTTTAAACACAATACAAGAGTTGAACTTTTCTTTGAGGGGCTTCAAGACTCGAACTTGCAATTCGTAAGTTGCTAAATGAAAATATCAGAGTGATACCTAAAAAATAAGTAGGACATTATATCATATTTTTAAAAAGACTGTGTTTGTAAAACACATATGAGACTTCTTATATGAATCTGGGGGAAAAATCACGAACATAAACTTGGTCTTTAAATGACTCAAACTTGTAGTTTGCATAGACAACCTTGTAAAAGAAATTACTTCCAGTCACTAAACAAAAACATCAAAGTGAATTCCTCAAAAGTAAAACAAATTTCTCTCGAAAACAAGCCACACATTATATCTTAATGAAAATTAAGTAGCTGTTAGTAAGACAACTTAGACTTCTTATATACATGGACTTGGTATTTAAATGAGCACAATAAAAAAAATTTGAAGTGTCAAAAATTAAGTTATTAAGAATCACAATATGAAATTCCAGAGCATATCACAAAATATACTATTGTTAATAATACGATTCGAAGCAAAAAACTAATGCTTCCAACTGGCTTGTCCACTACCGAAGTTTCAAAGTGTGTGACACATAATTAAACCGGTCAAATATTTGATATGAATTGGTCCTTATTAACTCATGCAAGTGTCATCCAATGATTTATACATATGGATCAAGTTTTGCTCCATATATCCCTTATTGAAATGACTCCTTTCATGATTATTCTACTATCATGTTATATGTAATGTTTTATATATCATAATAAATTGATGGCTAAATTAGAAGGTAAAATTGCATTTTAAAAAATGATATTGAAAATGAGGAGTGACATTCAAAATTTAAATGGTAACATAAAATAGTTAGTGCTTTCTTTTGTGTTCCCAAGTCATAAAATTTCTTAACCAGTTGATGTCTATTGTCTAGGCATATTAATGATAAAAAAATGATGGTGTATGTTTATTTTGTCCAACTCGTTTGTTTTTTTTTTACCCACCCGAAAGGAGGAATATTTATACTTTTTTTAAAATAAATATTTATATGCGGAAAATGTGATATGTTATTATGTGATGCATTAATGACTAATATATTTCCATGTGCAAAGCATTCATGTACCTCGGGTCATAACCAAAATCTATTAATATGATGCGCTCTGGATCCGATCATATCCAAAGCATGTGCTGACCATGCAAATCAAATCTAAGCCAAAGTGCTCCTGGTCAAGATCCAATCAGGCCACCGGCACAGATTTTATGATATATGAGGTCAACCCCCTCTTGTAGCCCCAAATTTACATTTTTATATATCAGGATGTGTGCGTATTAAAATTTAATTTATGACGCCGATGATTTAATTCTTGCGACGTTAAAGAGCGTAGTATTTATAAGTTAAAAATCGACTCATCACAATTATGTTGACCTTCCAACAAAAATATTCGGAACTGGAATTCGAGAACACATCCGGGGGTTGGTATTTTGATTTACAATGTGATTAATGACATCCATATTACAGCATCATACATTTGGAAAAAAATCTTATTTTAGTCTGAAAGATAATAAATATAACAATCAATCGATTATTTTAGTTTCTTTATGGTCATTTTTCTCATGAAAATCATGAAACTTTACTCGAGTGGAATCAAGTGCATCTCGTATAAATTAAATTCATGTTATATTCATCAAATAAATATACTATCATAAATATGAAGTAAACATGTACAAGCAATATTATATATGGATGCGTACATTTAAGTGATTCTTTGAACTTTAGATATTCTCGGCAACAATTTAATCTCAGTTTTAGCAACATATTTACATTTTTTTTGTTTGCGAACATAATTTTCATTAATGATTTTTTAATCTTTTTATATGCTAATTTATATATTTTAGCAGTTTTTTGGTCTTCATTTAAAATATTTTTATATGCTAATTTAAAACCTTTTTTGGTCTTATAAAAGTTTTTTTTGTTGGAAACTGTTAGTAATAATTTGATGGGGGAGGAGAGATACAGAGAGCTGCTCCTCTGTTTCTTTCACAAAGTTGCCATGAAGCAAAGTAATTGCAGAAAAAATGGCGATAAGGCAGGATGAAAGAGTACAAGGGGAGAGATAGGGATTAGGGAGAGAGGGAGGGAGGTAGAGATGGGATTATTATTGAGCTATAAAGAAAGAGAAAAAAGAAATGACCGAGAAAAGTAGATGGAGGGAAGGTGGTGGGGGAGAGAGAAAGAGACAGTGACAGAGAGAGGAGAGAGAGAGAGAGAGGTGTGGGGAAAGCGGTAGAAGGAAGAAACCCATCAGCTCAGGCCTTGGTTTGGTTGTGTGGGGGCCCGAGACACGCATACGCCTCCCCCCATCGGTACTCGGTGGAGATTACTACGACTACGCGGAACCCAAAAAGGAAGAAGAAGACGAAGACGGAGGAGAAGGAAGTGGTAGTGGAGAAGGAGAAGACTCTTCTTCTCATCATCCCCTTCCTTCCTTCCTCTTCTGCACCGCCTTGTCGTCTCCTTCATCGCCACAGACCGTAAAGGAGCCACCTTTATCGCTTTCTTCAGTTCCTTCAATATCTCTCTCTCCCCTGTCCGATCATCGTCGCGAAAGCGCGTCGGAGATGCCGAAGGGACGGTCACCGGCTGTCACTCTGGCGGCGGCGGCGGCAGACTCGGCCACGGAGACGCGGTTCCGCGGCGTTCGCAAGAGGCCTTGGGGCCGCTTCGCCGCCGAGATCCGGGACCCCTGGAAGAAGGCCCGGGTCTGGCTCGGCACCTTCGACTCCGCCGAGGACGCCGCCCGCGCCTACGACGCCGCCGCGCGCGCCCTGCGGGGCTCCAAGGCCAAGACCAACTTCCCTTACCCGGACCACCCCAATCCGTCGTCTCATCTCCCCCATCCGCCTCCTTCCTCGGCCGGCGTCGGCCCCTTCCGCCGCCAGCCGCTGCCTCAGCGGCCGACGTCCAGCAGCCACAGCAGCACGGTGGAATCCTTCAGCGGGCCGCGCCAGCCGTCCTCCTCGGCGACCCCGATCCGTCCCCGGCCATCGAACATCAGGAAGCAGGCGAATCCACAGCCGCCTCCGCGTGAACTCGCTGGCGAGGAGGATTGCCACAGCGACTGCGGGTCGTCATCCTCCGTCGTGGACGACGATGGCGACGTCGCCTCCGCCTGCCGGCGGCAGCTTCCCTTCGATCTCAACTTGCTTCCACCATCAGACGAAGATTTCCACCACGCCACCGCTCTCCGCCTCTGACGAGAACGACGATGACACTGCGTGAGAGGATTTGGATGAGATAAAGAGGGTAATAAAAGGGGAAAGTTTGTCCTTTTCTTGTCCTCCTCTCTTTTTGTCTTCTAATCGTCTGATCTCCCGTAAGGTCATAAATTACTTGCAATCTTTCCAAGTTTTCGCTTAAATCTTCTTATGTATGGGGCTGGAGATTTCAAGGTAGTATGAACTCGAGGACTTGGGTGGTATCTGGGATCATTGCTGAGATTTGATTCAGATCTGTGTCCTCGTTCTTCATCTTTGTACAAAACATATCTACCTAAATTAATGAATGAGAAAGAGAGAGAGAGAGAGAGAGAAAAAAAAGAGCTCTAGTTACAGTTCTACTTCTCTGATTATCCCAAATCCTTCTGGATCTCGATGTTTGCTGTGTTTCGACATGAATGATAACTTTTACAGGGATTGTTTTTCCTTATTTTCTATGGAGAAGTGGCTGCAACAAAAGAAGAAAGGGTTTGCTTGGGGGCTAATTGAGGGATCAAGAGATCTATTAAGCTTGCCCTGAGCTTGATGGTTTGTATCTTCATTCAACTAGTTAATGGGTTTACTCCCATTTCCAGCATATCAGATTCAGGGAAGATGATGGACCTAGGTTTATGGTCAGGCGCAGTTGTGTTTTCCATTTGTGGTTGCTGAAACTACTAAGACAGGCATGAATGAAGTGTAGTTTCATATAAACTGGCATTTGCGATGGAAATTTTCCAACCAGATATACTTGGATGATGGGCTTACACATTGAGTTCCATCTCAAGGTTACAATTATAGTTCTGTAATGGACCTTTTTATCTGTTTAGACTGGTTAATATTTTGCGTTTGTATGGGCCAAATCTGCAACATTTGATGGTTGGATTTCTTTATTAGCAGTGCTATCATCATATGCAGTTGGAAGATTTGTTTCTTGATATCTTGTCTGATTTTCTATTTTGCTTCATTGTCGATATGAATAAGCCATTAGTCAATGGTTCAAAGTGCAAGGATCCTGCCAGTTAAAGCTACTGCAAGATTGTCTATCTGTCGAACCGATTTGTTGAATGCTGAACCTTGTGACCTCACCTGTAATCTTTTTATTGGTCAATTTCATTTATTGTTGGCATTGTATTGGCCATACATTTCAGGATGATCACTTTTATGGTCCTTGACAAAGGGTAGGCTGAGCCACACATACAGGATTAACTCTTCTCATATATCAAATTATCAGGGAGTGCAGTGAGTAGATCTGTTGATACTTTTTCTGTTCTGTTAAGCTTGTTTACTAATGTTAGGCTGTTTATATCAATTAAGTAAATAGGTCTCCAATATCTTCTTGAACCACACCTACTAGTTAAAATTGCATTCTTGCAACCGTTTCACCTCTTAATTTGTTTTTCTTCTCATGAAATGTTTCTACTTTCTAATTATCATGGACCAGTGAGGTGAAATGCATTTCCTGTCTGCTTGACTAGATTGTTGTCAGGGAGCTGTTCGAATTGTCTTTTTTTCTCTCTCAGCAACCATAAAATTCTTAAGTATGTCAATCAAAATTATCCATCCTGAATCCGTGGTTACTTTTGTTATCCTTCAATTTTCAATCGCGTGCACCTATTGTTTGTCAGGATACCTGAATGGTTGTATGTTTCCTGCACTGCTTTACAAGATTTTGTTGAGTGAGCAGCAGACTAATTCCTGAATTGGGACTCGAATGCTTTTTTGTTTTCCTATCAACTGCTCTAATTCCAATTCAGGAGTTAGTGTGAGAGAATTTATGTGCCAATGGTGCATTTCCTGTTCTGTACTTGGATCTTTAACTTGTTAGCATCTGACTTGTCTATCAACATATGTTTTCAGTTGTACCCTCAGCCCTGCACATTTGTTATCATAACTCTTCTATTCTTGTGAGGGGCTTCCAAGCCCTCTTTTAGTAGGAAGAGAAGACTCTTTCTTTTTTGCTTCATCTGTGTGCTGTGTAGCAGTCACTGTGAATTCAAAGTGCATGACATCTACTTTCTCCTTCTTATTCCTTGATATCATAAAAATTCTGGCTTATTCTTTTAGGGTTGATGTGTTGGAAGGTTATATATAGTTGCTGTTTGATCAATGGCAATGAGTGTACTCTCCTGTTAATGGTGGAGCAAGCTTTGCTTGCTTCTAATTCAAGTGTTGCTTTTCCCTTCGCGGAAGCAAACTATATAATAATGCGTTTGGTCGGTGAACCGAACTGTTGGCCTTCATTTGTCCCATTTTCTCTCTCATTGGGCAGTGAGTCTTGTGCATTTGGTGGTTGCTAGCATGTTACAACATTTCCAAAGTACTATATCGTAATTAATGTGTAGGGGAAGGAGATTAGTAAAAGCTTGGGGAGTGTTTTCTATATGTGCCTTGGGAGCTTTGTTGCCTGCACCGTCCATTTTATAATTGACCAGCAGGTAAAGGAAGACCAAGAAGGTAATGCATATGATGCCTTGTTCATCTTTGGCGGTTTGGAGAAGGTGGCAATGAGACAATCTTTCTACTTGATGCGTTTTGCTCAGTTATTTATAATTTATAGGATAAGATTAGAGGATCCATTTGAAAAAAAATGAATATAATTGAAAGATCGTTGTGTGTGTGTGTGTGTGGGGGGGGGGGGGGGGGGGGGGGGGGGATGCTCTTACAAATAATTAGGCACAACTGTCTGCAGGTGATGATGAAATTGTCTCTAGACTCTCTACGTAGCAAAATCTTGAAGTGAAGAACATAAGAAAAAAGGGTTCAAGTTTGTGATGAGACAGGTGGTCTGCACAGTTCCACGACAGGTGGTACAAGTCAGTGAGCACACAAAGGTTTGGTTCTGAAGGAAGGCGTCGTGTCATGTTTGGTTGGGCAGTAGAATCCATTCAATTGAGAGAGAGAGAGAGAGAGAGAGAGAGAGAGAGAGAGAGAGAGAGAGAGAGAGAGAGAGAGAGAGAGAGAGAGAGAGAGAGAGAGAGAGAGAGAGAGAGATGTCAAATTTGATATTGGCTTCTGAGAGGTGGCAGGCTACGGTTGTGCTTTGTGATTGCAGAAGAGAATATATCGCCTCCCAATCGAATCAGTGTAATAATTGGAATTATGATCGAGAGCAAAAGAAAGTGGATCAGCAAACTAATGAAATATATTTTGTTAATTTCGCCAAGATAACAATAGATGAACTCATTTTCGTTAAACAAGGTTTCAAATTCAATTTTTTTATTTATCATTGCTAGACATACGACGTGGATGATTTTATTAAATTAGTTAGATTTAATGATGAGTTACGTAACTATTAACGTCGTGCAGCTTAGACTGTCCAACCGAGGGCTGATTAAGCACCGAGGGCTGATTAAAGAAAAAAAGGTTATTTCCTCTGACCACCCCTAAACTATCGCGAATTACCACGTCTAATTTCAAACTACGAACTTCATTTTTTAGTACTTAAATTATCGCGATTTTTCCAATTTGGTCATTCTGTTCAATTTTGTCGACTTCTTCGTTATTTTTCATTTTTTGTATTTATGAAAAGTCCATTATATCACTACATTAATCCAACATAAAAAATATAATAATAAATATAAAAATAATTTTAAAAAACACGACGAAGGGGGCTCACCCCCCCCCCCCCCCCCACTGGGAACTCCAACGAGGTCGCCGGAGGTTGGAGGGGGCAACCCCCCCCCCCCCCCCCCCCCCCTCCCTCCTTCCCCTGCGCTCGCCGGTGTGGCACAAGGGGAGGGGAGGGGGGGGGGGGGGGGGGGTTGGGGTTCGCCCCCCCTCCCTACGACCTCACCGTCGTCGGGAGGGCCCCCCCACCCCACCTCCCGGCGACGGCGATCCCTAATTGAGAAAAAAATAGGATTTCATGCCCGTTCCTTGTTCGTGCTTTTGGCTTTTTTCATTTTTTTGTGGAATTTACATAATTTCTCTTGATAAGCTTCCCAAAGATTTTAATTAATCATTACACCACCAACTGGTGCTAACAATGCTCATCCATGTCCCGTCTCCTCTGACATTCCCTAAACTATCGCGAATTACCACATCTAATCTCAAATTACGAATTTCATTTTTTAGTACCTAAACTATTACAATTTTTTCAGTTTGGTCCTTCCGTCCAATTCCGTCAACTTCTCCATTTTTTTTATTTTTTGCATTTGTATACCCCTGCATTAGTCTACTTTTACATAAATAAATATAAAAATATTTTTTTAAAAAAAACACGACGAAGAGGGGTGACCTCAACTCGCCGGAGGTCGTAGGGAGGGGGGGTGACCCTCCCTCCTTCCCCTGTGCTCGCTGGCGTGGCGTTGGGGGTGGGGTGGGGGGGATGGGGGGGGGGGGGGGGGGGTTCCCTTACGCAAGATGTCACATGGGAGATTGAGTTGCAATTATTAATGGACTTTCTTCTTCTCCTCCTTTTTACTATTCTCATATTTTTTTTCTTTTCTTTTCATTTTTTAGTTTGCTTGCTTCCATAACAGAACTAGAAAGAAGGAAAACACACAAGAAATCTACCCAAACATCAAAATAGATGTGTTCAGCAGATCCAAATTTATTCATTAGGGTTTCTGTTGGATCAAGCGTACTTGAAGGTTTTATCCCACGTCTCAATATTCAACAACAAAAGCAATTTAATAGTTTGATAAATTAATTAGAATTTTAATAAATTTGAGAACATTAGAAAATAAATCATATTGAGGAGAGAAATTGTAATTAAGAATTTCAATTTGAATTGAGATCTAAATTTTGATCCTACGAATATTTTAATAATATTTAATGCTGAAAATTAATAAATGTTAATATTAATTATTTAATAAATTTCGAGAATAATATTTAATTAGATATAAAATACGAATTTTAATATAATAGATAATGTTGAATTATATTAAATTAATATGTTAAACCAAAATTAGTTATAATCAAGATTGGTTAAAGGGATAAATGTGGATTTAATTAAATGATAAAATTTGATTGCGATAGATATTTTAGTTAAAATATAATTAGGAATTAAAAACATTATAAATAGGGCTCCAAATTTTGGCTTTCTCTCTCGTTCCTCCTCTCTCTTTTCGTTTACGACGAAGGCGAGTAATCATAGTGCACATGGTAACAATCGACCAAATGATCAATATCTTGCGAGTGAGAAATCCAAGAGGATGACGAATACCGACAGTGAACCACGAACATTCGGCAGACAGGATGCGACTTGGTTGATCGGCTAACCATAGGTGTAATTTTTTCGAGAGATAAAAGCTAGAAGATTTGTCTCTGCAAACTCGGTAACTATGACATCTCAGATACATAAGGAGGATCTGTATTGGTAACCACGACATGTAAAATTATGTGGCGTGAGGATTTGTGCAACTCGATGGTCATAGTCTCAGCTGCAACTATGAGTCACAACTAGGAGAATTGCATGCCCGCGACTCTTGAGTTTTAGCTAACCGACATGTATAGGGGTGAGCAAAATCGGGATCGGGATCGGGTCTCGACCGACCCGGTTTGTTCCGATAGCGACATGACTAGGCAGAATCAAATATCACGAGTGAATTTTGTTAAATAATTTGACATTGCATATTTATTATGGTTAATTATATTATTTATTATTATGGATTGTTTTATATTATATTATGATAATCATGATCATATTGTTGATTGTTATTGATTATTGGTAATTATAAATTAAGAAGTAATATATGACAATTGATTAGAATTGATTATTCATTATTGGTCTATAGTTTCATTGATTATTGTGTCCCAAATTGATAGTAACAAAGTAAGACATCTTAGATAAATAAAATAAAAGAAAAAAACTATGAGGTCCATGTCCTCTTATCCCGGTCAAGACTCAATAAATAATTTAATTGGATTGAATGAGCTAGATAGCATAACTAGAAGATTGATACGTCAACTTCTAACAAAAAATTATGATTGTCTTGTGTATGATCACTCGTCCACTTCCATATACGAACCTATTTAATTAAATTAAATTGACATGCCATGGATTGATCCCCACTGAACCATATAAAAGTGGTGTGATATTCTTTTAATAAACGAGAGCTCTCATATATGTTTCTCATGATCGATGGATCATTAATTTCGTCTTCTTGACTTATGGATGAATTATGATTTTTATATCTGATGGATATATTGATAATTACTAAATTACACATTCATAGACCTATACCCAATGAGTGATTGGTTGAAGATAATTGATATTAAATTGATAATTGTTATTACATTGAATTGAGATTAAATTGATAATTGATCATGAAAATTATAAATTGATAAATCATATAGCAATTCATACTTGATTATTAATATATATATATATATATATATATTGATTTATGATTTATTTCCAAAATTAACATTGTTGAATTGTTTAAACTAATTATTGTATTATTTGTTTAATTGATCTCTTATTATTTCTTATTTTCAATTGAGCATATTGGTTATCGTTCATATTTTATGTAGTGAGTATTTTTATACTCATAATTTTTTTTGTATAAGGATCTGTTATGGTATAGTTATAGACGCATAACTTATATGTCATTGTAAATTCTACAAATAACTTTTCCAAAATATAAATTTTTATCATATTTAATTCTTTCACTAATATAACTCAATATCTTAACTGATAAAAGTTAAAAAAATATGCTATAAATTTTGATGATGTTGTTGAGATAGCCTACTGAGCAGATGAATCTCGAGATGTTACATTGAACTTGTTCTAATTCTCCCTTTCTCATAGTGATCCTATGGGTTTCATTACTCAAGACGTATTAGGCTTTGTGCTAGGATCTTTGTTATGAACTATTGATCTTGAGAAGCGACCACCACAAATTCTGCATTGATTCCCTAGAAGCCGACCCGAAGAGCCAGAAGGCGACGGACGAGCCGGAGTAGGCGCTTGCCATGACGGACCTGGCACTCGCGAATCTCACCCACACCTTGTCCGAGATTTCATCGCTGGAGAAGCACGCCCGGCCGCATCATGATCCAAAGTTGAAGTTACTTCTGGAAAAGTGTCATGGTCTGTATGCATTCACGGTGTACGCGTTCCGAGAGGCCTCCAAGTTCATTGAGAAGAAGACACACAAGGACGCGAGCACCCACCTGACGTGGGCTGCGAACAAGCCCAGCAGTTGCGAGACAATTCTCTCCAAGGAGGGGTAAGGACATGTGCTGAGAAAGGAGAAAATAGAAGCTTCACAACTTGCCGTGATCTCTGAGTATATCGTATCATCTCTAGCAAAGAAGCCCACTGCGTGAGAACAATAAAATAGATATATTTGAAACTTTTACTCAACCATTTCAATTTTCAAATGTAAGTCACCAATAATACCATTTGTATAAGTGTACTTTCCAAAATAAATACTTTCAAATTGTCACTGAAATATTTCATTTTTCAAATGTATGTCCCAATAATGTCATTGGTACAAGAAGACTTCCTACTGAGTCCTATTTAATTGAGAATCTTTTTATACTATTTCAATTTTATGATTCATCTTTGAGATCGGTTTTCTATTTATATTTTTCTTTGAACATATTTTTTAATCTAAATTGATCCACAGTCTTACATTTCCAAGTGTCGGATGTGGCAATCATACCCCAAAGTAGATCGACTATAATCCAATAGAATTCATGAATTTTATCCAATCTAAGCCTCATTGGAAGTTTCTTTGCTCTCCAATTAATTATTTCTAGTGTTTCATATTAATTATGTTCTTTAAAGCATGGACTAAAATTTATTTAATAATTTAACTGATCTTTACTTATGCAATGTAATCTAATGAAAGGCATTTAAAATTAAAGCATTTTATCAAACTGATTCGATAATGAATCAATCAACGGTCTAGTCCAAATTAACATAGGTAATATTTTTTTACGAAATATCTAAATGTGCCCGAAAAACCAGATTAACAGAAAATACAAGTTCAACCGAATTTGATATTTTTTTAATAAAAAGAAAATAAATTTGTAAAAATGAAAATTATTAAAATAGTATTTGAAAAGTGTTACAAAAAAAACAAATAAAATTTTCATGTACGGAAGAAATAGAAATAACAGGAGACCCAAAAACTAATATAAAGAAATATATATATATATATATATATATATATATATATATGGAATGAATAACATTGAAACACAAAAGAAGAATGGAAATTAAAAAAAAAGCGATCATAGAAAAATAGTTAGTTATCGAAAAAAGTTAAGATCAATAAAAAAGGAAGAATAAGAAGAAATTTGAGAGTGATTTTAGGAATAAAAATAACTACAAATATATCATAAATAAAATCTAAAAGTTAATCTTTTAACTAAAATTCATTAATGAGTATATCAATAATTTTATTCTCTTACATAATAAAAAGAATTATTGGTAAGGTATTTTTCAAAATATTATTAATCAGTCATCAAAAAATAGAGTGGAGTGAAAGGAAAGTTAGGCCATTTGGGATGATGATGATGATGACAATAAAAATTATAATTTATTACTCATCTTGTTTTTTTGTTTATTTTTAGAAGCATAACATATAATTGGATTAACAAACTATTTCAACTCCAAATTTGACATAAAAAGTAAAGTAAGGTGAACATGTTGTAAAAATGTAAGAAAAAAATAAAAGGGCTAGGAGTCTAGTCGAGGCAAAAGAAATCAATATGTAAATAGGATTGATTGAAGATACGAGTTCAGCTTGGCTTTTATATCGTCAAAGAAACCTATGAAAAATAAAAATTATTAAAATAGAATTCAAATACATTTTCAAAAAAAGGAAACAAATATTTAATGGTAGGAAGAAATTAAAATGATAGGAGAACAGAAAACTAATAGGAGGGAATTAATGAAGATAATCGTATAATTGATGATAATAGGGAAAGTAAACATATTGATGGATAAAATAACAAAACGAAAAAGAAAAAGAAAAAGGAATCATAAAATATAGAAAGATATTAACTTATAATAATTAAGTTAGATAATAAAGAAAAACAAGAAAAGAAAATCTTGAATGTGATTTTAGAAAAAAATAAAATATCATAATAAATGGTTAAAAGTTAATATTTAAACTAAAATTCGTTAATGAGTACGTCGTTGCCATCAACCGTGGTGCATCCTCCGTGCCAGCGGGTGACTTGATCCACATTTGAACAATGGGTGATTGGAAAAAGGAAATGTTGATCACCAATTAATAAATGAGTTATTTCATTAAATGTGTTTGTTTCATTAAATGCATTTAGTTATTTTGTTATATACAATCCTCTTAAATGTGTGGCATATATGAATGTTATTGAACGTTTTAAGAATATCATGATAAGAATGTGCCATAAACTTCCTTTTATCATTTTACCACACCCAAACTATAATACATTTATTTATGACTACTCATATTGTTATATGTATTTATTACACATTAATGTTGATTTAATTATTAATGGTTGTCACACATGGTACCAATGATATGTCCCTTTAATTATAAAACACATAATAATAAATCATGTGTGACAATCCTTAATAATTGGTACCATGTGTGACAACCATTAATAATTAAATCAACATTAATGTGCAATGAATACATATAACAATCTGAGTAGCCATAAATACATGTATTATAGTTTGGGTGTGGTAAAATGGTAAAAAAAGGTTTATGGCACATTGTGATCATGATATTCTTAAAATGTTCAGCAACATCCATATATGCTTCAAATTCAAGAGGATTGTATATAATGAAATAAATGCATTTAATGAAATTACTCATTTATTAATTGGTGATCGACCTTTCCTTTTTCGAATCACCCAAGTTATATATATAACCCATAAGGGATCACACAGAAGCACACAAAACACAAATCCATAAACACAGAGAGATGGGTTCCTTTCGCATTCTTAAGCCCCTCCTCTTATTAGCCCTCGTCATTGCCCTCAACCACGGTGCGTCCTCCGTGTTAGCGGCCGACTTGATCCATAGCACATGTGAACAACTACCGAGAAGCGACCACCACAAATTTTGCATCGATTCTTTGGAAGCCGACCCGAAGAGCCGAAAGGCGAAGGACGAGCCTGAGTTGGCACTTGCTGTGACAGACCTAGCACTCGCTAATGTCACTCACACCTGGTCTGAGATTCCATTGTTGGAGAAGCGCTCCGAGCTGCCTCATGATCCAAACTTGAAGTCACTCCTGGAAAAGTGTTATGGTTTGTACTCGTATGCATTGCAGGAGTTCCGACAGGCCTCCAAGTTCGTGGAGAAGAAGGCGTACAAGGACGCGAGCACCCACCTAAGGCGGGCCGCAAGCAAGCCCAGCGGTTGCGAGACAATTCTTTCCGATGCGTATGGACATGTGCTGAGGAAGGAGAACATAGATGCTTCGCAGCTCGCCCTCATATCTGAGTATATTGTATCATCTCTAGCGAAGAAGTCCGTTGTGTGAAAACAATAAAATAAATATATTTGAAATTGTTACCCAAACATTTCAATTTTCAAATGTAAGTCACCAATAATACCATTTGTGTAAGAGGACTTTCCAAAATAAATACATTTCAAATTGTCACTAAAATATTTCATTTTTCAAATGTACATCCCAGTAATGTCATCGGTACATGAGGAGCTTCCTACACAGTCCTATATAATTGATAATTTTTTGATAATATTTCAATTTTATGATCCATCTTTGGGATCGATTTTCTATGTAGTTTCTTTGAATAGATTTTTTTTAAAGACTTTATGCATAGTCTTCTATTTCCAAGTGTCGTATGTGCCTCAGTCATATCCCAAAGTCGATATACTATAAACTAATAGAATCCCTTAATTTTATTCAAACCAAGCCTCATTGGAAGTTTCTCGTTGCTCTCCAATTGATTATTTTAGTGTTTCATATTAATTATGTTCTTTAAAGCATAGACCAAAATTTATTTAACATTTTAAATGATTTTCACTTATACAATGTAATCTAGTAAAAGTCATTTTAAACTAAAGCATTTTGTCCAACTAATTGAACAATGGATCAATCAATGGTCTATTCCAAGTCAACATATGTAATCATTTTTTATGAAATATCAAAATGTGCCTGAAAAACTAGATTGACTATTTTTTGAATAAAAAAGGAAATAAATTTGTAAAAAAATGAAAAATATTAAAATTGAATTTGAAAACTTTTACAAAAAAGCACAGAAACATTTCATCGAAGGAAGAAATCAAAATAATAGGAAACTAAAAAACTGATATAAAGAAATTAATATGTAAATGGAATGAATAACAATGAAACATAAAAGAAGAATGGAAATAAAAAAAGATCATATAAAAGAAGAATTATATCGAAAACATTAAGATCGATAGAAAAAGAGAAGAAGAAGAAAATTGAATGTGATTTTAGAAATAAAAATAATTATTTATCATAATAAATTTAAAAGTTAATCTTTTGACTAAAATTCATTAATGAGTATACCATTAATTTTATTCTCTCATATAATTAAAGAATTATTGGTAAGGTATTTTTCAAAATATTGTTAATGAGTTATACATAGAGTTGATTATTAGGAAAGTTTGGCCATTGGGGATGATGATGATGACAATAAAAATTATAATTTATTATTCATCTTGTTTTTTTTGTTGAAGCTTTATTTTTAGAAGCACAACATATAATTGGATTAACAAACTATTTCAGCTCCAAATCTAACATAAAAAACAAAGTAAGGTGAAAATATTGTAAAAATGTAAGAAAAAAATTAAAAGAGTTAGGAGTCTAGTCGAGATAAAAGAAATCAATATGAATCGTCAAAAAAATTGTAAAATAGGATTCATTGAAGATACATGTTCAACTTGGATTTTATATCTTTTGAATACAAAGTCAAAGAAATTTATAAAAATAAAAATTATTAAAACAAAATTCAAGTACATTTTCAAAAAAAAGAAACAAATATTTAATGGTAGGAAGAGATTAAAATGATAGGAGAACCAAAAACCGATAGGTGGAAATTAATGATGATACCCATAAAATTTATGATAATATGAAAGTAAATACATTGATGGAGAAAATAACAAAAGAAGACAAAAAATGAACGAAAAAGAAAAAGGAATCACAAAAAATAGAAAGATATTAACTATAATAATTAAGGTCAATAATAAACAAAAACAAGAATAAAACCTTGAATGTCATTTTAGGAAAAGAAATATAAAAATACCATAAAAACTAGTTAAAAGTTAGTATTTAAACTAAAATTGATTAATGAGCACAAGGTTAGTTTTATACTCATATATAATAAAATAATTATTGGTAAGATAATTTTCAAAATATTATTAGTGGAGTATAAAAAATAGAGTAGAAAAAGGTAGCAAAATAGAATAATTGGAAAAAACTACTAGTCAACTTGATTTTTTTATTAGCATTATTTTGATGATGACGATGACAATGATTCTGAGGATGTTAATAACAACAATAATAAAAATAAACTACTAGTCATCTTGATTTTTTTTATTAGCATTATTTTCGAAGCATAACATGATTTCGGAAAAACTATTTCAACTCCAAATTTAACAAAATAAATTAAGATAAAATAGTTGTAAAAATAAAAGAAAAACATTGAAGGATAAATCATAAGAAAAATTAAATAATTACAATAGGAAAAATAAGAAGAAAGGAAATCCAAATTGGGAAATGAAAGTTGGCGAAAAGCAATGTTTTCAAAATTGGACTGGCGACCGGATCGGATTCCTTACTGGGTCACGGTTGGATCGGTCCGATAGGGTTCGATCAGATTGAATCGGATTTTATTAAAATAATATTATTTATAATAATTATAAAGATATAATATAAGTTATATGATATAGTATATGAATATTGCAATAATAACCTATTAATAATATTAAAAACTAATATACCATAATTTTAATTTGTTAAAAGTGTTAATAAAAAATAATAATAATAATTAACATTTAAATATAAATAGATTATTACTAATTTACTATCCATTATTTAATTATTATAGATGCTATATTAATAAAGTTTATCTTAAATTATTCTTATTTCTTATTTTTTAACACTTTCCTTTTTATTCCCTTTATTTATGCCCTTTAATAATTTTCTATTTTAATGTTAGACAATTTCAAATACATATCTTTTTTCTTATTTAATTTTATACATGTCATATTCCTTCCTTCTTTACCTTTCTTATATTCCTATCTTTGTTTTTCCTTTTTTAACTTTTCTATTTTTATCATTTTTTTACTTTTTTCTTTTCAAAATCTGAATTAAACTGGGTTGAGCCTCTTGAACTGGCCCGATCCAACCGGCTGGTTCAATCGATTTTCTCAGGTTCAACATGAAAAATGATTTTGCACTCCAATCGGACCGGAACACCGGGCGGTTCTCGATTGAACCGGCCAGTTCGGTCCAATTTTCATAACATTGGTGAAAAGAAAAGAATGGAAAAGTAAACTAAGAGATGTTTAATAATGGATTATAGTAAAATGTAATAAATTATTAATGTTGTATTAATTAGTATCATATAAAAATATAATAACAATATATCTGTCATTGTTATCTTTAATAAGCATTAACTTACAAAATATAATAATTTTATTTTCATATTAGGTTACAATTACTAGTGGTTTATTGTTATTTATGTATCATATATATGTTTTCTGATATTAATACTTAAGAATATTATAAAATACTACTATGTAATGAAATTTGATTCAACATGTCGACTTTAATCAAAAGAGTGATTTAGATAGTTTGCTGATTTGATATTTGTTCAAACTACTAAAATATTACATTTAGCCCCAATCATAATGTCTTTGAAATTCAAATTTAGTCCTATAAGTAATTATAGTAAAGATTAGAATTTAATTCGAAGTCTAACATCATTTTCAAATGTCCTTCTTCTTAATTTGTTATTCTACCATTGTTCAAACATTATTCTTCCTTTACTTTCTTCAATTTTCAAAACTAAAAAATTATTATTAGTCTTGTTTTTTTTATCTTGGATTACTTTACCTTAATAATACATCTTAACTATTTGATGAAAACAATAGGAATTACCTAAGTTTCAATCTAAGCTGAAGAATCATTGTTTAATGTTCATTTTAATCGCATTTGTAATGTTCTTTTTTTGTTTTATGTTGTACCATGATCTAGGCTATGTGGAAAAAACTTATTGTGATACCTAATGAATTTTTTGGTTCTAGTGTTATGAATCCTTACATCTCATTTCATCAATTATGACTTACGAGTGTTTTGTTAACCTATGACCATGTACTATTAAATGAGTTATTAGAAACTAGTATTCTTTTGTTGAATTATTACAATTGAACAATGATTTTCTATGGTGGTATCGCCCAATCCTAAATTAAGTTTATCTAATTGAGGCCTGATTTCCTGTTATGAATTTTATAGATTGATTATTTGTCAATTCTTACATGGTTATGTCACCAAATCAATCCAAAATTCAATAATCCAAACTCATGCAAAAATTAGCCAACAACATTCATCATGAATTTTACTTGATCATATCACTTATTTGGAGTAACAAATACTCCTATTTGGTCATTCTTAAGAATGAAACATAGATGATAGGCAAAAATATAAAAGCCGAAAAAAGATCAACATAGTATAGATGAATTTTACTGAAGTTCATTGTTCATCAATAGGAATAATGTTGTTGAAGATAAAATAATAAAATTACACATTTTGAAGCTAACACAACAATGCCCAACTATTACCCTCCATTCTTTGCAACAAAATATAGCTTCATCTCAAACGAGTGATGCATATTTTATTATTGACGTTAAATTGTAATGATTACATAATGTACTCTATTACGGCCTGTTTGGGAGCAACGTAAAATTTAAAAAAAGAGATAAAATTGCAATTTATTTTCCTAAAGTAGGAAAATTTACGAATGCGCACGTTTGGATATAATTTAACAGAATTCAATACCATAGTTTAAACTCCACTACATCATAAAAAATTTAAGAGATGCTATTTTTTTTTCTTTTGATGTGACTTGATCTATTAGAAACAAGGAAGCATGAGTTTTAAAATAAATTGTCACTTCATTTTTATTTTTAAATTTTTACTATGGTAATGTTTTTGTTTCCAAACACTTTTGGATGAAATTTTTCATTAACATTTTTTCCATGGTATGTCACCTTTTGAAAAGTGTTATACTATAGTTTTTTTTGGAAAAAATGATTGTGCTATCCTTTTTAAGGGGTAGCACTATCATACCCCTATTAATCACCATTCATTTCATGATGGATGGTGGATAAAAAAAATTCTTCAATTAATCAAGCCACCATTTATCATGAATCGAATGGTGATTAATAGATGTATGATGGTGCTACCTCTTAAAATGGGTAGCACAAACATTAAACCCTAGTTTTTTAAAATTCATGGGTTACAATTTTTTTAGCCAAACAAGGCCTTAAAGTGAAGAACTTTTCTCAATGCATTAAAATAAAGGAAATTATAGAAGCAATTTCTTGATCAAAATAATTGTACCAAATGGATGACTCTTAATAACGAATCATTTGTTTTCATTGGCAAAAACAATGAAATGATATTGAACATGGATTATTATTAACATTGGATTAAGAAAATATATTGAATATCAAATTTTCCATTGATCAATGCAACGATTCAAAACTAATAATGTGGAACATTGTTTTCTTATTATTCTAGGACATTGATTATTATCATTGATTTGTCATTGTTAATGAACATTGCTTATTATCATTGATTTGCATTGTTTCCGTACATGATTGTTATTATCCTTCCCATGTGCATCATTGAGCCATCAACTATCGAATAATGTTAGGGCTAGTTTCAGTATAATCCTTGAATTTTATCTTCTTTGTCATCTCAATTCTTAAACTTTATTTTGTATTGAGATAATCTTTCAAATATTAATTTATTTCATCTAACGTCCTTTTCATCATCTCGTTATATCTTCAATTTTTTTTTAAACAAATTTAATATCTTCATTTGCTTGTTAATTTGAGTAAATACTTAGAAATATGTTAGATTGAGTGATAATCACAAACTCATCAAATAATATTTAATTTAAAATTATGAATTAATAATAAGTAATTAAGAACAAATCTTGAGATAGAATTTATTATCCTTTTTGTAGTAAGCGGTGCCGATAATTCGACTCACATAGTGCTAACACATTGATCGTCTTGTGTCGCTTAACTAGCAATAACATATAAAACTTTTAATAATTTTTTTATGTTAAAAAAATTGAATTCGAGATCTTATTTATTTAAATGAGGAGGAATCGTTATCACTCCGGTAAGGCTATCACTCTTTAATAGTTTAGAGATAATAGGGGAAAGATGGAGTGACATTAATAAAGATTTTATAGAATGACAATAACTATGTAGTGATGTCTAGGGCAACCTTCCTAAATTACTAATTAATCATTTTCCTTTGAAAAAGTTAGGGGTGTTCACGGGTCGGGTTAACCCATAAATAAACCCGATCCGACCCGATCAAGTTTGGTCGGGTCGGGTCAAATGGCTTTGGGGGGAGGGCAAATCCGACCCAACCAGACCCGGTTCGAGTCGAGTTTTATTTTTTTCTTACTATTTTTTATATTTATTTAATATAAAAAATTATTTAATATTTATTTTAAAGCATAAAAATAAAGTTTTAAACCATTTAATGTTATTTCTATACTTAAAATATTTTATTTCAATTTTTTGAAAATTTTAAATCAAATATAAGTTTAAGTTTAAATAAAAAAATAAAAAAAATCAAGTTGAATCGGATCAACTCGGGCCAATTTGAGTCGGGTCGAGTCATCGAATTTGCGAGTCAAGTGTTTAGGTCAGGTCGGGTCGTCTCCTGAACACCCCTTAGAAAAAGTAGTACTAACTTCTAGACAAAATTAATTAGTAGGCTCTTTATCAAATTTAACCCGACGACAGCACAAAGCAAGAAGCGAAGCGTACTCAGCGCCTTCTGTCTCCACCACGCTCCCAGTCCCACACCTCCCTCAGTTAAAAAACACAGCGGCAGGTTTCAGCATTTTACTGTTTGTCCGTAGGAACGGCATGATCTCCCGCCCCGAGATTTTGAATGCATCACTGACGCATTATCATGTTCAAAGACCAGAAACAGAAGAGAAGCAAATCTGCATGGACAGTAGAATCCTGAACGCATTGCTGTTCGCCCATCAGAGAAGTCCCAATTCATTTCTTCATATATAAATTTCTGATTTTTTTTCCTTACGATCATGACTGACGTTTCTGTCGGTTTGATGCAAAAGATACCAACGCCAGTGACGACTAAGTTGAAATAGCTCAAAGAAATGCAGGACAGATAGATAACACTTGTCCATTACATGATATATATATGTAGGATGTATAAACCACAAAATCAAATGGTTAAAGATTAGGAAAGCAGTATTTCTTTTTTTCCTCTTACATGAACCTTTTTTTAATATTTTTGGAACAAGGCCAAGTCAGTGCTAGCATTCCATTATTATATCATCAGAGGCTGAGCAAGCTTTGGGAGATGCAATGCAGTCTAGAGAGTAGAAACTATGATGAAAACTTGCTGGGAAATGGTCTTCCAACTTTTGGGAATTCCAAAGCCACCAATGCTTTCTGCTCCTTGTGCTCGGTGCAGCAACTGTGTGCCATCCTTTTTCCCCCGTCACTTTTGAAGACAAAAGAAAACCTGAGGTGCCTTCCAAGAAGCAAATGGACGCAGGGTTTGATGCAACTGTCCATGGGGTCGAAGAGGAAGAAGCCAATAATTGCTAGTCCAGTGGAGGGAACCACAAGCTCTGTGTTTAGCAACAAGTTTATTTTCTTTCTTACTTGTAGTTACAGCAGCCTTCATGCATCATACAGAGCAAGTTAATTCAGCTTGCTAGCAAAATTTACCTAGCATCAAATGTTCCAGTTAACTTATTGATTAACAATCACTAATCAGCAGAAGTTAAATGTGGTCCACCATTAATTGCTATTTTGTGAAGTGCAGAAGCACATTAGCAGTCACAGTAAAAATGTAAATTTGTAAGATGGACAGTAACTGCACTGATGCAGGCATGCAGCAATCAGCAAGTAACGCAGACACTGCTCTGACTTCTGTTCCAAAACAGTGTTCAATATTTGCAGCTAAAGCAGCAGTAAAAACCAGGAGACAATGCCCCTCTCTATTCTCAAAAGAAGAGAAACGGCACTGTACTACTGGAAATTTTTTAGCAGATTGCATAAAGGCTACCACAGGAAGCTTAAAAATGGACATGAGAAGAATATGAAAAAGAAATCCAATTGAGGCTGGTGAAATCATATTTCTTTTATCTCCTTACTGCATTGTGCTCCATTGATCCTTTACATGATGGAACAATTGTCCTTGTTAATGGTCACTGCAACAGGAACCAGATTCCAGAACCAGCAGCAACACTTGGATACATCTAAAAGACAGTAGGAAAGAAAAGAGAGAAAAGACTTGACCTTAATCTACAGAACTCATACATTTCCCTATACACATTTTATCACTTCAGTTCCAAGCTCCCCAAACTCTCTCCCCGATAAAACTCACCAATCGCCGAACACTGTTTTTACTGTCAATGCCGCTGTCACTGCTACTGTTGCCAGCACCATCATCAATCTCCTCTCCATCTTCTTCTCCACCATCCTCTTCCTCCTCCGCCCCAGAGCTGCCGCCTCCAGTCGCCGCCGCCGCCTCCACCTCCTGTGTCGTCAAGTCGTCGCCTTTCGGGCCGCTCCGGCGGCGCCTGCGGCCGCCATACCTCCGGCAACGCTCCTTCGTCTCCGCGCCGTCTTCCACCGCGTCGATTATCCGGTGGATGACGTGGCTATTCGGCGACGCATCCCACCGCGCCCAAAAGCTCTTGTAGCACCCGAAGCAGCCGCACCCGAGCTCCGGCGGATGCGGCCTCCACTTCAAGCTGCCGCAGCCGCCTCCTCCGCCGTTGCCTCCGCCTGCGAGCAGGTATGCCAGCACCTCCTGCTCCTCGGGCGCCAGGGCCGCGGCCAGAACCAGCACCGCGGCCGGGAGCGCAGCTGCCAGATGCCCCAATGCGGCCAGCCCAACCGCCGGAGGCGGCGGTGCCGGGTGGACCCGCCGCCCTTTCCCCTTGCAGGGCTTCTTCATATGTCTCCTTGGCGCCTACTAGCGATAACAGTGAGCGATGTTTTCATAGCAAGGCAGCTAAAAGGAGTGGTGGTTGAGAACGAGGACTCGTTAGCTCGTGTTGCTGTTGGACATAATATAAAAAAAAACATATTGGCATTTATTCTATTTTTAAAATGATAAAGAAGGCAATATTTAAATAATTTAATATCTGACCCCTTATCCATTTGACTTAAAAATAATTAATATAATCTAACTAATTTCTTTTGTTTACTTATACCTATGATTGTTTGTACTTTGTGACAATATTTTTTCGAATTTATTTATTTCTATTATTTTTTGGTGTGATGATTGTAGTGGCTATTAATTATTTAATTGGTTTGGTTGATGGGAAGTGAGATGGATTATCGTACATGGTCAAATGAACGAAAGGTTGGTTAAGTGGCATGGGCAGCATGCAACATGCAGATTTCAGTCAGCTTCTACCGAAAACACTTCCAATTTTCTGTGTTTTAATTTTCATACACATTTTTTTTGGGGAGGCAAATAAAATTGCTAATGCAGTAATAAAATAGTTTTTAAATAAGACTTTCAAATTTACAAGTTAATAAAAAATTGTTGAAAAAGTTTGCTATATAAATGGGAAAGAAGTATCTAACATTAGAAAAAAAAAATTATCCTAAGCCTCTTTTACTAGTACACTTGATTTATATTATATTAATTTTTATTCGTAATGTATTGAATCTTAATTCAGTTGCAACTCTAACGACCAAGTCATCTGTCTCATATGATTAAATTAGTTTATATTCTTATAATCATCAATATTTCTTTATTCTCATATGATGAAATTAGTTTACATTCTTATAATCATCAATATTTCATAATAAAAAGAGTCATCGTCCAAGGACATAAACCGATTTAGAATGAACTTTGTAAATTTTATGTGCTCTTTTATGTTTGTACGGTCTCTTTCTTTTTATTTTCGTAACATTATTTTATAAAAATCAGATGTGCTATAATTTTTTTATAAAAACCTTAAATTATTGAAAAAAATAACAACTTCATATTATACCCTTCACGTATTATTTGCTGACAATTTTGATTTGGGAGGCACAAACGCCACTCAAAAGGTTTGCTGCCACTCCACAAAATTATTTATAAGACGGGCACGCATCAACATTAAACTATTTCAAAAAAAGTTAGCTTTTTGTTATCAATGGGATATCCTGTAATAATTAGTTAAATCAATATCAGCAAGTAATATTTTTTTTCTTCCAATTATTAGCACTATAACTACAAACTCTAAATCTATCAATTTTCCATATTAAAATAAGACACAAATTCTTTATATATACAACCCGAAAAAGAAAGTTATAGTTAATATAAATATATATGATAAATTTTGACTAAAAAACTCGAATTTTATTTTTATCTGAGTGTAAAATTATATTTTGGATAAAAAATATGAACTTTTAAATAAATTAAATTTTAATCCTTATTATAATTAGATAAACAATCTGGGGCATTTTAACACACAATTCAATATTAGGTCACCAATTTGATAATTTTACTTCATTATATATATATATATAAATATAATTTTGCTTGATTTTTTAATGTCAAAATTCTACAAAATAAAATGATAAAATATTAGCATTTATTCTTTTTAAAGCTAAAAGTTTGTAATATGTTTCCCATTTCTTTATTTGGTGATTGTTGAATTAATGTTTAATATTTTTAATAAAATACAATAGTAAATTATATTTTTAAATAATTTAAAAGTTCATAATTTTTATACAAAATAAAAGTTTAAGATAGATTTATGATCAAAAGAAAATTTTCTCTTCAAACTAAAATAGCATATGCTTCTTTATTTGCTAATATTTTCCAAAAACAATTCTAATTTATTCTATTATTGTATAAAATTTACTAATTTATATGAGATTTATTTACTTCTTTTTCCATATATTCTTATATTTCATATTCATATGGATTATCTGAAGAAGGAAATATGTGAGAAGAAGGAAAACAATATAATTATAAAAAATTTTAAATTATAACAAAAAATATTTTTTATAGATGTATTTGTAAATTTTATATATCATAAAAATTCATGAGATTGTTTTTGTTCAAATATAGAAAAAAATAACTACTAATGTTTTAATTTTACGAGAAACCACCATTCATTTGGACATGCCATTGACATGCTGATGACATAATAAATACTATGGAAATAACAACATGATGAGTTTCTCTCTAATAAGTAAAGGGGTAAAATCAGTGTTCTAAAATCGAAAATCGGATCAAACCGATTGGTTCAATCGTCCAATCATGAACCGGTCGTGGTTCAATTTTAATTAAACATTGGAAATAATAAAAAATCAAATTGAACCAGAAAAAATTGGTTCAAGTAATTCAACCGGTTCAATTCAGTTTTTTATTTTTGCCCTAAAAGAAGAAAAATTAGAAAGTTGATTCATAGAATCAAATGATCAGGGAAAGGAAAAACCGGTTCAGTTGGTTTTTTTATTTTTGCATTAAAGAATGTAAAATTTGAATAATAGAATCAAATAAGGAAATTAATTATAATTGTGAAATAAGAAAGGAAATTAATTATAATTGTGAAATAAGAAAAGGAAGGTGATGGTGTATAAATGAAGTGAGACATGTAAAGAGGAAAATAGGAAGTGAGAAAAAAAATAAAAATAAAATAATTGAATGAAAAAATAAAAAGGAGAAATAATTTAATAGAAAGATATGAAAAAAGAGAGTTATATATAGAAAAAGGAAAATAAATAATACTTATAGCAAAAATAAAAGAATAAAATTCTTTTAAATTTAAAATTGAGGTCAATGTCACTCATAAGTTTTCTTGATACATATTTTTGTTAAATAATGTATACAAAATTTCAATAATATTTACATTATAATAGTAAATATAAATAAATTAAATCATTCAACTTTTGTACCCTTTTAAATATAATGAACATGGAGATCAAGAATTAACATATTTTATAATAATATAAATATTTTCCATATTATTTGAATATAATGAGCCTGCATTTTTTCTATATTTATAATCAAACATATTAAACTTATCATTTAGAAAATAAATATGTTTAAATTAATGTTCAATATTGAAAATATATTTTGTAAGTATTTTATTTATTGTTTTTAATTAGAGTATTATTCATACTACATCTTTGATATTATAGAAAATTATATTTTTAATAAAAATTTGATTAATCCGATTAAACTGGTTGAACCATGATCCAATTAGCAATGCCCATTCAACGTGAGGTCTGATTTTATAAAAACATTGGGTAAAATGATCAAAAGACGAATAGGAGTGGCATAAAAATTTTTAGGAGTGGCATTATAAGACGCCACTCATTGCACTACACATGAACAACAAAGGGTGATGTTTGAAGTTAAGATCTTTGACTTTGATATCACGTGAAAATTAGATGCATTATTAATTCTTTTAAAATAAGCCTAATCATTTTAATTTTATAATCTTCACAAGCTTTCTTGTGTATGCTAGTATATCATAAAAACTAGGCACTGATCATATATGTTTTTTTAGCAATTGAATCGTGCAGATAGTAGTTTTATGGGGCTAATTTACAAGGAATGGAAATGCTTGTTCTAATCAGCTCCTGTCTCATTTCCTCGATTACATTTGGACGACAGTAATTAAACAGAATGATTCATCCCTTTCTCTCTCCTCTACTCTTCAGCAGGGTCAAAGTTATAACTAAATTTAGCTCTTGGATGCCAATAAAAACGCCTTCATACCTGGTCAGGAAACCAAAGCCCCACCACATCATTAAGCAGAGCTCCTCCGTAAACTACGCCACACCTCAATTTGCACCAACTCTTTCTATTTATCTCTGTCTCCCTCCCTCTCTCTCTCTCTCAAAGACTCCCTGAGACTTCTGCCTTGCTTGCGTTTGCCTGACCTTGAACCTACGTACCGGCCAGCTGAAACAGCAAGAACAAGATGGCCTCCCTGAGAGCATGGGTCGTCCTCGCGCTGCTCGCATGCGTGGTGCTGATGAGGTCCGCGGACGCGGCACCGCCCTCCGGAAAGCACAGCTGCGCGCCGGGCAACAAGACCTGCCGCCCCGGCGATCACGCGCCGGAGAACCAGGAGGAGGAGTCGTTCGCCAACTCAGCGCCCTCCGACGACGACAGCGACGACGAATTGGACGGCATTCCGGGGACCGACCTTAGATTCGAAGTGATGGGTCACTGAATAAAAGTTGACGAGGCCAAATTCGACGTACTCCTTCGTTGGACGTGATTTTTTATTTTCATATGTGTGATTTTTCTTTTCCATTTATCACGTCTTCCTGTCTTTTTTTTTTCCTTTTTTGTTTACTCGGTTGGTACTCTTAATAACGTCAATTAAAGTTCCTAGTAGTCATTTGATTTCGCATGTAACCGGTGTGTTCTTCGTTATCTATAAATGAAGCAGGCTTTTTATTTAAGAAAGTGCAGTTTTTGTTCATCCAACTTTGATTATATTATGTATTTTGCCGGATTCTGTCAATCTTCTGGTCCTGAATAATGTTCTTTCGATGAGTTGTTGTTGTTGTTAATAACGTTGTTGTCTGAATTCAGTCTGCTTAGATCAGGTACACATTACCAGATCTACTTGGGTGGAGTACTTAGATTTCTACCCATGTTCTTAGATTTCTACACATTAACATGACGCTCGTTAAACCAAAATTAAGCACTCGAGCCCCACTAAAACATACCAAAATATCAATAACCCTTGTGGAATTATGATGCAGTTAGTCCAATTTTATTTTACAATCAAGATAATATCCATGTATAAATGACATGCATTACTCGCAAAGATTGTCGCTTATTTTGTCTTTTTGATATCCATTCGGACTCCCGATATTCAAGATTATTAACATTTGACAAAGATTATCACTTATTAAATTATCAATAATGTATATTATTTTATTTAATGTATATAAATAATTTATTTATAATCCATATTACTTATTTGTAATAAAATAAAAAATTAAGAGTTTTTACTAATATACTTTTTTTTAAAAATAATTATGTTTATATATATATATATATATATGTGTGTGTGTAATTTAGTTTGTGATAATATTTATATCACAATCTTATATTCTCATTCATAAAATTAAAATTTATAGAATAATTAATACTTTTTAGGAATGTGATAATAATATGTTCGTAATAATTAATTTCATAATTTATTTAATTAGTTTTATAATTTATTTAATTCATTTTATAATTAATTCAAATAAAAATACGAAAAAGTAAAATAAAACAAAGATGATCACTCAAGTGACAATTTGAATTAGCACTCCTCCCATAAGCACAATCTAGATTGCTTGAATTGCATTGCTTAGACAATTCAATTTATTTATTAACTAATTAGAAGTGAACAAAGTAATACGACGAGTTCAAAAGACGTCCGATTTCTAAAAAAAAAAAGTTTATCCTAGTCACATATCGAGATGAATTTTTTTTATTGAGAGCCTTGCAAAAAATGCTTGAAAAAACGTGTGAGCAATTCGATGATACCAAAGATATATATCAAGATGTTGTGCACCTCTTCATCGTGGTACATCAAGCACATGCAAGATGGTGGCAACAGGATGCAACACTGCAGTGCATCATATCCTCGCCACATATAAGTTTCATTCATTCATTTATTATTATTATTATTATTATTATTATTATCATCATCATCATCATCATCATCATCATCATCATCATCATCATCATCATCATCATCATCATCATCATCATCATCATCATCATCATCATCATCATCATCATCATCATCATCATCAGTGTTTTCATTTCTGATGGATGTTAAATTTAGAATCTCTTTATAGCAATCCAAACAAACATCAAGAAGTTATTCGAATAAAATTAATTAATGATATTAATTATCTTAGGAGAGGAAAAAGAAAATGGATAGTGGGTTATGAAAATGGATAGTGGGTTATGAAGAAAGTGGCAATAAAAATGGAAAAAAATTAAAAACAACGAAAAATTTACGGATAGGCAAAAATAGAAATCATATATTAAGGGAGACACGAAAAACTATTATAGTTCAAAGGAGATTTAAGAAATTAATCCTAAATTATAATGATATCTAATGACATTTATGAGTCCATTACAAAATATATAAATTTAAAAAATCAAGAAAAATAAAGATTATTGATGATTTGAGACTGATCATGAATCCTCATGATTATATAGCTCAGCTCTCCTTTTCCAGCCTTTCTTTACATGTAAAAAAAACGGTGATGTGATTCAGATACCGATGTCTTGCAACTAATCGATCAATATTGTGCCATGGCGATTAAGTCGATCGTTGAGGCATGTCTTACATTGTCTTCACAAGACGATGAAAGCATTGGTCCAATGGCCATGCATGACTTTTTCTTTTGCATGCCGGTCCGAAGGTCTTTGGTGTTCGAAAATATTAGTACTCAATTAATTCGAAATCAAAAAAATAAAATAGATTTATTTTTTAATTAAAATAATAATTTCAAAATTCGAATTTAAGACTATTAACACCCAACAACGAGTGATTGGAGCTCAACTCTCCTGCCAACTTAATTTAGCCAACCTCTGTTGGTTGAAGCTTGAAACATAGATTGATTAGCTTCCTTTTTGGAGAAGGTCACCAGTCCATCTCACATAGTGATCTTTAATTCATAATATATTATTTATCTACAATCAATCAATCAAAGCTACTTTCATTTTATATTAATTAATATAGTTTGTATATGTTGGATAATGCCCGCGTGGGCATTACCGCGCGAAGCGCGCTGGGCGCACGGACCGCGCCGACGCAGCGCAGATCGTGCGATCTCATCGTGCGATTTGCACGCCGCGAGATTTGTAGACTACACATCATGCGCAATGGACATGCGTGATGCATTCTGCCTAACTTATCGCTCAAGTCTTCCTACTCTATAAAAATGGACTCATACTATAGGTCCCAAACATACTTTCGCAAAGGTTCGTCTAGAATTACTTGTGCTGTGAAAAAGAGTTCCGTTCCCCAGAGGTTTATTTCCTGATTTCGAGGTGCAAGTGCATTCATCAAGAGTTCATGGAAAAGCCCTGACGATCCGCTTCCGCTGCAAGAGGTATTTCACAACTCTAGAATTTATATCTGTTATAAATTTCAACATTGGTATTTCACAACATCTAGAATTCATTGTTGTGAATCTTGTTATGCATGTGAAAAGTATGTCGATCAGGCCTAGATTTATTCAAATAGCGAGCAATTTGAAAACTCGGGTCAGGCGCTGAGAGGTAGCGATTGGACTTAAGTCTGTGCGGTATATAATTAAACAAAACTAGACATACACTCTTTTAGTGGAAGTCTCCATCGTAGTTCTTGTGTTTAGTATCAAGTATGCAAAGTCGACCTAGAGAGACATGATGAATTGATTAGTTTGATGGTCATCATGGTATGAGTCTCTGACAGATGATTCATCTGCACGTTTCCTTAGACTCTTGACTATGTCTTAAATAAAGGAATTAGTGCTTGTTACTTTAGGGGGGTACTCAAAGGTGAAAAGAAAAGTAGTCTATTGAGTCACATTTAGGAAAGCAGCTAATTCACTACTAAGAGACATGAGGGCGAGAGAAAGAATTGTTACGAACTGCATTAAGCTTTCACACACAATTGACCAACTATTTTTTGAAAATAGTGTATGTAAAAGGTAGTTACCGTGGAGCAAGACATGCGTTGTATTGGCTATGCTGCAAGAGAGATCTAGGGCATAATGAGTTACATTATTTGAGCATTTGTTGGCTCATGTGCGAGTTGTCATAAATTCCTAACGGGCATAACATACGCTCTAGAGATAGTTGAGCGATTGAACCTTAACAAGTATCTTTCTAGCTCCTATAAAGAAGCGTATTTTTACTCGTGAGTCGCACGACACATTTATGAATTATGGATAAACGAAAGTACAATATTCAATGCGAGCAACTGGGAGATTGTCGAATAATGCCCGCGTGGGCATTACCGCGCGACGTGCGCGTAGACCGCGTGCTGGTCGTGCGGCTGACGTAGCACGGATCACGCATATCGCGCGAGCTCATCTTGCGATTTGCGCGCCGCGAGATTTGTGGGCTGCATATCATGCGCGATGGATGCACGTTATATGTTCTGCCTAACTTCTCGCCCAAGTCTTCCTACCATATAAAAAGGGACTCATACCATAGGTCCAAAACATACTTTCACAGAGGTTCGTCGAGAAGTACTTGTGCTATAGAAAAGAGTTCCGTTCCCCAGATGTTCGGTTCCAAATCTCGATGTACAAGTACGTTCGTCAAGAGTTCGTGGAAAAGTCCCGACGATGCGCTTCCGCTGCAAGAGGTATTTCACAACCTCTAGAATTTTATATCTGTTATAAATTCCAACAATATATCAAAGGGGAATAGTTTTTTCCTTGCAATCTAAATGTATAGTTATACTTCAGCTCACCCATCTTGACTTACGTTGATTATATAAATGTGTAATTATGCATAGTTTTGAGCATTAGTTCAACATGAAATCATACATCCCTGGAATTTGATTTGGGCAGACCTTGGAGTAAAATTAACAATGGTCATTCAACTTAGGGATAGTCCATCACCTAACTTAACTTTTTAATACAACGGTCGACTTTATTGATGGATCGTTGACATGACAGTGGCATGGATACTTACATCAATATTTTCTCTCTTCATTTTTTTAAAAATAAAAATATCACATTCGAATTTTCTTTTTCTCCTTCATTCAAATTTAATTTTGTATATGTATGATCATTTAAAAATTTAAAATTTTAAAAGAATGGTCATCTAACTTTTCAAAAGTTCCAACTATGATCATCATTAAAAACCTAAAATAATAAAAATAAAATAATCATAAAATAAATAATTATTTTAAAAATAAAATAGTATCTACTGAATTTTTAAATCATGTTCGACCGTGTTCAGGCTGATCAAATCGATTTTGACCGTGTCTTGGATCATGTTGGGTAATATCGCCCAATTTTTTATGTGTATTATATATATGATATTATAATAACTAATAATTATTAAATTAGTAAAATTAAAAAATAGAAATAAGAAATCGATCATATTTTTATCCTAAAATTTGGACTAATAAAACAAATTATATATTACATGAAAAAACTTATCAATTTTTTGTCCTACAATTTGGACTAATAAAATAATAATACATGATATTATGCTTATTAATATATCATTAATATATATAATATAGTTATATTTATATCTCTCACAATACAAGAAAAAATTGATTTTTCGACGATCGTATGCATCGCAAAATCCCAAAAAAATCCATCAGAAACATCATTTTTTACAGGTGTATCCATCGAAAATTCCAAAAACAAATGTCGGAAATGTCATTTTCCGATGGAAAGAAATCATTCGAAAACTCTTCATCGCAAAAACCTTTTTATGGAAAACCTTGATCCGTTGGAACTTCTTATCGTCAGTAGTTCCAATGGGTATTTTAGACGGGAGATGCCCATCGGGAGTTTCTCGTCAGAACCTTCAATTGGAAGGCTCCCGTCAGAACCCCTGACTTTTCCGATAGGTTTGCCCATCGAAAAAATTATTTAAAATATAAAAAATTAGATTGGCTGGCCGCGTGCAACCGAATCTAGGTGGTCGATTGCAGGTGGCCAGATTTGAGGCTGCGATTGAACGGAGTCGTGAGATAGGGAGAGGGAGGGCGGCCGGAGCTGGAGTCATCGTAGTCGAGAGAGGGAGAGGACAGCCCTCATCGGAGTCGTGGAAAAGAGAGAGAGAGAGAGAGGGAGAGTGAGCGGAGAGATGGAAAGAGAGAAAGGGGAGAGGGAGAGATGGTGAGATGGAGAGGGAAGAGTGAGAGATATAAGTAAAGAGGGAAAATAAGGTAGGGAAGTTAGGGGGAACGAAATAAGAGTTTTCAACATATCAGTCCGTCGAAATTATCGACGGATGAAAAATTCGTCGATATTTTGAAGGATGAAATCGTAAAAAATATTAATAATAAAATATTAAATATATATTTATAGTATATTATATATAATTTAGTTTTGAAATTATCAACAGATGAAACATTCGTTGATAATTTTGACGAACAGAACCAACAAAAACATTAATAATACAATATTAAATATATGCTTATATTATATTATATAATTTTATTATTAATTTAATCACCGAACGATGTTTATCTATCGAAAATTGTGCGTCGAAAATTCGCGATTTGTCATTTTCTATGTTAGGTCTAATGCTCAAAGGCATAGATTTACCTAATCCGAAAGAAAGGAGAAAAGCTAGAGAACTTGGGATGCAATCAGTGACATTCTAAGCTCCTTTAGTGACATTCTAAGCTCCTTTATATCACTTGTCACTAGAAAGAAAAAAATTCAAACACTATATATATATATATATATATATATATATATATATATGTACATGGTTTATAAATGTGTCAAGGCACCATGGCAGCGCCTCGCACCAATGTTGCCGCCGGACTACGTAGACACGACCATGGGTGTAACGCCCCCAAAATCGCCCCTCGTGCCACGTAGGCAGTATGGTTGACCTTGGAAGCGCTATACTGCCTATTACACTATTGACCATGACCATTCAACATAATAGCATACGTGACATAAATATTATAATAAAATATATATTGAAGACTTTAATGCGGAAGATTAAACGGTGGAATATCAAGTAACATATAAAATCAATGTAGTCTGAACAACATGAGAAGAGATAGTAGCTTTAAGAAGTTCATGAGCGGAAAATCATAATGTCTTTTAATGGAAGAAAATATGCGGAAAACATAATAGAGCTTTGTTGGGCATGCAACAATAATCTGTGTCATGTGCAGCACTTCTTCAAGCTCCGTGTCCTCCAACACCTCGTTAATTAGTATTCTCACCTGTAAAATCCCAACTCAGGAGAATAAAATACCCATGAGCAAAGATTGCTCAGTACAATAGCAAATAGACGATGAAATAAGGATCAATGATAATCACAGAATAATATGTTATTGATGAACGATTGTATACTCTGACTTCTTTACATTGACTATAAAAGGGCCATTCATCATACTTTAACCTTAATCATATCAGTGCTCTATTTTTCACTATAACTATACTTTGTCTTTGCGTCACTTTGCATTATCTTTACAATACCATGATCCATGCTTTATAGTACCATGCCCTTTGCTGTACTATACTTTACAGTACTCTGCTTTACATTGCTTTACCTTACAGTACTTTGCTTTACATTACTTTACATTACTTTACCGTGAGTTGCACTATGTCTTTTACATTACTATAATATTCTTAAGGTTAATTATCCTATGCGAGCTCGACTTTATTAATTAGGATGCTAGAGGTACCTCTCTGAATCTCTGATGCCAGTAAACCCAAGAAGAGAAAAAGGGGTGGATGTTAATACCTCACCCAGTTCGGGATGTAGGTGGGAGAGAACCTACATCCCAAAAATAATGATCAATTAAGAACCAGTATGTTCATCGTCTCCTCAGTTAACTACATGTCCCTCTGGCACAATACTTTAATCTCTGAGAGTAGGAGTGTGACCAAAGCATCACCCTACATTCGAGATACAGGTAGGAGAAGACCTAAAATCTCAGGAATAGTGGTCATTGGATATTAGTAGCTTCGTTGTCTCATCAGCTAACTACATATCCCTTCTTTGCTTTAACTCTGATCTTTGCTTTAAATTTTGGGGGCGGCAGATAGCAATTCCATATCTTTATCTTTACTTTAATTATCTTTGATTATCATGAAATCTATGATTTAGGACCCAACTAGGCGTTACTCTTTGTACAATAAGTTCAACCAATATATGTGAACTAGTTAGAATCTCATATTCTGATTTACAATTAGAATTGATTCACTGACTGAATCGGTCGACCGTTTCCTTTGGGTTCGGCCCAGCCGGTCTGGCGGACCTGAACCGGTCGATCATCCTCTGTGAGACTGGTCGACCGTTCTAACATACCGGTCGACCGATCCTCTTGGATCGGTCCTCTATGAATCGGTCGACCGTACATGTGAGTCAGTCGACCGGCCACTTACTGGATCGGTCGACCGTTCTGATGATCGATCGATCGGTTGTAGGGTTTTATAAAATGCGCACTGCGCGCATTATCGGTCGCCCGCTCGAAAGATCGATCGACCGATTTCAAGGCTAAACCTGTCAGGTGGTAGGTAGGTCGGTCGATTGACCGCCCAGTGAGGCCGGTCGACCGATTGACAAGAACTTCGATGAGTTCTTCGTAGGAATTGGTCGACTGTTTCTGAAATTGGTCGACCAGTCCCCTCGATAAAACAGGGCCGTCGGACTTTTCCATCGATTCCGACGGTCCTCCGGTCATCAAATCAGTACGATATGAGTACAAAAATTATAGGTAACACTCTCAAGATCATAATGAACTATTCTTTCATATCAAACAATCATGATTTCTTCGTCTAAGAATTTAAGACGCTACGATACCTTCATTTTCGTTCCAATGAGTTCGTCGGCGCTTTCTCTTGCCGTTCATTGATCGCCGATTGCTTCTTGGGCGACGGGAAGTCGCGCTTGGTCCTCACAGAGGTTGGAGGAGGTCGTTGAGTGTCGAAGGATTTTCCGAATTGGCTGTTGTTTGTCGTTGGAGTCGTGCCCTGTTTCAGTTCCGGAGCGCGTCGTTCGTCGGACGAGATGAAGAACGAGGGGAGGTGATCGGTCGGGGGTTCCATGGGGGAGCAAGGGCGATCCCCATCGCCCTTTTTATAACCCCGGCCGACCCTTGGTCAGTCAGAGGTGAATCGACCGTGAAATCATGAGAGGAATTTTCTCCCTTGTCGATCGTTCGACTTCTTCTTTTTTTATAAGAATACGATACGTTACATTATTACCCTCTTAAAAGAAAATTCATCCTCGAATTTGGATAAGAGTTAGGACTTACTGAATAGTTCAGGAAATTTCTCTCACATTTCTGATTCTACTTCCCAAGTTGTCTCTCTTCCTTAGTGATGCTTCCATGCCACTTTGACTAGTGATACTCTCTTCTTCCTTTGTTGGTGTTCTTAGTATTCTAATATCTCCGTGGGTTGTTCCTCGTATGTCAGATCTTCGTTAAGATTTGGCTCCTCAATTTGGATCACGTTGGCATAGTCGTGCTTGTACATCCGGAGTAAGGAGATATGGAAAACGTTGTGAACCCTAGCATAAGCCGGAGGCAGGGCCAACCTGCATGCTGAGTCTCCAACCATATCTAATATCTCAAATGGGCCTACATATTTTGGACTCAATTTTTTCCGTTTACTAAAATGCATTACCCCTTTGGTGGGGGAGACCTTGAGCAGGACTTGGTCTCCTGCATTGAACTCATGTTCTCGGCCCTTCTTGTCCGCGTAGGCTTTTTTACGATCTTGAGCAGACTTCATTCTTTTCTTTATTAATTCGACACTGTCCGTGTACTCTTGGGTTTGCTTCTGTAATTCAGCACTCAAGATCTTTCTTTCGCCCACTTCGCCCCAACATGTCGGAGAGCGACATGGTCGACCATATAATGCTTCAAAGGGGGCCATCTCTATGCTAGCATGGAAGCTGTTATTGTAGGAGAACTCTATGAGAGGTAGATGCTTATCCCAACTACCGTGCCAATCCAGTGTGCATGTCCTTAGCATATCTTCTAATGTCTGGATAGTTCTCTCCGATTGGCCGTCCGTCTGGGGATGAAAGACTGTGCTGTAGCAAAGCCTCGACCCAAAAGCATTCTGGAGGATCTTCCAAAATCTTAAAGTGAATCTGAGATCTCTATCAGACACAATAGCTGTTGAGATCCCGTGAAGTCTAACAATCTCTTGCACATATAAGTCCATCAAACTTTCAAGGAATTATTTTATCTTAATGGGTAGGAAGTGAGCCAATTTAGTGAGTCGATCCACTATAACTCAAATGACGTCATGCCCCTTCTGAGTCCGAGGTAAGCCTGTGATGAAGTTCATTAATATTTCTTCCCACTTCCACTGTGGGATGCTCAGACTCTTCAAGATTCCTTGAGGTTTCTTGTGTTCCACCTTGACCTGTTGGCATACTATACATCTAGAAACATATTCTCTATTTCTTTCTCCATATCCGGCCACCAGAAACTCCTCTGTACATCTTTATACATTTTGGTACTCCCTGGATGGATTGCAAACTCAGACTTGTGACATTCGTCTAACACTTCCCTTCGGAGTTCGGGATTGTTCGGTACCCACAAACGATCACGGTACCTTATGCCACCATCTGAGAAGATTTTGAAATTTGTCGTTTCTAGACTAGTCTTTATCATCATAGTTTGATATTCTGTGTTTTCAACTTGTGCTTCGATGATTCTCTTTATGACGTCTGGTACCATACGTTGTATCATCATTAGTAATTTGTCATGCTTCACCCTTGGTGTCCATCTGAACAATTCTTCCATAAGTTCAAACCATCGTAGGCGCATGTAAGCTAAGGATCCTTCCCATTTTCGGCTGAGAGCGTCTGCTACTGAGTTTGCCTTACCAGGATGATAGTTAATAGAAAACTCGTAGTCCTTTAAGAACTCCATCCAACGCCTCTGGCGCATATTCAACTCTTTCTGTGTAAAGACGTACTTCAAGCTCTTGTGATCAGTGTAGACAACAAATTCTTCTCCATATAAGTAATGGCGCCAAAGTTTGAGGACAAACACTACTGCTGCCAACTCAAGGTCATGCATTGGATAATTGACCTCATGCTTCTTCAACTGTCTGGATGCATATTCCACTACTTTCCCATGCTGCATCAGTACACACCCCAATCCTGTGCCGCTAGCATCACTGTAAACTAAGTAACCACCGTTGCCCGATGGTAACGTCAGGATTGGTGCCGAAGTGAGTCGCTTCTTTAACTCTTGAAAACTTTCTTCATATTTGGGCGACCAGATAAACTTTTCTCCTTTTCTTGTAAGCTTGGTCAGTGGCAATGTTATTCTAGAGAAATTTTTTATGAAGCGTCTGTAGTAGCCTGCTAACCCAAGGAAACTCCTAATTTCGGACACGTTTTTTGGTTGAGTCCAATTGGACACTGCTTCCACCTTTGATGGATCCACTGCAATTCCATCTTTGGAGACGATGTGGCCAAGAAACATCATCTGCTCTAGCTAGAATTCGCATTTGGAAAACTTTGCGTACAACTTCTTCGCTCGCAAAGTTTCCAACACTATCATCAGATGTTCTCTGTGTTGTTCCATACTTGACAAGTAGATGAGAATATCGTCAACGAAAACAATTATGAACTTATCCAGGTGTTCGTGAAAAGTTCGATTCATAAGATCTATGAATGCTGTCGGGGCATTTGTTAACCCAAACGGCATTACTAGGAACTCAAAATGACCATATCTCGACCGGAATGCCATCTTTGGAATGTCTTCTTCTGCTACCCTTAGCTGATGGTATCCGCTCCTCAAATCAATTTTGAAAAACACCTTTGCTTTAGATAGTTGATCAAATAGGTAGTCAATGCGAGGTAGCGGGTACTTATTTTTTATTGTGACTTTGTTCAACATTCTGTAGTCGATACAAAGTCTTAACGACCCGTCCTTCTTTTTGACAAAGTGAACTGGTGCACCCCATGGTGAAACACTAGGCCTGATGAAACCTTTATCCAGTAGCTCTTGAATCTGGTTCTTCAATTTCTTCATCTCTGCTGGGGCCATACGTTATGGAGCTTTGGAAATTGGTGCAGTTCCGGACGCTATTTCAATATGAAAGTATATCTCCCTTCTAGGCGGTAAACCACTAACGTCATCAGGGAACACATCAAGAAATTCCCTCACCACTTCTATGTCTTGAGGAGTCTTCTTTGATTCCTCTATTTTGGTCACACTTGCCAGATAACATCTACATCCCTTTTGAAGTAGCTTATGTGCCTTCATGGCAGACACTACAAGAAAAAGTCGTATTTCCGACGGTCCATTTTCGACGGCCCGAAATCCGACTTAAATATCGACGATTTTTTCGGCGGATCTTCCAAACCGTCGATATTTTCGTCAGATAATTTTCGACGGTTTAACCCGTCTAAAATTTTGACGGTGATAAATTCGTCGGAAGATTCCGTCGAAAATATTTATACTTCGACGGTTATGACCGTCGATATTTTCGGCGGTTTATCTAACCGTCGAAACTTCCAGCGGTCTGAACCGTCGAAAAATTTCAAGACTGGTTGCGCATAATGATTGAACTTATCGACGGTTTTGACCGTCGAAATTTGTGACGTTCAAAGCAACCGTCGATATTTAGGCGGTCATAACCGTCGATAATATTTAAATAAAATATTCCACCTTACTTTTTATCGACGGCCTCAACCGTCGAAAATGGAAATTTATAATTTACACAACCTATGTATCTGTCGATGTTTTTTAAAAATTATCATTAAGGGAATCGACGGCTAAAACCGTCGATATTTCGACGGTTTAAAGAACCGTCAAAATTATCGACGGCTAAAACCGTCGTTATTTCGACGGTTTGAATACCGTCGAAACTATCGATGGTTTTTCCAGCGGATTGGAGCCGTCGAAATGCGAATTAATATAATATTATATTTACCTATGTTGCGGCGGTTTCGACCGTCGAAAAGTGGTTATATAAAAACCCGACCGCACTCTTACTTAGAACGTTTCGAACGTTCATCCGCCGCCGCCCGTTTCGTCCGCCGTTCGTCCGACCGTCGACCACCTCCTGCCCGAAGCTTCCGTCATCGACCATCTCCGGCGCAGGTAGGTCCGATCCCCGCCTCCTTTGATATATAATTTTTCTCTCCTTCGACCATCTCCGTGCGGCGGCCAGTTCCGGCCGCCATTCGCGCGCGGCGGCCAGATCCGGCCGCCATTCGCGCGCGGCGGCCAGATCCGGCCGCCCTCCGCGCGCGGCGGCCAGATCCAGCCGCCATTTTTGCGCGGCGGCCAAATCCGGCCGCCCTCCGCGCGCGGCGGCCAGATCCGGCCGCCCTCCGCGCGCGGCGGCCAGATCCGGCCGCCCTTGCGCGGCGGCGGCCAGATCCGGCCGCCCTCCGTATGTGGAATTTTCTCAAATAGAGTCAATTAGTTGCTCAAACGAATAACAGATTTCTAAATAAGAGTCAGTAATCTTCAATTCCATTTCTAAATTTTCGATTTGCTGAAACTTTATCCATTTTACTTTAATTTGAATATCGTATCAAATCAAATGCATATCTAAAGAGACTAACACCTATGAATCATCGACTTTTAACTAAAAAAGAAGTTATGCCTAAAGGATTTTTCTCTATGCCTTCTTAGCCCTAGACATGTAGTTCAAAGATGATGTGTCAAAAAAATTTACTCTGAACAAACATATATTTTTAGACTCCCAACCAATTTTCTTAAGAAATAAAAAATTGCTCTCTGTATAAAAAAAAATCATGCATTCTAACCTATCGTTTCTAAGTAATATTCTCGAATATTTTAAACTATTGTTTACTTGAATCAACTGGGACCAATTAAGGTCAACTTGACCAAGAAGAATTTTGTTCTAGTTTCCAAATTAGCACTACCCAATCGTGTCCGGTTGACTCGGTAAGAAATCACTTTCCGATCGTTTTATATGAAACCAGTAGGTCATCCACCAAACGAGAACTATTCTAGATATATATAATATACTCGACAGCCCTCCGTGCGGCGGCCAGATCCGGCCGCCCTTGCGCGGCGGCGGCCAGATCCGTCCGCCCTCCGCGCGTGGCATTTGAATTATAGTTGTAATATTTAGAATTATATTTAGAATTATAGTTTAGAATTATAGTTTAGAATTATAGTTGTAATATTTTTTTTCCTCCTTTTGTTTGATGGAAAACGATCATGAGCAAAAAGGGCCAATACTGTTATATATACTTATTATATGCTATCTCTATACCTAGTAGAATGATTAGTAAACATTAGCTAAACAATCTGTTCTTCCTCAGTTGTTTCATATTCATTTTTCTTTCCTTATACAATTTTGTATGACTGAAATTTTTTATGATTTGCAAATAATGCAGTCATTATGTCATACTTGAACGATCGTCGATGGATGTACAAAAGAAATAATCCTGATCGTAGAGGCTTGACACAAGAATTTATAGATGGCGTTGACTATTATGTTACTGTGGCTTGTTAATCTTTACAATTTCAGCGGGAGGGAGCAATTAGGTGTCCTTGTTTGAAATGTGCTAGCACAAAGTTACAGACGATAGAGACTGTCAAAGTTCACTTATATAGAAAGGGTTTCAAACCCAATTATTGGGAATGGGATGATTTAGGCGAAGGAGCGTCTTCGACAAGCGTCCCAAATGAAGGTCTTCATTTTGTGGATCATGAACCAACATTTGCTTCGCAATATGAACAGTCTGTTTATGACGCAGCTGCAACTGAGTATGGCAATATTAGATTTGAGCAGAATGAAGAGGCACCAAATTTAGAAGCAAGAGATTTTTATGACTTACTAAACGCATCGAGCCAACCCTTATGGCCTGGGTGTGAAAGTCATTCGGAACTATCACTTGCTGTTATATTGTTGAATCTGAAAGCCGACCACAATATTTCACAAGAATGTTTTGATGCATTTCTAGATATTTTAAAAGAGGTCACACCAACTGGGGCTCGTATGCTTAAAAATTTTTATAGGACAAAAAGATTGGTCAGTAAACTTGGTCTTGGCTCAACTAAAATAGATTGTTGTCATGATGGTTGTATGTTATATTACGGCGAGGACATCAATCTAAATGAATGCAAGTTTTGTGGGGCCAAACGATATAGAGTGACTAACAAGTCTCAAGTCGCTGTGAAAAGAATGCATTATTTGCCTCTTATTCCAAGGCTTAAAAGACTATACTCATCTATAGGGTCAGCGTCGCAGATGAAGTGGCATGCACAGCATAATACTTCTGAAGGTGTAATGCTTCACCCATCGGATGGTGAAGCGTGGAAACATCTTGATCGTAAGCATCCTGATTTTGCTAGAGACCAAAGGAACATAAGGCTCGAATTATGCGCAGATGGTTTTATACCATATGGTCAAACTTCAGTTCCTTATTCATGTTGGCCGGTAATAATAACACCTTATAATTTGCCACCTGAGATTTGTATGTCCGCACCTTATATGTTTTTGACATGCATTATTCCTTGTCCTCAGAGTCCTAAACAGAGGATAGACGTGTATTTACAACCTCTAATAGACGAGCTAAAAGAACTGTGAGGTGGTGTCGTCGCTTATGTTGTGTCGACCAAACAAAATTTCACATTGAGAGCTGCCTTATTGTGGACTGTTAATGACTTTCCAGCCTACGGGATGTTGTCTGGTTGGATGACTGCAGGGAAATTAGCTTGTCCATCTTGCATGGAACACTCAGATGCGTCCACTTTGAGAAATGGGGGTAAAAATACTTGATTTGATTGCCACAGACGGTTTCTTACAGCTGATCATCCGTACAGAAATAACCGAAATGCATTTCGATGGAATAGAGTTGTGGAAGACATGCCTCCGGTCAGACGCTCAGGAGCTCAATTACGTCGCATTGTCAATGCTTTATGCAGAATTGTCGACGACCCAAATGTCACATACAATGAGTATGGTGTTTGTCGTAATTGGACCAAACGAAGTATATTCTGGGATTTACCTTATTGGTCTGATTGTTTGATACGTCATAACTTGGACGTCGTGCACATTGAGAGAAATGTGTTTGAAAATGTATTCAACACCGTAATGGACATTAAGGGTAAAACAAAGGACAACCTCAAAGCGAGACTAGATTTGAAGGAGTACTGTCGACGGCCAGAGTTGCACTTAGTGACTTTACCTAACGGAAGAATATCTAAACCAAAAGCAAGTTATGTTTTCACTAAGGAGCAGAAGACCCAAATGTGTCGCTGGATCCAAGAGCTGAGAATGCCGGATGGTTATGCATCAAATCTGACCCGATGTGTGGACATGAATAACTTGCGTTTGCTTGGCATGAAAAGTCACGACTGTCACATATTCATGGAAACTTTGCTTCCTACTTCTTTTTCTTCACTCCCGGATAAGATTTGGAAGCCGATAACGGAGTTGAGTCAAATTTTCAAAGAGTTGTGTTCTACAACATTAACGGTGGAAAATATGATCCAATTGGAACGTAATATTCTGATAACATTATGTAAGTTGGAACGAATATTTCCACCGGGATTCTTTGATTCCATGGAGCACTTACATATTCATCTGCCATATGAGGCAAGGGTAGGTGGACCAGTACAATATAGGTGGATGTATCCTTTTGAAAGATATCTCAATCGAATAAAAAGGACGATTAAGAACAAAGCACGTGTCGAAGGATCCATTTGTGAAGCGTATATGATTCAGGAGATTTCATACTTCTGTTCTTACTACTTCGAGTCCCATGTTAAGTGTGCGAGGACCAAAGTCCGTCGAAATGATGAAGTTCCAGAAGAACAGTCTAACGTGGCATCTTTGTCGCTCTTCAATCAGTTAGGACGACATTTTGGGAAGCCAAGGAGTAGATGGCTCAGTGATGCAGAATTCAAGTCTGCCACGAATCATGTCCTTCTAAACACGCCGGAGGTGCAAAGTTACATTAAGTAAGTTTAATATCCTGCGTTCTTTTGTTTAACGTCTTCCCAAACACCATTTTGATTTAGCAATCACTTCGTATGTAGTGCTTTCTTGCAATACTACATTGTCCCTGAAGAACATGTACAAGATAGAATCGAGAATGATTTCGCACCGTGGTTTAAGGAACAGGTAATTATCAAAATATTTGAAGTAATTTGATGTCTTCAGCGTCTACTATACTCATTTATTTTCATATTAGGTTCTCAATACCGGCACGGCGACTAGTCTCCATAATTTGGCATGGGGACCCGCTCGAGAGGTGAAAAGTTGGCCGGTGTATTTTGTGAATGGTTATAAGTTTCACACTGAAACTTGATCGATCGGGAAGAAAACCGTGAACAGTGGAGTATGTATCGTGAGATCCACGGACGGAGAAAATGAGCGTGACTACTACGGTGTTCTCAAAGACATTATTCAGCTGCAATATACTGGAGGTAATAAAGTCACATTATTTGAGTGTAATCGGTTTGATCCAAAGGAAAGGAGAGGGATGCGAGTTCACAAAGATTTCAAAATAGTTGAAATACGTCACAATAGGTGTTATGATCATTTTGATCCTTTCATTATTCCGTCTTCTACAAGACAAGTATATTATGTGCCATATCCGGAGAAGACCAGGGACAAATCACAATGGTGGGTTGTAATAAAGACGAAGGCAAGAAGCAGGATAGAAGTTGATGGTGCATTGCAATGTGCCTTTCAAGATGACTCGCAGACGTTTGTGGCCCCTATTATCTACACCGAATTAGTCGACGATCTACATGATTCGGAACACGTATTTGAAGACTTCGATAACGTCGACATACAAAATGATGAAAAGGATTCGGACGAAGATGAATTTGAAACTACGACGACTTCTGATGATGATGATGATGACGGGTACCAGTCATGTGAAAATTCAGATGATGAGTAAAGGTGTCTTTACTTGTCGTCACGAATTATCAATTTATTTTTACCTTACAATTAGGATATTTTATTACGAATGTACACATCTTATGGATTGTTCATTTACGACTCATATTCATTTTGTTTGAGGCAATAGTTTGTTTGAGGCGTTAGCGATGCATGTGGACAAACAATCGGATCAACAAATGCCTGACGCAGACGATGCATTCTTATATTCGCTACCATCTCGTGAGTGTTTGAAATAATGATCAGAAGAAGTCATTCATAAAAGCTTATTCGAATTAATTTGTTTATTTTTTTATAAGCGCCTCCGGATATTAGGAATTGGTTCTCAAGTTATACGTACAATTTTGTTACTCAAGATGCAACACAAGACGTAGCCGAACATAGTCAGGTCGAGACGTTGTGACATTTGAATTTTTTGTCAATTGTGAATTTGACTTGTAATAAATTTTCTACTATGCAGATGTATCGATTTGGTAAAAGTAAAAACAAAGGAAAGGAGCCGGTCATCCCTAGAGCTCTCAGTACTCCGTGTGCTCCTCCGTCAGCCACGGGCATTCGCATAACAGAGCGTTCTTCTCCTCCGTCAGCTCCTCGATCAGCCACGGGCATTCGCATAATAGAATGTTCTACTCCGCCAGGTCCTTCCTCTCACGCTGATATTGCGGACTTGGATACACAATTGCCACAACAACCCGTCAGAGCTCATTGTTCCGTGGAAGACTCGGACCAGGCTTCGTCAAATCGTGTTTACAAAGCATACGTGCAGCCAGATGAGAATTTAGGGTAAGTGTTATTTTATGTATATCGAATCCTTATTCATGCTTTGATTCAGCCATGACATTTTATAATTCTGTGTCCTTCAAGATTTGTACCGTCGAAACCAGCGGCTGCAGTAGTTACTAAAGTATTGCGACATAGGTATACTGAAGCGTAGCTTACATGGAGGGAAGTTCCTTATGCCACGAGGCAGATGTTATTTAATGAATTTCAGGTATCATTAGAAGCCAACATCATCATTAATATTTTTCTTCGTCATGCACATTAATTATTTTTAAACACTTACATGCTGATGTGTGGTGGGAGCCCGAGCATACGGAAAAAATGTGGAAGGCTTTTAACTCTCGGTGCTCAAAGAGATTGTCCGCGATGCTTTCTGAAGCTCGAGCTGACGGAGAACGACCCAATTGGATTCCCGAGGCCGTTTGGATCGATTTGCTAGGAAAGTGGTCCACCGAGGAGTACAAAGTGAAATGCGAAAAAGCAAAAAACCAGTCGAGAGTCCGACCAGGGAGCGTGCTTGCATTCGGGCGGATGTCTATCCACGAGCACGATTGCTAAGAAAATGGTAAGGTCTTTCTCCGAACTCAGGACGAAATATTATACTTTAAGAAAATGGTAAGTAATTTGCAAATTTTAAAATATTATCTCATTGCTTTCTAGTTTTTATGGTGAAAATTTAGAAGTGTTACAAGAATCCTATAATTGGATTTGAAAAAAAATGATAAAAATAAGAGGAAATATAGTTTCTCACAGGAAAATTCTAAAATCTATGAGGAAAACAGGGACTTAATATCACGAAATACATTTAAGGGGCTAAATACATTAAGATATCAATGTCGAATATGGGAGGGGGTATCAAAAATTTTGTTTGAGTTCATTTCATATATTGCTTTACATTGAAAATATGGTGCTGATAATAACATAAAATATCATCTTCACATCACATCAGTGCCCTCTAATGTAATTCTTTTGTCATGTCCCTAACATTAAAATATTATCTCATTGTAGGAGAAAGAGACGGGTAGACCACCGACTCAAGACAAAATATTTCTCCGAACCCATCAGAAGAAGAACAAAGAATGGGTCTCGAGTTATGCCCGGGAGACATATGTATGTAAATTTTTGTGCCTTTACTTTTTTCTAAATTGCAAGTTAATAATTAATTAACAAAACTTTGAAGTCGATCACCTAGTCGTCGTTTGTAGTTAATTATTTTCTTTATATTTCAGAAGTCTTATAAAACAAAAGAAGTTGATCATATTACGCAAGCCACGCAGGAGGGACCACACCGTTGACCCCAAGACAACTTTGGACGGACCACATCGGCGTGAAGAAGGGTCGCATTTACGGACTTGGATCTTCTGTGAGTGACACAGATATTGGATATGGTCGACGAAGTACTTCAGGTTCATCTCCTTCTACTATGCAAGAAATTATGGATCAGGTGACCATCAAGATTAGGGAAGAGGTCAGACAGGAATTCGAAGAACATGAACGTCGTAACAGGGATGAAATGAAGAAAATGATGCGTGCCTTCATGCGTGGCGAATTGAATGACGACGACGCCGAGGTAGATTCATATATAGTACATAATTATTTTTGGAATTTGCTTTAATCTGATGCATCATTGTACTCATTAGATTCATATGCACTTTGACACTAACTTAAATTTTACTCTTCATCCCTTTCAGTTAGATCTGTAGGCTTTCAAAATTTTCACCGAAAATGGAGCGCAGACAGTTGGATCATGTAAATGTCAGTATTTAGTATAAACTTGTTAGTTTACGCTCGATTTTGAGATGTCGGCGTTAGATTGTTAGTTTACGCATCTTCTAGATTTATCAATTTTGAAGATGCTCAATCAATTATTTATCAAATTATGTTGATGTTAAATTGAAATAATGTTTTTATATTTTAGATTTTAGATTCAATTAGATTGTGATTACGCATCTTCAAAACTGAATTCATATTTTTTTTGCATTTATATGTTATAACTTTTACTCCATTTTCAATTTTGTGCAGTGATGTTTTGCGACGAAGATGATATGCGAATTGAACTTCAGCTCTTCGTCGTGACGAAGACGTTATGCCGTTCAATTTGTGAATTAAGCACGTCGTTCCATTATCTCGTTCCACTATGGTTGACGTTATTGAATCTGTGAATTATGGATTATGTTTCATGTTTGGATACCCTTATGCCGAATTGAACTATCTGTGATGTGATGTGATGTGATGTGCTTTATATGTGAATTACGATATTGCTGTGATGGATTGCTGTGATGGATTATATTTCAATCTGTGCCGTTCAATTGAACTATCAAATGTGTTGTATTATCTGAGAATTATCTATGAATTCATTATTTTTTTTTAAAATTTTTTACGTTTCCGACGGTCCTGACCGTCGGAAACAGCTGAAATATTACAATTTTTAGTGGATTTTTTCGATACTTACCGACGGTTATATCCGTCGGTACACAATTATCGACAGTCGTAGCCCACGAGTAAAAGCCGTCGATACTAGATTGTCGACGGTTTTAACCGTCGATAAAATCGACGGTTCAAGCCGCCGATATATATCGACGGTTAAAACCGTCGATAGTTTCCACGGTTCAAGCCGCCGATAGATATCGACGGCACGAACCGCCGATACTATCGACGGTTTAAGCCGCCGATAAATATCGACGGCTCGAACCGTCAATACTATTGTCAGTTCAAACCGTCGATATATATCGGCGGTCCTGCCCGTCGATAATATTGACGGTTCGCACCGTCGATATTTAACGTTCGACTGCCGAGCTCGCCAGCTAGACCGTCTGTAATACCGACGGTTCAGAAGAAACCGTCGCAAAAAATTTGCGACGAGCCTTTTTCACACGATCATTGTCCGTCGAAAGAATCGTCGGAAATCACGATTTCCGACGGATCTGGCAAATTTACCGACGGTTAGGACCGTCGGTAAAAGGCAAATTTCTTGTAGTGAGATACTATGATCTTTGATTCTTTCTGTGCAATACCTCTGACTATAACTTTATTTGTACTCTGTGTGCCTATGATCACTTTCTTTTGCTTGCACAAGATGGAAGCATCATGGGAGGTTAGCCAATTCATGCCCAAAATTATATCATAATCTCTCATAGGGATAATGATAAGATTTGCAGGATGATTCTTGTTCTCTATCTCTATGGGTATATTAGGAAGATATTTTGTGGTAATCAGGGTTCCTTGTGTGGTGAAGATGTTCATCTTATACTCTAAATTCATTGCAGTTAACTCTAATGTTTTGACACGTTCATTAGATATAAATGAATGGGAGGCACCGGAATCGAACAATACTTTAGTAGGTAGTTCGGCTACGAATAGCGTACCTGAATGACCTCAGCGTCATTCTGTGGAACGTCCTCTTCCTAATTGAAGAGTCTTCCTTGCACCAACTGCGGTTGTCCACGTCTTGGACAATTCACTACGATGTGACCCATTCCACCGCAGTAGTAGCATGCTCCAGACTTCATACGGCATTCCCCAGCGTGGATCCTACCACATGTGTTGCATAAAACCCGCTCACCTTGTGCGGGTGGTGCTTGCGGGGCTCTAGGAGGCTGTTGCCTCTGCTGTTGGGCTGGGTGCATTTGCGTCTGCTGAGGGGGTCGTTGCTGTTTTGTTGTTACTGTGGGAAAGGAGCTTGTTGTGGAGGACGGTACGGCTGTTGTTGTTGTTGTTGAGGGCGGTGATTCTGTTGAGGCGCTAGGTATGGGCGGTCCGGTTATCCCATCATTGGTATTATCGGTTGTTTCCACGAAACTGTTGTTGTTGTTGGGAACCCTGCCCTACATTCTGCTGGGCCCTCTTCTCCTTTAAGAGGTCCTGATGGTCCTTCTCAGCCATGGTTGCTAGACAGACCGTCTCATCCAGGGTCTTGCAATTTTCTGACCTTGTTTGAGACCTCAGAGTGGGGCTCAGTCCATCCACAAATCGTTTCGACAGATCCAATTCGTCCATAATCATATTTGAATATTTCTTCAATCTGACGAACTTAGTCATGTACTGGGACACTGTCATGGTCCCTTGCTCCAGGTGCAGAAATTCCTTTTGCTTCAAGTCCTTCTAAAAGGTCGGGAAGTAGCGCGTCTTGAACGTTTTGCGGAAGTCTTCTCATTCAACGGTTCTGACTTTCGAAAAACTGGTGGCCTTCTTTACTTTCCACCATTCCTTTGCATCCTTTTGAAGAGTATCTCCAGTGAATATAACCTTCTTATTCTCAGGAACATCGAGGATGTCGAACTTTTCCTCCACCCTTTTTATCCACTGCTCAGCAATCTCGATACCTCCCTCCCCATTAAACGTCGGAGGTTTCGACCTCCAAAATTCTTGCAGTGTACAAGTGATGGGGGCTTGGCGTCCCTGTTGCACTAGCGAACTGGGTAAAGGAGGGGAAGGCGGAGGCGAATACAATGGAGGTGGAGGAACAAAATGGGTCTCTACTTCGTTATACATCTCATTCTCACTGGTGGACGTTGATCATCTTCTTTGAGAAGACATCTATAAAATGACCATGGCAACATTTGATAAAAGTATGTAATCAAAGATCTTTAACCAACATAAAAATCTTAGATCAGGATTGAGACCTTACAGCTCAATATTCACTAAAGTAAAATGTTAATTTCTTGATAAGGTTAGCAAAACATAAATATCTGTCTGAGGCGCACTAAAGCCTTTCACATCATAGCATTATTTAGTACTAGTCACTACGTCGAGAAGGTTCCCCAGGTTTATTCCCGGGATCCTTCTTATGCTTAGGAGGGTCCGGGCATTCATCTTCGAAATGTCCATCTTGATCGCACAAACTACAATAGGGCTCTGGATCTTCTTCTTCTTCTTTGTCAGATGACAGACAAATAGGATTGCTGAAGCGTCCTCCTATCGTCTGTAAGTGCCACATTCGATTTATTTCTTCGCGTGTCTCAATGGGTAGGAAGTCGCGTGGGAAGAGTAACTCTGGATCATTACTTCCCACGCTCTCTAGATCCGAATGCTCATGTTCCTCTGGAGCAGGCTGTGGTGGAATTACATGCCTATCTTCGGGTTTTGGTGCATGTACTACTTCCGGGATTGGAAGATCTAGTGGACGTGCTCGTGCCCCAACTATATGAACAGCTCTTCTACCTCTACGCACAACTGTGGTTATCATGCGACGTAAAGGTATCTATAAAACAAGTTAACTCAATAACATAAGTATAATTCACATAGGAATGTACTTATTACTTATTTGAGGAGTGGAGCCGTAGATACTTGAGAAGCTTGCACATGATTTTACTTTGAACTTTGTAACAATATGAACAATAAATATTATGCATGAACATCTACTCTACTATTATCAATGAGGGAGCCAATAACTTAGGCTGTGATACCAAACTGTAACGCCTCTAAAATCGCCCCTCCTACCACGTAGGCAGTCTGGTTGACCCTAGGAGCGCTACACTATCTATTACACTATTGACCATGACCATTCAACATAATAGCATACGTGGCATAAATATTATAATAAAATATATATTGAAGAGTTTAATGTGGAAGATTAAATGGTGGAATATCAAGAAACATATAAAATCAACGTAGTATGAACAACATGAGAAGAGACAGTAGCTTTAAGAAGTTCATGAGCGGAAAATCATAATGTCTTTTAATGGAAGAAAATATGCGGAAAACATAATGGAGCTTTGTTGGGCTTTTGATCCGTTGGAACTTCTTATCGTCAGTAGTTCCAACGGGTATTTCAGACGGGAGATGCCCATCGGGAGTTTCTCGTCAGAACCTTCAATTGGAAGGCTCCCGTCAGAAACCCTGACTTTTTCGACAGGTTTGCCCATCGAAAAATTTATTTAAAATATAAAAAATTAGATTGGCTGGCCACGTGCAGCCGAATCTAGGTGGTCGATTGCAGGTGGTCGGATCTGAGGCTGCGGTCGACCGGAGTCGTGAGATAAGGAGAGGGAGGGCGGCCGGAGCTGGAGTCGCCGGAATCGAGAGAGGGAGAGGACAGCCCTCGTCGGAGTCGTGGAAGAGAGAGAGAGAGAGGGAGCGAAGAGATGGAAAGAGAGAAAGGGGAGAGGGAGAGATGGTGAGATGGAGAGGGAAGAGTGAGAGATATAAGTAAAGAGGGAATATAAGGTAGGGAAGTTAGGGGGGAACGAAATAAGAGTTTTCAACATATCAGTCCGTCGAAATTATCAACGGATGAAAAATTCGTCGATATTTCGAAGGATGAAATTGTCAAAAATATTAATAATAAAATATTAAATATATATTTATAGTATATTATATATAATTTTATTATTAATTTAGTTTTGAAATTATCAACAGATGAAAATTCATTGATAATTTCGACGAACAGAACCGATGAAAACATTAATAATAACATATTAAATATATGCTTATATTATATTATATAATTTTATTATTAATTTAATCATCGAATGATGTTTATCTATCGAAAATTGTGCGTCGGAAATTCACGATTTGTCATTTTCTATGTTAGGTCTAATGCTCAAAGGCATAGATTTACCTAATCCGAAAGAAAGGAGAAAAGCTAGAGAACTTGGGATGCAATCAGTGACATTCTAAGCTCCTTTATATCACTTGTCACTATAAAGGAAAAATTTCAAACACCATGGTTTATATATGTGTCAAGGCACCATGGCAGCGCCTCGCACCAAGGCTGTCGCAACCTTAAGCGGACTACGTAGACACGACCATGGGTGTAACGCCCCCAAAATCGTCCCTCCTGCCACGTAAGCAGTCTGGTTGACCTTGGAAGCGCTACACTGTCTATTACACTATTAACCATGACCATTCAACATAATAGCATACGTGGCATAAATATTATAATAAAATATATATTGAAGACTTTAATGCGGAAGATTAAACGGTGGAATATCAAGAAAAATATAAAATCAACGTAGTCTGAACAACATGAGAAGAGACAGTAGCTTTAAGAAGTTCATGAGCAGAAAATCATAATGTCTTTTAATGGAAGAAAATATGCGGAAAACATAATGGAGCTTTGTTGGGCATGCAACAATAATCTGTGTCATGTGCAGCACTTCTTCAAGCTCTGCGTCCTCCAACACCTCGTTAATTAGCATTCTCACATGCAAAATCCAAATACAGGAGAATAGAATACACATGAGCAAAGATTGCCCAGTACAATAGCAAATAGACGATGAAATAAGAATCAATGATAATCACAGAACAATATGTTATTGATGAATGATTGTATACTCTGACTTCTTTACATTGACTATAAAAGGGCCATTCATCATACTTTAACCTTAATCATATCAGTGCTCTATTTTTTACTATAACTATACTTTGTCTTTGCGTTACTCTGCATTATCTTTACAATACCATGATCCATGCTTTACAGTACCATGCCCTATGTTGTACTATACTTTACAGTACTTTGCTTTACATTGTTTTACCTTACAGTACTCTACTTTACATTGCTTTACTTTACATTACTTTACTGTGAGTTGCATTACGTCTTTTACATTACTATAATATCCTTAAAGTTAGTTATCATATGCGAGCTCGACTTTATTAATTAGGATGTCAGAGGTGCCTCTCTGAATCTCTGATGTCAGTAAACCCAAGAAGGGAAAAAGGGGTGGGTGTTAATACCTCACCCAGTTCGAGATGTAGGTGGGAGAGAACCTACATCCCAAGAATAGTGGTCAATTAAGAACCAGTAGGTTCACTGTCTCAGCTAACTACATGTCCCTCTGGCACAATACTTTAATCTCTGAGGGTAGGAGTGTGACCAAAGCATCACCCTACATTCGAGATACAAGTAGGAGAAGACCTGAAATCTCAGGAATAGTGGTCATTGGAGATTAGTAGCTTCACTGTCTCCTCAGCTAACTACCTATCCCTTCATTGCTTTAACTCTGATCTTTGCTTTAAACTTTGGGGGCGGCACATAGCAATTCCATATCTTTATCTTTACTTTAATTATCTTTGATTATCATGAAATCTATAATTTAGATCCCAACTAGGCGTTATTCTCTGTACAATAGGATTCAACCAATATATGTGAACTAGTTAGAATCTCATATTCTGATTTACAATTAGAATTGATTCACTGATTGAATCGGTCGACCGTTTCTGAACCGGTCGACCGTTTCCTTTGGGTTCGGCCGAGCCGGTCTGGTGGACCTGAATCGATCGACCATCCTCTGTGAGACCGATCGACTGGTATGTTCCCATTCTAACATACCGGTCGACCGGTCCTCTTGGATCGGTCAACCTGCGGTGTCAGTGAATCGGTCAACCATACATGTGAGTCGGTTGACCGGCCACTTACTATCAGTCGACCGGTTGTAGAGTTTTACAAAATGCGCACTGCGCGCATTATCGGTCGCTCGCTCGGAAGATCGGTCGACCGATTTCAAGGCTAAACCTATTAGGTGGTAGGTAGGTCGGTCGGTCGACCGCCTAGTGAGGCCGGTCGACCGATTGACAAGAACTCCGACGAGTTCTTTGTAGGAATCGGTCGACCGTTTCTGAAATCGGTCGACCGGTCCCCTCGATTCCATCGATTTCGACGATCCTCCGGTCATCAAATCAGTACAATATGAGTACAAAAATTGTAGGTAACACTCTCAGGATCTTAATGAATTATTCTTTCATATCAAACAATCACGATTTCTTGGTCTAGGGATTTAAGACGCTAAGGTACCTTCGTTTTCGTTCCAATGAGTTCGTCGGCGCTTTCTCTTGCCATTCGTTGATAGCCGGTCGCTTCTTGGGCGACGAAAAGTCGCGCTTGGTCCTCACAGAGGTCGGAGGAGGTCGTTGGGTGTCGAAGGATTTTCCGATCGGCTGCTGTTTGTCGTTGGAGTCGCACCCTGTTTCGGCTACGGAGCGCGCCGTTCATCGGACGAGAGGAAGAACGAGGGGAGGTGATCGGCCGAGGGTTCCAAGGGGGCGCAAGGGCGATCCCCATCGCCCTTTTTATAACCCCGGCCGACCTTTGGTCGGCCGGAGGTGAATCGACCGTGAAATCAAGGGAGGAATTTCCTCCCCTACCGATCATTCGACTTCTTTTTTTTATAAGAATACGATACGTTACAATGGGGCCTTGGGAAACTTATATATTGATAACAGACAGTAATATACCTATCACCAGAGGAAAGATCCGCAATTGATGAGCATCCGCCAAAGACTGTCGAAGCTCGCGGAAGCGTGAGAACAACAGTCTTAGAGTTTTCTTTCTTGTGTGTTCTTGTAAGTCTGTCTCTTGGTTCCTGCTTCTGATCGTCATTGGATCGATCTACATTTGATCTACCCATATGCGAGGACTTCCATTATGGAACAGAACAGAACTTTAATGGTCGTTCAACTTGGCCATACAAGGTGATGAAGGTAATAGAGAAGAATGAATGTTCGAGCTTATAACATATTTGGTACACTTTCCATGCACATCTCTCAAAATCTTATAGGTGCATTGGTTTCTTATCAAAACATGCTGGAAGTTACCACATCCGTCGACTTCCTCGTCTTCATCTCCGGCATCGTCGAACAGAGGTTGCTACTACCAGTGTCACCCGCAACAGACGTTATGTTTTCTTTCCTTGTAGCACGTTTTAGTTTCTTTGTAACTGTATGCAGAGTCCTGTAATCACCTTTCATCCTGAATAGAGTTGTATCTTTTCGTCTGCAACATTTTTCTTCTCTTTACATTTCCATTCTTCCCTTCTTCCGGCAACCACCAAAGGAGCTTGATTTCGTTTTCTAACAAAACTAATTAACTGCAATAAACAACCAGGAAAAATATGATATGTAATTAACATAAAATGGTTCTGATTCGGAATGTATGTACAAGGAGGTATCCGTCTGACATATAACACTACAACCTACTGCAGTACATGTTTCACCAGGATTCAGACGTGTAAAGAAATTATGAATTAAAAAGGTAATGTATTTTGAGGTGCCACACAAAAGCAGGATCCTTGGAGAAGATAACCAGACAGGTAGCCAAGGAGAAGAAGCGCCAAAATTCGCCTTGCCGTTAGATTTGATCCAGTTTCAGATTAACAAAGGAGACCTCTGTGATCGAGCTTTGAGCCAATTACTGCTAGATTCTTCATTGCTCAGCCTCTCCGATTTCACCTTCCGGGAAGTCCTATGTTTGGAGTAGCAAAACCATCTTTTGAAGAGGCGGGCAAATTTCAGTTCTTTGCGCACCGCAATATCATCGGACGCCTGCGGAAGCTTGCGACCACCTTCAATCGCCTCGTATTGGGCTTTTCGCCTTGCCGATAATGTCCTGGAGGGATGAAAAGGAAGAGATATCACAAGTTAATTCTTCTTTCTGCAAATTATTTGAGAGCTTCATGATGTGATGCATTCATGTCCGCTCCCTTCTTAAATTACTTCTACTGTTCAATGGAAAAGGGCTAAAGTTGTGAGCTCACAAGTTGCCGCCGCCGAGATCCAGTTCTGCGACACAACTCTTTGTTCTCCTCTTGCCTGGAACTTGGTTAAGCGAAAGATGCCTGATGAAATGGAGCTGCATGAATAAGGAAGTGGACCAAGATGTCAGCTCAAGTAGCAGAGATGTCCATCATAAATGAACAGAAGACTAGCAGCAAAGACATTGTTGGGAACTAACAAGGGAGGAACTATTACGATAATAATTTCAGCATCTCAGATGAGCAGATATTACAGGGTTATCATATTGGCTAGCAAACGACAAAGACCCAAAGCATAAATGCAGAAATCAAATTCCAGAGAGACCTGATCACCATCTTTGATTCCAAAATTTCGTAGAGACGCCTTGTCATCGGTTAGCTTGTGGTAGTTGAAGCACAAACAGAAGTGACCCCAGACATGAGACCTGCACCACCCACGAGAAACAGAATTCAACCGTAAGCAGGTTGGAACAAAATGGCGGATGGATCATTTGCTATGCATCAGTGATCAGAGTTGGCATGCATGAATAAGAGGATACATGGAGCTGTACCAGGAGATGTCGCCGTTTGCTCCTTCCGCAGGGGACGCTCGAATAAAAATGTCCTCGATCGCGGCCTTGAGCTCCTTAACGCAGGCATTCCCCGTGATTTGCACTTCTTTTTGTTCCAGAAACACAGAAAGATATCACGTAAAAAGAATTATAAAATTTTTCACCAGTTCGATCAATGAAACAGGGGGAACTAATGGCCACGAATGCGCAGTACCGAAGGTGGAGCCGTCCAGCTTGAGGACGGAGAGACGGAGGAGCGGGTCCGGGAGGCGGAAGTAGTCGCAGGTACTGCGGCGCTTGTGGCCGGCGCCGATGCCGGCGGAGACGGAGACGTCATCGTCGGAGGAGGGCGACGCGGAGGGGAGGCGCGAGGAGAAGGCGTAGCGCTGCGGGGAGAGCTGCGTCAGGGACCGGGACAGGCGGGGGCTCTCGCTCTGCATGGCGCCGACGACGACGACACCGCCCGTCGGGCCTCCTACCGCTCGGCCTTCTCCCGGCAGTCGCGGCGGCCTCCGCCTCCTCCCCCGGAGGAAGGTGAAGATCCCGCAGGAGAGAGGCGGACGCCGCGACACCTTTATTGCGTCCCTCCCTTCGACATCAATGGGAGACGAAGAAGGATTCAGGAAAGAGAGTGAGAGGACGTGATGCTAATTAAGCATGGAGGTCGCGGCCGTTGCATGCATGCAGGAGATCGTTCTGAAACATGAATTGTAGCGTAGCTTTTTTGTTCTGCGAATTCGATCGATGAAAGAGACGTCTCGTGTTCATGCAAGCATGCACGTCACGTCTAATTTGTTATAATAAGTTTCAGAGGAGAGAGGAGGCCGAGAAAAGGGGTCGTTATGTGTGACGAGGCTGGCGATGTGGCCGTGCATGGTTACGCTACGCAGTCTCCCAAAAAGGGCAAGTGACAGCAGGCAGTCAGAGAGAGAGAGAGAGAGAGAGAGAGAGAGAGAGAGGAACTAAAAAAAGGGCAAAGCCAACGGAACTGTGATATCTCGCAGTGCAATTCCTTGAGCCGAAAACTAAGGATAAGAAGCAAAGAAGAATATTTTTACTATTTCAAGACGGTTTAAAGATCAAATCAGAATACAAAACTGAAATCAACAATACATGTACATGTACAGACATTTGCTCGAAAAGAACAGACCGTCGAAACTTTTTCATGTGCTGGAATGGAAATACACAGATTTACAGAGCCCCTTGCAGGTTTCTCAAGTTTGATTTTGCAGTTCATACTAGAGACGCGTGCAGGATTTGAATTTTGAATCTCTCTCTGCCCCTCCCTGTCTTTCTCTCTCTCTCTCCACAATGACTTCCTTGTAATTTTATTATGGGTATTGTAGTTAATATTAGTATAAGTACTGTAGTAGAAAGACTATCATTTTCATAAAAAAAAACTCACGCATGCATAAACATCAAATCAATTAGTTGGACTGTAAAGTGTTTAAAACTTGCATTGGATGATTTAGATAAATTGTTTTCAAGTTTATCTATTTAACTCATATAAAATAAATTTAACACTATTTAAAAAAGGGTTATTTACACCCCTTCAACTATATTTTTTTCCACAACTAATCTTAAACTATAAACTTACAAATTTTAGTCCTCAAACTTATCCAAATTTGACACTTAAGTCCTTCTATTAAATTTTAATTATATTTTGTTAAATTTAATTATAAAATGTCCTTTTTACCCTTACGTTCATATTACAATAAAATTTTAAAAATAAAAATTCAATAAAAATAAAAGTATTAATTGATCATAATATTTTTTATACAATATTATATTTACGTCAATATTTTTATTTTTAAATATTTTTTCATGTTAAAAATAAGGGGTAAAAATTATATTGCACAGTTATTAGAAAAAGAAACTTAACAAGCTTTAGTTCTAAACATCGATATAAATATAATATTATATAAAAAAAATATTATCATCATTTAGTACTTTTTTGTATTGATTTTTTATTTTTAAAATATTTTTATTGTAATATGAACATAAGGGTAGAAAGGACATTTCACAATTAAATTTAACAAAATTTAGTTAAAATTTAATAGAAGGATCTAAGTGTCAAATTTGGATAAGTTTGGAGCTAAGTTTATAGTTTAAGGTTAGATGTGGAAAAAAAATTATGATTGAGGGGGTGTTAAAGGAAATAACCCTTTAAAAAATGGTATGCATGATAGGGGTCGTAAGGAAGATTCGACCAACGCGAAAAAATTCAATCGAAAAGATAAAAAATTAGAGGTCCGAATATGATTTAAAAATTAAAAATCATCCGCTAAAATTATGGTCCAGTTCAAAAAAAATCGTAGAGGTCCGTGGAGCTTAGTTTTATTTATAATTTTTTTATTTATATAATTAATTCATATATTATATATTTTTTATTATAGATATAATACTTTTTGTATAAAATCTCATACTTTTTTATCGCAGCACACTATCGAACTTTAATTTGATAAATTTTAAATATTAGTAATATATTGTATATTTAATATAAAATTAAATACTTTTATGTTAATTTTAATTTAATATATAATTTTAAAAAATATAACTATATAAAAATTAGGGTTCAAAAAAATCAACCAGTTAGAGGGTGATTTTTATTTTTTAAAATGGTTTAAGATGATTTTTAAAATTTAAAAAGTCGTACTAAAAATAAGGACAAACTTTTTGGACCGAAAACTCGAACTACTTCCACCCCTGCATGCACCACATTTTACTCTTAGTTATGAGGTGAGATCTAAAGATTATTTTGTGCTTGTTTTCACTTATTTCTATATTTTCCTATTTGGAAACCCATCCGGCAGTTAGCTTTATAATAATCCACCAAATATGCCCGTGTAAACGAAACAGAAAAAATAAAAGATGTGCTACAAATTTTTACAAGCACATTAATAGATTGGGTTAACAAAAGAGTCAATTTGTATTTTTTAACAGCACTTTCATTTCAAGTGTGCCGGACTGCAAAGCAAAACTTCTCACTTTATTACCAAAATAGAGAGATCCAAAGAAGACGCTTCAATATTATCCCAGCGAAAGAATCTTATGTTGAAGGCCATGACTAGCCTTTGACATATCCAAAATTGTTGTCATAAACAAATTTGCAGCTAGGAAATGAAAATATCTTGAGATGGGGATTCTCCATCCCTCCTCAAGGCCATTGTACATCATCTGAACTATTATTGCTGTTTCATACACAATGAAGTTTTGGCACGACAAACGGCATCAATTGACAACATCGAGAACCAGCTTGCGGGACTTGAGAACGGACCACCTCAAGCGCCGATAGTAAGCAGCTTGGAGAAGGGCAAGTGACAGTACGAAGATCCATTTGAATCCCATCTACCAGGACAATGAAAAACAGAGTTCAGTTGACACTCAATGCAAATCTTAAGGGACAAAGTAATGAAATGGAAGAAGATATACCAGTTTCCTCTCTTCCATCTCAGGCTCTGCTGCCCAAGATAAAAATGTGACAACATCCTTCCCCATCTGTAACAAAAAACAATATCTCCATAAATGATGTTTAAGCTATACAAGGAGAAAAAAAAGACAGCCAGTACACACAGCACATGGAGGAGGTTACCTGGGCCTCAGTTGCAGGAGTACCATCTTCGTATTCCACGGCACCATCAATAAGCATTTTGGGCATAGCAATTGCACCACCGGGGAAATATGGATTATAGTGCAGCCCCTCTCGAATCTGTGTGAATACTTAGCATGTGATAATCCAGAAAGTATAGGCTAAAAGATATCACAGATTAAGGCATCATATGAAACAAAATAAGAAAACCTAATGTATATCATGCAAAGACAAAACTCTCTTCCTTTGGAAAGTCAAAAAAATGGGGTCAGAGTTTTTTTTTTTAGGGGAGGGTCAGAGAGTTCAAACTCCTGAACTTAGGATAGCTCCAAAAACTACCTTTAGTGAACATTAAATATACCAGAAAACATGTTTTCCATCAAAAAGATACATTGAAAAGTTGGGGATATCATGTGCGTTCCAAATATAAGATATAGGCATTCTCTTCAAAACTGAGTGACAAACTTATTGTCGATAGACAATGCAATTGCAGCAACAACATACATAACTATACAACAAATTTATCCTTTTTTTAGAAGGATGATATAAAACTAGATAGGCAGGATGGATATCCGATACTAAGAATGCATCAAAGCAGAAAGAGAAAGCAGTCATACTGGATATAAGAACTTTTCTTTAATTCGACTGTCCATCATGGCAGTTCAATCTAGGATCAATCAGTTTAAGAAGAAAAGAGGACGAAGGAAAGGAGAGACTGCATGTCTTGACTCGAATGGCAGCAAAACTATGGGGAAACATTCAATGCTTAGTGTCAAATTATGTTCTGGTCTATCTATCCTTCCAACACATTAAGCACATGAAACCAAGATATTGCATGACCGAGATCATTTTTTTCCTTCTTTCGGAAGAACAGAATATTACCGAAACACCAGCAGGAGGATCGCGATAACCAGTCAGGAGAGCAAAAACATAGTTCTGACCATTGTGTCGTGCCTGAGGGAGAAAATACACAAAAGATAAATCTCTGGACATTGGTCTACAGAAAAACTCAATTTCCAAGTTCACATGCTACAAAATTACCTTAGTGATGAGACTTAGATCTGGTGGATATGCTCCACCATTTGCAAATCTTGCTGCTTGTTCGTTTGCATATGGTTGAGGGAAACGGTCACTTAATTTACCTGGACGGGTAAACATTTCACCTTCGTCATTGGGGCCATCAACCACCTCAATTTCAGCTGCCAATGCTTTTGCCTCATCTTCAGTGTATGCTACACCTACAAGATCTCTGTATGAAATCAGAGACATTGAGTGACAAGACGCGCACACTTGCTGGTAAACTTGGTGACCACGCCGAATTCTGTAACCCAACATTTTAAAATGCGTTACAAATTACATATCATCTTAAGAGAGAGATAGAGAGCACCTGCATGATAGTTCTTAGAACTTCTACAAAAATAGTAATTCTATTTTCACAGGAAAAATAGTATTTTTTTTCAATGAACACGTAAATCGATCATTAATAATTTCCTTTGAGAAAAGCTAGAATTGTTACAAAGTCAAGAGTAACAGCAAATTTTGTTAAAAGATGACAACTCACGAGAAAAGTAATTTCTAAAAACAGGAGGAAAATATCGTTTGAAAAACTAAAATATTTCCAAACAAAATACACCCAAGTAGATTTTTTTAAGATAACCAGGGATAAATATTTGGTCTATAATATCAACAAAACTGCTGTTTCTTTCAAAAGAAAGTTTGTCAAAGCCTCAAACCAGGACAGCCAAGTATAAACATTTTTTAAAGGATAACCAGGTATAAATATTTGATCTATCATAGCAACAAGACTGCAGTTTCTTTCAAAAGAAAGTTTGTCAAAGCCTGAAAACAGGATAGCCACTGAAAGCAAAGTTCATCGTGTTCAAGTACTATTTTACTCACGATGAATGGTCATAGGAGCTAAGTATCCCTTTGTGAGGCCATGGATAGCTAGGTGCATGCAAGCCATGTTCTGCCTCATCAGCAGATGCAATGGTACCAAAGCTCAAAGCACCAGAAATACCAACTCCGAATATAGCCAGAGCTCGTAGTGACTTTAAACCAGCTGATCCAGCAAAGTCTTCATGCCTAATAGACGAAACCAATGATGGGCCCTGGACATAGAGACAAATATTAAATCAAAGTACTAACCCCAAAACAACTTATCTTCTTAATGTAGCATACATAAATTTCATTAGTCGTTTTGAGAAAGTTTCCAAAGATGAGTAATCTATCAAACAAAATCCTTTATAATCATCCTGATAACACTTGCCACTATAATCTGAGTCATATAAAGTCACATGAAATTGTTATTATCTGAAATATGCAAAATCAATAATCAGCTTAAGATCAACAACAACAACAACAAAGCCTTATCCCACTAGGTGGGGTCGGCTACATAGATCATACGACGCTTCGTTGATCCATGTTCATGAGATTCGACAGAGTTTTACGCTGACTGTCGGGGCCTAACACAACCCTCCTCCTTTATCCGGGCTTGGGACCGGCTATAAAACATAGGCGGAGTTCAATAATCAGCTTAAGATCATTTCCTTTTAAAAAAAAACTTAAGATCATTACATAAAATGTACATTAGATATACATGCAAGTATGTCAAAGTAGTTCCAGCCTCTAGGAGACAAGTAAAAGGAATATCCTGGACAAGCAAATCACCACTCTGACAGGAGAATCCCGCCCCACTTGAGCAAGAAAATCACTTGATCTTACATTTAGTAGTTTTCATGCAACATATCACAGGTTCTTTTGTTCACTAAAGCATGTTAAGAAAAAAACATTCTAAATATAAAGAAACCAGCCAAATGCAATCCAAGATTAACATGAAGACAACTAGTGACTTGCTGATTTAAGCTTTGTTAAGATCAATATGATCCAAAATAAAGGGAGAAGTTTGTGATCATTTGGGAAGATAAAAGCAGAGCATTAATATTTATGTCTTGACTAAATTTATGTTCAGAAAATTATGATGTCACTTTCTGATTGTCAGATAATGTATTCTTCATAAAAAGTATTAAATATGTTACTATATAATGTATTTATGTAGTACTTTATTTGCTTGATCCAGGGTACAGCTTAAGGTTGCCCATTGTAATTAAGATCATAAAAACTGAAGGGCACTTTATGACTTTGACGATGACAAAGCAGTGTGTTTTTAGTGACACAGCAATACTTTTCAAGGGACCTCGCATAAAATTAACTGTTGACATAAATTAGAAAGCCAATTATGTGATTATACATTTGCATCATAAAAAGGGTAACTAGAAAACTTTAAGAGAAGGGTTAATCATTATGTAAATATATAAAGTAGTCTAAAAGTCATGGTGCCAATGTGCATTGATCCTAGTTATGTGATAAATGTTCCTGAAACTCTAAATTGCATTCATCAAGATTCACATGAAAACATGGAAAATGTTAATACACAGCAGATATCCGGCGGGTAGCCAGCAGAAATTTCAGTAATTCAAAATTCAAACAAAAATAACCTTAAGAGATTAACCTATTCTAAGAACTTTCTCAGTAAACTGCAGCTCTGATTCTAGTAGTATGTGAAACAGAAGGAAATGTAGTTCCAAACTATCTAACAAATGGCATTAAGTTAAGAACTAATAAGGTATTACTGAATATGAGGATATGGAAAGGCATAAATACCGATGACTGGAATCTCTTTCTCAGAAGCTGGCTAATGCTCCTCCCAGCAGCCATTGATTTGATTCTTCACCAGAAGGACAACAAGCTTCAGTACAGAAAGATGACAAGTATGGATTAATATAACATAAGAAGCGATCAGAATACATGTGATAAGATATCAGTAGATATAGTATACAAAAACTACAATGGGAAATGGTGACGACTAAGTGAAATAAAAGCATTAAAAAATTATGCTAAACCATGGAAACACCAGAAATATACACACAGGCATATGGGAATCCTTGCGATTCGAAGACAGTTGAACAATATATAAATATTGACTTAATGTTATGGTTCTTCTATATTCATTTAGTTGATGTAGCCAGTAACCTGGGTCAGAGGAGACAATTCTCTCTTACAACAACTTTAGCTTTTCCCCCTTTCCCAAATGTAACAAGAGAGGATTTGTTAAAGAAGTTAATTCCGCATGCACCATCCATCTTTAATAGATGACCAATTATCAAGAGGATACTATAATCTTCATCCATCCAAGATCAAAACTTTATAGTCTTATCATATCATTATTTCTGACTAGATTAGAAACCTCCCTTATCCCCTGTACAATGGACGCCTTGAATCCCCTTCTAATGTAATAGATACAGACCGTCTATCTCCTTTTTTCCTACTTGTTGCAGCCAACCCTCAAATCCACTCTGCTCCAAACTTCGCAATCTACCACTGGAATATGGCCTGATAGCCTACCAATCAAGCAGACCACTACCATTTCCCTCCACCCAAAACCCACGAGATCTCCGACGACACCTCGGCACCTTCAGATGTCTCGTCACCAAGAGACCCCTCGATTTCCTCCCCGTCAACGGCGAGGTTCCGACGAAAAAGGCGGAGGAGCGCCCCCAGGAACAAATCGGATCCAAGTGAGACGGAGATCGAGACCAACGAAGGAAGAGCAAAAAAGAAAGAAATCGAGATCCGAGAGAAGAGAAGATGGAAGATAACCTGGAGGAGAGGCGGCGCCGAGTGATCGATCGACGGGGGCGGGTAAGGCGGTGGTCGTGCGCTCAGGCCGCGGCGGCGATGTTGAATGGGTGTGTTCGTTCTGGTATCCGGTGGGGGAGAAGACGCCACAGAGGTGGGGGAAGAGAGAGAGAAGACGAGTGTGCGATTGCCTTTTATATGACCCCATTGCCCCCAGTCGTATGAGCAGTGGAGGGCGAGGCCTCCACGCTCTCCCTGAACCCCGAGTTTGTCCAATCGGAGCCGCGGTTCGGTCTGATTGGTCGGGTTCGGTTCGAGGTACCACATTTTTTCCCCTTTCTCCGAGCTAATTCAGTACAAGAATCCCACTTTGAAGTAAAAAGCAATAAAAATTTTAATACTTAACCTCTAACATATAATCTGTTATAATTATTATTATTTAATTTAAAATTTTCTCTTTTTCCTTCAACTCTTTAAAATTTTACTTCTATTTTCTTCCCTTTGCCTCTCTGATTTTTCCTCTCTTTTCTTTAATGAGATTGTATCCAAACAAGACCTTAAGAAACGTGTATACATTGTCTAATTTTATATTATTTTTACTTATTTTTCAAATTTTAACTGGTACAAGTCTAATGTCAAAAATAAAAAAACATTGGTTTTACAACTTTAATAAAATCAAATAATCAATTCTAAGATAAAAAAAACTAAACTAAATTTCTCATTTGTCTATGTAATGAGAGATTATCACTGAAGTCTTGTTAATATAAACTCAATACCTATGATCTACACAATAATAATCATATGTTCAGTGAAAAAAAATAACATAAATCAATTGAGCATGCTATACAAATATAAACAATCAAATATGTATGTTTTTTGTGAATTATCAAAAGATCTCAATTGATTATTAATTTATCCATTAGTTTCAATTAGTCATCATTGATTATGCTTAATTAATTAAAATTATGAATCCATATTAATTAACAATTGATATTAATGTTGATTATCAATCATTATCAATGATAGTTTTACAATGAAAAATCTCTTATGATTTTTTAAAAATTATCATGTGTACTTTTTATGTAACAATGATTAATGGTGGATGCACATCACAAAAACTTCACCATATTAAGGAGTGGACTTTTGAGATTTGTTGCAAAAGGCGAAAGAGGGCATGATATAGGAGAGTGTCGACTTTATCCTTTTTACTTTGACATACAATCATTAACGGATAAGCAATGAGTCAATCATCATCATAACAATATTATTTTAATAATAAAGTAAAAAATATTAATATCAATTATATTAACTTAAAATTAAAGATAATTTTATAGGATCCCAAAGAGCACCAACAGAAGGGTGAATTGATGTTCAAACCGAAAATATTAATTTCACAAAAATCGTCATGGGAAGTTTAAAAATGATTCTTAAAATCCTTTTAAATTAATGCAATTCAAATCATAAACACAATATGAGGAGGAAGAGAGAGAATTTCAAACACAATGTATGCGATGGTTGTTGATGAGGTTCGGTCACACCTTAGTCTACGTTCCCGCTTCGACTTCTCGACCTCGAGACCGTCAGAGATTTCACTAGAATCACTTCCTTGTTTCAAATGGAGCAAGGAAGAAAATCCTTTACATCACCGTCTTTTCTCCGCTTCGAGAGGTAAAACACACATCTCCTCCAATGAAGCTAATATTTTCTCTCGCTTAAGAAGAAAGATTTTAAACATCTTTTACACATGAGCTCTCATAGTATTTTTTTTAAATAAAATATTTCTCTTTTTTACAATGCTAAGCTCTCACAAGAGGAGAAGAGAGAAAGAAGAGAAAACTTAAAAATAAAAACTTCAAGGAATGATCTTCTTTTGATAAATTGAAGTTTTTCTTCAAGGCTTGGATGGGTGCTTTTGCTTCTGACTTTGGCATACTTTTATAGGCTTCAGCATGTGAAAAATTCATCCAGAATATATTTCACATTTTTCTCCTTCAAATATAGTCGTTATTGTTCATTCCAGTAGTGGACCGATCGACCGCATTTATGGACCGATCGATCGGTCTATATGACCGTTGCGTTGGTTTCTTCAGTCACCGCAACTGGTCGATCGACCGCACTATCGATCAGTCAATCGATCGGTATCATCTCAACATCAATCGATTTAACTCATATATTGATCGGTCAACCGGTATCTCCAGATCGGTCGGCCGGTGTTCTCTCGATCGACTTTCATTATGTCCACCGACAGGTTGACCGTCCTGCACTGTTTTGATCATAACTTTCTGCACAGTTATCCAAATTAGATAATCCTGAATTCTATATATAGTTAACATGATTCTCTACAACTTTAATATTTATGATTCATCCAGAATCTAACAAGATCATAGTAAATTATTTAATCAAAATGTAGTGCATAAAGTTATCCATTTTTACTTGAACTTTTTCAAGTTTCAACAATTTACTTTAATCTTTCGAAGTTTGTATCATCAATATATAATTTTGTATGGCATTAAAACTTTGACCTAAAAAATTCAACATCATAATATGTGGAGTTGGGAACCACACACATTTCATGAAATTTCAACTAGGTTCCTCGTACAAACTCGCCCATAAATTGTCAATGGAATCCAACTCATATTGCCCAAAACTCAAGTTGAGTTTCAAGACTGAAGTCCCATTATTCTTAGAATTTGGATAGTAAAATCTTGAACCCGGTAGAGTTTCTCATAAGTCGAACATGATGACACTAAATTATGGAAAAATTCTAGAGAACCTAAGTCAAAAAGTTCCAAATCCAGGGTGGGTTCACTAAGGACTTGCCAACATATTTTGAGCGACTTTTGGCATGTTTTAGCAATATTTTAAAATCATCCGGTCATCGAATCGGTCGGCCAACTAGATCTAGATCATGGTTCCATCGGTTCAACCGAGTTCGACTCTATTGAACTAGAATTCTATTAAATAATATTATTTCTCCTACTTCAAAAAATATATTACAAATAAAAGTATAAAAGGCAAAAAATAATGAAATAAAAGTATATTAATCATCATTTAAAATTAATCAAATATTAATAGATTATTTTTTTACATTTTAAGAATTTATATTATTTATAATTAGTTAATTTTATATTTTATTATTTATATTTCATCAAATAATTTCCTTTTTTCGATTCCCATTACTATTATATTGCCCTCGTTTTATTTTTCAAATTCAATTTTTCTTTCCATATTATTTGATTCCTTGTATAAATTCATCCTATAAAATTTATTATACTATTATGTTTCTAGTTTCATATTTTTAGTGTATATTATATATAATAAATTAATTTTGTCATTTTCTAATTTATTTTCATGATAATTTTTTTCTTGTATTCAAATTTATCTTTATTACTATCTTTCTGATTTCCTTTCAAATTAAAATTACTTTCCTTATTATTTATATCCATTCATTTCGTAAAACAAAATCACTTATTTACCCCCTTTCTATTATTCCAACTTCCCTATTATTATACACCTTCCTTCTTTTCTTTTTCTTCATCTATTCGCCATTTTTTATTATTTTTTAAAAAAAATGAATTGAACCGATTTTCCGGTTCAACTCGGTTTTGACCGGGGAAACTCGATTCAATCCGTTTTTGGCAAAAATGTGTTTTACTTGCTAATCGGCGTGGACTGTTGATCGATTCGTGGTTGAACCGATCAGTTAGGTCCCATTTTAAAAACATTGTTTTCTAGTGACAAATATTTATGAAATTCTAACTACTAATCATGAGTTGATACACAATATATATGGCAAAAGACCATAGGACTATATTGCTAAAATTGTCAATATAAGATCCCTATATACCTTAAATCAGCATAAGTCGATAAAACTCATTTTCTTCTGCACTAACTTGCATTTCTTCATGCTCAACTCAAGTTATTGAATCTTGATGTTTGTGCATTAATGTCAAAAAATTCGAAGGTTCCAATGTGTCATCAATTGTTGTGCCTTAAGATGTGGGCATGTTTTCCTTAGGAAGCATGCATAAGAAAGAGAATAAAGAGAGAATATTTTTTAAAAGGAAATATTATCTATCTATTGCAAAAAACTCTTGATACATCAAATTCAAAAAATGGTTGATGTCCGGAGGGGGAACATCATCCCACAAGATCAAAAGAGGACGGCCTTCCGTGATTTGCCAACCAGTGAGCAATCACATTTGTCTCTCTATAACAATATGTACATTTGAAATTTGTGAAAGTAGAGACGATATGCCAAATCTCCTCCATGATGGTCCATAGTTTCCAAGGGCATTTGATTTGTCTATTAACGATGCACTATGATGTTGGAGTTAGCCTCAAGCCAAACATTGCTACTGCCAAGCCTCCAGACTCTACGGATCCTCTCGAGAGCGCCCCAAGCCTCAATAAAATCCGTCGAGTCACCAGAACGTCGGAGAACACTTGCAACCATACAAGCACCATAAGAATTTCGGATGATATAACCCGCACCACCAACTTCGTTGGGTGAAGAAAAAGAGTCATCGCTATTTATCTTCACCCAAGAGAGGGGCGGGGTCTCCCACCAGATCCAAAGTGGATCTTGGGGTACAATGCCTCAGGTAGGTGGTATGGTAGATATTCCATAGAGTCGGCCAAAGCGCGAGACCATAGTATAGGAATGGTTGTCTGTCTAGAGCTAAAATGAGCATTATTCTGTTGATTCCAGAGTCCTCAAAAATAGAAAGCCAGAAGAGAGCGAAGATGAACAGAGGAAACTAAGTCAAGATCTTGCCCCTCATGGATCCAACCACCCTACGCCTAGGAGTTTTTATACATGAACTGATATCGAAGTTGCTACTGGATGAGGCTCCATAATTCAGAAGCATAAGAGCATTCAAAAAAGAGGTGAATGTTGGATTCAGTTTGTATCCCACAAAGAGGGCAAGAAGAGATGTTTGAATTAAAACGAAAGACAACATTTAGGGTTGGGAGACGTAAATGTTTAAGTTTCCAAAGGAAAATTTTTATTTTCGAGGGTACATATGAAGCCCAAATGAGACTCCAGACGGACCGTCCAAAACCCCTACTGGCACTGGGCTGGTAACTCAAGGAATGATAAACTGAACTAGCAATTGCATCACCAAAGGGATGGTCAGTCCAGAACCACCTATCATCCTTGGCTGAGGCAGGAGATTGAGACAAGATAATAGAGCACATTTTATCAGCTAGGGGCAGCCAAAACATCGAAGCAAAAGGGGCCGATCCCAGTAGCTATTGCAAAAGAGCTCAGAAACATTCATATACAGAAATAATTGGAAAATCAACATTAACATACGTAGGCACCGAAGCAAGTGGAGTATTAAACAGCCAAGGATCATGCATCACATTAGTGGTTCTACCATTACTAATGTGCTTACGCATGCCACCACAAATCGTTTCCATAGTAGAGCCAATCAATTTCCAACACCAAAAGGGAATTCTGCAGGGGTTAGGCCACCAAGGATGCTGCAATCCATATTTTTGAATAACAAGATGCGACCAAATACCAGTAGAGCAATTTAGTAAAGTAAGCACATGTTTGGCCACTAAAGAAGTGTGATTAGCTTTTAACTTCCGGATGCCCAAACCATCAAGAGAAGTGAGAAGCTGAATCGTGTCCCAATCTAGGAGGTGAAGGCTACGACCACTACCAGCTGAGCGGAAAGCTTTCTCCAAAGAATCAATAAGGCCACCTGTACATACACCGCACTTAATGCATGTATAGGAAGAGAATTGACAACCGATTTAATTAAAACATTTTTTCAGCCATATTAAGCAATTTTTCTTTCCAACCAGTCAGACGATTTGTAGCTTTCTCCAGTAAAGGTAGCTGCTGAGAAGACGAAATATAATTATTATGAATAAGCACACCTAAATATTGAAAAGGAAACTTACCTTGTTTAACATTTAAGGTACGAAAAATTTGGCAAGGAAGAACACCTCGAATTTGTTTGGGTTAATGTGCTGGTTTGTGAGGATGCCATAGTTTTTTTAGTATTGTCATAAGGTCCTTGCAATTTCAATTGTTGGCATCTAGAGAGAGCAGCAAATCATCAACATATAGAAGATAAGACAATTCAAAGGAATGTATTTTAAATGAGGACAGCAGGCCCTCCTGTGTTGCCATATGTAACATTGAGGATAGCACCTGTGTGATGATGGTAAATAGGTAAGGAAAGAGGGGGACTCCCTGCCTAAGGCCTTTGTGTGAGGAGAAATATGGTGACTGTGAGCCATTAAGAATGCATGAGAATCTGGGTTATGCAAGTCCTGATATGAAGGTCTCAGAATAATTCATAATGTGCATGGCTGTGAGAATAGCATCCCATGAAACCATGTCAAAGGCTTTGGTTATGTCAGCCTTGATCATGATGTATTTGTGTCGACCTTGAGATAAGGAATAGGTAATCTCTTGGGTTGTCATAATGTTATCATGGATTAAACGACCCTTGATGAAGGCAGTTTAATTGGGAGCAATGATATCAGGTAAAAAAAATTTTGAGTCGATTTGCTAATAATTTTGCCATAATTCTATATATTATGTTACAAAGGGCTATAGGTCTAAAATCAAATACCCTGATGAGTTGATCAATTTTGGGAATGAAAACTAAGTTTGTTTGGCACCATTCAAGAGGCATTATCCCAAAGGAGAAGAAATCAAGGATTGCATTAGAGATAGTAGGGCCAATGATATCCTAGTATTTTTTTGTAGAATTCAAGAGTGAAGTCATCAAGTCATGGGGCTTTACCAGGAGGCATACTCCAAACAGTGCTTGTGATATTAGAGTGTGTGAAGGGGGCCACAAGTGCATCATGCATATTGGATGGTATTTGGGGTAAGTCATGCTAGTTAGATATACAAGGTATAGGATCTTGGAGAGGTGCCCAAAGTGTCTGATAATGGTCGACAAAGGTATTGAGAATTTGATGGAGTTCTGTAATAAGGTGTTCATCCTTATCCAAGATAGAAGAGATCATATTTTTTCTATATATAATCATAGTAGAAAGATGAAAATAGTTTGTATTTTTATCCTCATCCTTAATCCAATTTATCCTATACTTACTCCACCATTTGAGTCTAATTTGTCTCGGCACAATAACATGAAGGTGGTAAAGAGGTCTTAATTTTTGAATTTCATCATCAGTGAGAGAGTTACTTTCATCTTTGGATTCCAATAATTGGATTCCAGTGAGGGTTTCTTGTGCTCGAGTCTCAAGCCGCCCAAGACTATGTCGACTCCAATGGAGTTTGTGTTTTTTAATGAGATTGAGTGAGTCATGAATTGAGGTGGTAGGACATCTGGCAACCCAAGTACGTTTGATAATTTCCCTAGGCTCATTATATTACAACAAAAAATGTTCAAATTTGAACATTTTAGATCTCTGCCTATAGGGAGATGAGTTTAGAAGCAAGGGAGAGTGATCAGAAACACATCTTGGAAGGGAAAAGACATCTGGCATTTGAAAAATTGGATAGCCAAGCAGTATTAACAAAAATTCTATCAAGTTTGCATACATAATATTCTGGCATGGCCAGTTCGATTATTGCACCAAGTAAAACCTGGGCTAGGAGGGGGTAGATCAATTAGGTCATGAAGCGAAATGAGTCTTTGCAGGTTCCTGACTGTAACGACCCCAATTTTTGAGAGTTAGAAAAATAATATTTTATTATTTATTTTGAGAAAAATGAATATTAATATTATTATAATAAATAATTCCGAAAATAAAGGAAAATATGGGAGGAGTTTAATTAAGGATAAAAGTGTATTATGGGATATTTATTTAAATTCGGAATTATTTAATTATTAAAACAAATCAAAATTGTTAAAAGGGATTAATTAAAAGATTAAATTTGATTAGGATTGTAAGTTATAGATGAATTGGAGATAAAGATTTAAGAGCCCTATAAATAAATCCTTAGAGTCGATCGTCAAAAGAGTTTTCTTTTCTATGGGTTCTTGGTGTCCGACGGCAAAGGCGCATGATTCAATGTCGAACGGCTACGAGGTATGTAGGGGGGATTCTGCTTGATTGTTATTGTGTCGTGACGTTTTACGACGCAATTTAGTTTTAAATTAGATTTGTTATGGCCGTAATTTTCTGGTCGTAATTATTTGCCGACACGTGATGTTCTCGGCCGAAACGAGGGAAGAATTTTTACGGGTAAATAGAGAAAGGGCGTTTACGCCCGTAAAAGAAGAAAAATAATGTTACGGCCGAAGAGTTAGGTTTCGGCCGTAATGAAATAGAAAAGATAGAGAGAGAAGATGTCGGCCGTAATAGATGTCGGCGTCGACCGTAACAGGTGATTTTTACGGTCGAGAATGAGCGTTTACGCCCGTAAAAGAAAAAAAATAATAATAATAATGTTACGGCCGAAGAGTTAGGTTTCGGCCGTAATGAAATAGAAAAGAATAGAGAGAGGAGAGTAGAGTTTTTACGGCCGAAGAGTTAGGGTTTTCGGCCGTAATGGAATAGGGGTAAAAGAATTTCGGCCGTAATAGAATAGAAAAGGGAGATGGATTTGCCGTAATGGAATTAAAAGAAAAAAAAATGGAGATGAGGTTTTACGGCCGAGAAGTTGAGAGAGAGAGAGAAAAGAAGAGAGAGAAAAGGGGAGATAGATTGGCCGTAAAGGAAATAAAAAAAAAAAGTGTTACGGTCGAAGAGTAGAGTTTTACGGCCGTAACGGGATAGGCCGTAACGGGATAGGCCGTAACGGGATGGCTGTAACATAAAAAGGGTGTAAAAATTTGATGGCCGTAACGGAAAGGGTGTAAAAATTTGATGGCCGTAACAGAAAGGGGGTAATAGAATAGGGTGTAAAAGCTGATGGCCGTAACAGAAAGGGTGTAATAGAATAGGGTGTAAAAGCTGATGGCCGTAACAGAAAGGGTGTAATAGAATAGGGTGTAAAAGCTGATGGCCGTAACAGAAAGGGGATAATAGAATAGGGTGTAAAAGCTGATGGCCGTAACAGAAAGGGGGTAATAGAATAGGGTGTAAAAATTTGATGGCCGTAACAGAAAGGGGGTAATAGAATAGGGTGTAAAAGCTGATGGTCGTAACAGAAAGGGTGTAATAGAATAGGGTGTAAAAGCTGATGGCCATAACAGAAAGGGTGTAATAGAATAGGGTGTAAAAGTTTATGGCAGTAATGAAATAGGGGGTAAAAATTTGGAGAGAGAATTTACGGCCGTAAAAATCAGAGAAGATGGAGAGAGAAAAAAATGATGTTACGGCCGTAATGAACAGGGAGCACACCGAGGGTTATTATTTATTTTTGAGTAAATTCTAATTACTGATTATTATTGTTGTTATTAATTAATTTGATGTATTGATTATATTGTTGATGATTGATCTGTTTATATTATGACGAACTTTTATTTTGATTGTATTGTTGACCTACTTAGTTTTGAGTTCAGAATTTATCTGATCAAATTGATAATTTATTTAAAGATAGACATTTTAGGTAAACAAGATAAAAGCCGAAAGCTACTGGGCCCATGTTCACTGATTGCCACTAAGCCGGGACCAATTGAATTGAATTGAATTGAATGGGGCAGATAGTGTAAAAACTATGGCTGTCCTGTGTATGGTCACTCGTCCCCCACCATACACGAACCCATTGAATCGTATTGGGCTTGCCGTGGCACTGATCCCCCACTGGCCTGCATGAAAGTGGCATGGTGTCCCTTAATTGACTGAGCGCTCCTCATTGAATTGGATAACTCCGAACATTGAAAATCGAATCGAATTGAATTGAATTGAAATTGGAATTGCAGTAAATAGAATTAAATCATGGTCATTTGGATATATTGGCATGGAGTTGGCAATTACTATTGCCCTATTGAATTGAATCGTTATTGGCCAATGACCATTGATTATTGAATTGGAAATTGTTAATTGAATATTGATTTATTAATCAGGCAATTGATAATTATTAATTGGAACAATTGTTATTGATTTACATTGGTCTGTTGACCATAGCCTGATATATTATTCATATTGATAAATTGTTAATTGATTATTGTATTGACTGCTCAATCGACTCATTATTGATTTTATCTTATTTTCGATTGAGCATATTGATTGTCTTTTAGACCCTACGTACTGAGTATTTTTTTATACTCATGGATATTTCCCTGTACCTGGATCCGTGCAGGTGAGAGTACTTCGATAGAGGATGATCCTGCAGGTGGCTATGCTCAGTGATAGACAAATGTTGCACATGTTCTAGATTGAGTTGTCTAGTTTTTATTATTTCCGCATTTATTAGAATTGTGAACTTATTAATATTTTAATTATTTTGAATATAATGGATTATTAGTTATTATTATTGAAAAAGTCTTCCGCAATTATTGTTTATATTCCGCAAAAATGTTTTATAGAAAATTGAGTAGCGCCTCTGGGACGACTCTGAGCACGTGAAAGTCACGTGGGTCTCGGGGCGTTACAGAAGGTATCAGAGCCTAAGGAGAGACACTTCTTAGCTGTCTCTAATAGATAGAATTGAGTCCATGTGCAACTGTCACGAGCAACCACTGCAGCCATCCAGTAGAGTCAAGTAAGTTTTTCATTATGACATTATCATTGACTACTTACTTATGGAATTGTATTGTATTGTTTATTATTGAGTGAGCACAGATGTCTTTCAAGTTGATGACCTCTCATCAATTTTATCATGAACTGAGAAATAGATATCGATGATCGAATCCTCAAAGTGCAGAGGAGGATGGCCAAGCGGCCCAAGGCCCACAAGTAAATAATGAATGGGTCAATGAGCGTCAAGAGGAACGATCGAGGCATGGATCATCACCATATGAATCTCATTCAATGTATGAATAATATAGCAACACTCAGAGTCATGATGTTCCTCCTCACGATAATCGAAAAGAGATTTTTAAGAGTTTCTTAGCTTACAGTCTCACCAATTTATTGGGAAGGGTGACTTCGAGAAAGCCTATAGGTGGCTGGAAGAAATTGATCAAACCCTAGTGAAGATAGACTGCGGTGAGAACTGCAAGACTATATGTGCTACGAGGCGTTTAACATGTGACGCTAGGCACTGGTGGAACACAACAAAGGCTGGCACATTCTCCGGAAAAGGACATAATTCCTTGGAGAAAGTTTAAAAAGATATTCAAGGATCGTTGTTACCTGTTTCCCGAAGAGCGAGAAAACGGAAGGAATATTGAGATCTATAACAGGATACCATGACAGTCGAGGACTACATGATCAAATTCTTAAAGTTGGAGAAGTATGTTACTCGACGTCAATCAGAGAGAAATCACGTTAAGCAATGGGTGGAAGGTCTCAAGCCAAGCCCCTGAGGACGGGTAAAATGTTGTAACTATCATACCCTTCAAGTTGCGAAAGAGTTTGCTATCATGCGTGAAAATGACGACATAACAAACGCAACTCAACCGAATCAAGAGGACATAGATAATGATCATAATCATATTTGGAGTAAAGATAGAAGACATCAAAGAAGAGAGAAGCGGCATCACGAAAACTACAACCGAGGAAGGTCATATCCAACACGGAATGATCCTCCACCACATAGAGAATCATGTAACTACTGCCACAAAATGCATCTCGGTGAATGTTATTGGGCGATGGGTGCATGCCTAAATTGTGGCAAGATGAGTCACTTCGCAAGAGATTGCGATGAATCAAAATGGGTCGAACCTCTACGACAACAATAGGCCTCCAAGAATGGTGCTGAAATCACCCAAATAGATTGATATGTTATGACATATGACTTGAAGCTTAATCAAGTCAAAATTGTAATCTCCACTCCAACTAGTCCTTAGATATTTTATATATCCAAATAGCATGTGTTATATGGAATGAATATAGTTTATAGTTTACTTTTCATTAAAAAAAAAAATTGACCATTGAAAAATAGAGTGTTTAATGGAAGCACTCATATGACAATATTTCTAAGGAGGTTATCGATTAGTTAGTGCTCATAATTTACCGTAAAAAGTCGAGCACTCAAACTCAATAGAAAAAGTGATGAAGTGCACACATAATGGTATGGAAGAAGGACAACATCCAAGTATGTTGAAAAATTATAGTATAGTTATTACTACATTGGTTAACCCAAGATCGATGATATTCTAATATATTCGTCAAGCCTAGAGGAACATGCAGAACATTTGCAGATTGCACTGCAAACATTAAGAGAAATGAGTATGCGCCAAATTATCGAAATACAAATTTTGGCAGAATGAGATAATGTTCTCCAGAATTATCGCATAGATGGAATATCAAAAGATGAATGCTATAATCAAATGGATTCAACCAATGGACGTGTTAAAGAAAAAAAAAACTTCCTTAGACTTGCAAGATCTTTTTGAACAGTCGCATTAGACTTGCAGAATATTAGCGGAGAGTCGCACCAGATTACGGCATGATAGTATTGCCGTGGACGAACCTCACCAAGAAGGACAAAAAGATATAAAAATTTGAATGGCTCAGGAAAGGCTAAAAATATGTTTTAAGAATTGGAGAAGAAATTGACAACGATGTCCTTCTTTTGAAAAGACCTTCAGGCCGAGGTTATGTCGCCCACAACCATGCATACAACCCCCGCATGGCATGAGTCTTGATGCTATATAGGAAGAAGATAGTTGCCAACACATTAAGACGATTAGATATCGAATTAGCAATTGTGGTCTTCACCCCAAGAATCGGTGACACAATGTGTAGGATGAAGAGTTTGAATTCTCCACGAACCACCAAAGTTGAGGTACACTTCCGAACATTTGTCGAAAAAAAAGGGATCCAATTATTGAAAGATTACGAGTTTGTCAAAGCAAACTCAATTGAGCATATGTTAAGCAGAAAGGTCACTTGCTCATTTGGCGGTGAGCCGACAGAATATGAGCATTGAGCAATTGTATCGTCCAACTCAGTCTAGTGACCAACAGTGATGGTGCAAGGATAGCAACACATCTTACATGCAATCGAAATTACTATGGAAGGTCGGCAAATGAAAGTGAAGCATCAGAGGTCACATGGCGTACTACAAGAGCTTGAAAATCCTCAATAATATTAAAAAAAAAGAGATACCGATGGATGTTATTAGAGGGCTTGACATGGACACAACGTGATATGAGTAATAGATGATCGATATATTAAAATAGCCAATGTCATACCCATTAAAGAAAGGTTAGTCCATCGAAAGCCTCATGGTCTTTTTTTTTAAGGAGGTTATCCGACTACATGGAGTGTTGATATCCATCGCGTCGGATAAGAATCTACAATGCATAGACCAATTCTGATGGAGCATCTATAGAGCAATTGGGATGTTGTTGAACTTCTAGATCACCTTCCATTCACAGATGAATGAGTAGTCTGAATGGACAATTCAGACCTTAAAATATATATATATATATGTTCTGGACTTGCATTAGACCGGAGTGATAGTTAGAACAATCAGCTCCCACTAGCGAAGTTAGTATGTGGCAACAGTCACCACTCTGACATAGGCATGCCACTTCATAGTCATGTATGGAAGGCATTATTGCTCACCTATCAGCTGGAGCGAGGTTGATGGACAATTCATTGATGACAATTCTTGTCATGAGAATACTGACGCACATTCAAAAGGATGTTGACAAAATTTGCTTCATCAAAAAAATGTTGAAGGTAGTCCACATGAGACAAAAATAGTAGGCTAACATAGTGAGATTAGTAACATACGTAGGACACATCATGAAGATGAAGATGACATTTTAAAACGGAAAGTTGAAATCAGAAAAGATTTTTCAAATTTGTTAGATAGATGATGTAGTTTCGTTTACGCAAATTCGAGGACGAATTTATTTTTAAGGAGGTTATGATGTAACGACCCCAATTTTTGAGAGTTAGAAAAATAATATTTTATTATTTATTTTGAGAAAAATGAATATTAATATTATTATAATAAATAATTCCGAAAATAAAGGAAAATAGGGGAGGAGTTTAATTAAGGATAAAAGTGTATTATGGGATATTTATTTAAATTCGGAATTATTTAATTATTAAAACAAATCAAAATTGTTAAAAGGGATTAATTAAAAGATTAAATTTGATTAGGATTGTAAGTTATAGATGAATTGGAGATAAAGATTTAAGAGCCCTATAAATAAATCCTTAGAGTCGATCGTCAAAAGAGTTTTCTTTTCTATGGGTTCTTGGTGTCCGACGGCAAAGGCGCATGATTCAATGTCGAACGGCTACGAGGTATGTAGGGGGGATTCTGCTTGATTGTTATTGTGTCGTGACGTTTTACGACGCAATTTAGTTTTAAATTAGATTTGTTATGACCGTAATTTTCTGGTCGTAATTATTTGCCGACACGTGATGTTCTCGGCCGAAACGAGGGAAGAATTTTTACGGGTAAATAGAGAAAGGGCGTTTACGCCCGTAAAAGAAGAAAAATAATGTTACGGCCGAAGAGTTAGGTTTCGACCGTAATGAAATAGAAAAGATAGAGAGAGAAGATGTCGGCCGTAATAGATGTCGGCGTCGACCGTAACAGGTGATTTTTACGGTCGAGAATGAGCGTTTACGCCCGTAAAAGAAAAAAAAAATAATAATAATGTTACGGCCGAAGAGTTAGGTTTCGGCCGTAATGAAATAGAAAAGAATAGAGAGAGGAGAGTAGAGTTTTTACGGCCGAAGAGTTAGGGTTTTCGGCCGTAATGGAATAGGGGTAAAAGAATTTCGGCCGTAATAGAATAGAAAAGGGAGATGGATTGGCCGTAATGGAATTAAAAGAAAAAAAAATGGAGATGAGGTTTTACGGCCGAGAAGTTGAGAGAGAGAGAGAGAAAAGAAGAGAGAGAAAAGGGGAGATAGATTGGCCGTAAAGGAAATAAAAAAAAAAGTGTTACGGCCGAAGAGTAGAGTTTTACGGCCGTAACGGGATAGGCCGTAACGGGATAGGCCGTAACGGGATGGCTGTAACATAAAAAGGGTGTAAAAATTTGATGGCCGTAACGGAAAGGGTGTAAAAATTTGATGGCCGTAACAGAAAGGGGGTAATAGAATAGGGTGTAAAAGCTGATGACCGTAACAGAAAGGGTGTAATAGAATAGGGTGTAAAAGCTGATGGCCGTAACAGAAAGGGTGTAATAGAATAGGGTGTAAAAGCTGATGGCCGTAACAGAAAGGGGATAATAGAATAGGGTGTAAAAGCTGATGGCCGTAACAGAAAGGGGGTAATAGAATAGGGTGTAAAAATTTGATGGCCGTAACAGAAAGGGGGTAATAGAATAGGGTGTAAAAGCTGATGGTCGTAACAGAAAGGGTGTAATAGAATAGGGTGTAAAAGCTGATGGCCGTAACAGAAAGGGTGTAATAGAATAGGGTGTAAAAGTTTATGGCAGTAATGAAATAGGGGGTAAAAATTTGGAGAGAGAATTTACGGCCGTAAAAATCAGAGAAGATGGAGAGAGAAAAAAATGATGTTACGGCCGTAATGAACAGGGAGCACACCGAGGGTTATTATTTATTTTTGAGTAAATTCTAATTACTGATTATTATTGTTGTTATTAATTAATTTGATGTATTGATTATATTGTTGATGATTGATCTGTTTATATTATGACGAACTTTGATTTTGATTGTATTGTTGACCTACTTAGTTTTGAGTTCAGAATTTATCTGATCAAATTGATAATTTATTTAAAGATAGACATTTTAGGTAAACAAGATAAAAGTCGAAAGCTACTGGGCCCATGTTCACTGATTGCCACTAAGCCGGGACCAATTGAATTGAATTGAATTGAATGGGGCAGATAGTGTAAAAACTATGGCTGTCCTGTGTATGGTCACTCGTCCCCCACCATACACGAACCCATTGAATCGTATTGGGCTTGCCGTGGCACTGATCCCCCACTGGCCTGCATGAAAGTGGCATGGTGTCCCTTAATTGACTGAGCGCTCCTCATTGAATTGGATAACTCCGAACATTGAAAATCGAATCGAATTGAATTGAATTGAAATTGGAATTGCAGTAAATAGAATTAAATCATGGTCATTTGGATATATTGGCATGGAGTTGGCAATTACTATTGCCCTATTGAATTGAATCGTTATTGGCCAATGACCATTGATTATTGAATTGGAAATTGTTAATTGAATATTGATTTATTAATCAGGCAATTGATAATTATTAATTGGAACAATTGTTATTGATTTACATTGGTCTGTTGACCATAGCCTGATATATTATTCATATTGATAAATTGTTAATTGATTATTGTATTGGCTGCTCAATCGACTCATTATTGATTTTATCTTATTTTCGATTGAGCATATTGATTGTCTTTTAGACCCTACGTACTGAGTATTTTTTTATACTCATGGATATTTCCATGTACCTGGATCCGTGCAGGTGAGAGTACTTCGATAGAGGATGATCCTGCAGGTGGCTATGCTCAGTGATAGACAGATGTTGCACATGTTCTAGATTGAGTTGTCTAGTTTTTATTATTTCCGCATTTATTAGAATTGTGAACTTATTAATATTTTAATTATTTTGAATATAATGGATTATTAGTTATTATTATTGAAAAAGTCTTCCGCAATTATTGTTTATATTCCGCAAAAATGTTTTATAGAAAATTGAGTAGCGCCTCTGGGACGACTCTGAGCACGTGAAAGTCACGTGGGTCTCGGGGCGTTACACTGACAGAGGGGGAGAGCCTAAAAGGAGAGCCGCCACGCTTATCCGTTGGGCTAATGATATTATTTATATCGCCTAACATTAACTAGGGGATATCTTCAGTTGAATAATTCCATCCACATGGCATTTCTAGTTGCAGCAATAGTACTAGCATAAACACATGTAATCAGAAAATCAAAATTTTCAAAAGATATGACAGCATGGATGATTTGAGGAGTTATAAATATCGGAGTAACCCTCACATCAGTCTTTGTCTAAGCCAATATTATACCGCTAGTAGCGCCAGTGCCGAGGGACCAACAGCCACACCAGGCAAGACCTAATCGACGAATAACAGAGGCTGAGCGAGGGTCATCTGTGTGCGTCTCAAGCAAAGTCAAGAAGTCAGGACGAGATTGTTGAATAATCGAAAATAGGTGATCTCTAACTTTACTATGATAAGCTCCACGACAATTCCAGGACAAAAGTTTCATTGGTTAAGATCAAGGTTGTGATTAGTTAAACTATGAGAAGCATCACTTACCTGAACCTCTGGCGTTGCAAATATATGTTTAGTTATCTTACCTGCCTTCTGTTTTCTTTTAAGGTCAAAGGAAGGATTGGTAGCCTCATGCAAGCGATGGTGCTTCTTCTCCATTCGGAGCCGCGGTAGTAGATGAGTGTCAGCATCTATTTTCGGATCCTCCTCGCTAGTGTCGGACAAAGGTAGCTCCATCATGGGAAAAGGGTCAAGTAGGTGATTCGAGATACTTTCTACAAGCTCCAGATGTCTAACTTGATGTCCGCGTGGTGTAGGTGCAAAGAAGGGGGGCTTTTGAGGTGCAATGGTCCCAGGAGACGAGCCGACATGGAGAAGAGGTGGGAAGGGTTGGGAGGGACTAAGACCGGAGACTGAGTGGTATGCCGGGAATAAGTGGTGGGAGAAAGAGGAATATTTAGATATTTTTCACTAGGGGTTTCATGTGGATCAGAAGTAGTGTCCTTGAGATGAGTACGTGGTGTGTGATGTTAGGGATAGATGAGGGAAGAAGCATGAGAGCCGTCGGGTGCTTCAAAAAAATCTGAGGGAAGAAGGTTATGAAACTGATGAGAGCTTTCGGCATGAGTCCGGGTGAGCAGGCGTCACGTGTCAAATGAGTGAGTGGGTGAGGGAGGGATAGATCAGAATGGGCGCCAGCTGCATCAGTGTGCAATAGAGTGAGAGGAAGATCCAGTGGTTCAATTCTTGCTGCCTACGTAGTAACAACAACAGCGTGAAGATTAGAAGTAACAGCTATGTTATCTGACAACCTGGAGTCTCGTGTCAAGAAAAGCGTCTGTCTAGAAGAAGTCGTTGGATTGACATCCTGCGCTTTATCCATCAAAGGCCGTTCAGTGATGGTGTTAGGGTTAGGAGTGACGGCCAGCTCCGTTGAGAGTGGATCACGTGGAGGCGCATGAACATGAGAAGCTTCCAGATGACGTAAGGCAGGGCCAGTGTTCGGCTCGCCATGCTGCTGTGATTGCAGCTTCGTCAGCGGTCCAACGATTTTGGATGTTGCTCCACCGTTAGATAACATCCAAGGCCCAAATAGCAGAACTCTGCTATGCCTCGACACGGCCGAGGGGCACATTTCGAGATGATGCCCGATTATGCCACATCTGAAGCAAAACATTAGTAATTTGTCATAACGTACTTGTAGGAAAGTTCTTACCATGGTAGGAAGATTGATCCAGAATCCTTGTTTTAGAGGTTTGGAAAGATCGATTTCAATACAAATCTGAGGTGTAGCATAGTCATGTTTTGCCTTACCAACCTCTACACACAATACCTTACCGAAGACCGCTGCAATCGTGGATACAGTTTCACGTCCACACAATTCCCATGGGAGGTCTGGTAGAGTGATCTATACTAGAGCCGTGGCAAGGTGATCTTCAAACGGACGAAAATAAGGGGGCGGAATGGAAACGTGTTGCTTGTGACTACGCAACGACCATGGTTTTCGTGTTAAAACCTGCAATCTGTCATCCTTATTAGTGAAGGAGAGCATAAAGAATGGGTTACCCAAGTATGCAAGACATAGATCTCCAGTTAGATTCCAAAGAGCAAGCATCTCAGCATGCAGGGCGCCTATATCTTCTGGCACTGAACCACCAAGGAGTCGGCCCAGCGATGCAAGTCTTCAGATCGTGCAATAGTTTCTTCCACAGAGATGGAGACATTGTCAGTGATGGCCTCCTTCAAGGAGCAAAGTTGTGGGTGAAATGGAGAGAATATGCAATATGGAGTTTAAGTGATAAAGAGTTAGTATGTTGGGTCATGGATATTTATAAGAGATTATTCTAATTAATCTCTAATTAATTTTTAATAGAACCTTTGATTAATTCTTATTGGAGTACTAAAGATAAGTTTCCCAAACTTAAAATCAATTTCACACGCACACGTAGAATTGTACAAAGACATGTAAAACTCAAATCATTTAACACATAACGTAATTAAAAAAAAATAGGAAGGAATGCAAGAGATAATGCAAACATGAACAAAGATAATTTGTTGACGATGTTCAATCACATCTTAGTCTACTCTCCTATTCTAACTTCTCGATATTGAAACCACCAAAATTTTATCCATTCCAAATAAGGGAAAAAATCATTTACACTAAGCACCTTTTCATATTATTAGACAATACAACATTTTCTCTTAAGAAATGTCCACTGAACTTGTTCTCCAACTAAGAGTTCAACTTTTTTGACAAATGATTACATTTCAAAATAAAAATAAAAATCTGGCCAAGATGAAATATTTACTTTAAAAGAGTCCAATAAAAAATTACAAGAATACTAGCACTCTCAATCTCTCATTTACAATATAAGCATCCAAATAAGTGAATACAAAGATAAAAAGAAAAATGCAAGTAACATCTTGATGATCAAATGAGTTTACCCTTCATAGGATATTTTTTTCTTGAAGCTACATCTTTCTTCATATGTATAGACCTCAACATTTCAAATGATTACTCCACTTAAAATGTGAGTGAACAAAGTATGTTTTTGAACATCTTAACCTCTTCCTTTCGTTCTTTCCAAAGTCCCATATGTCATCTAAGATTGGACAACCAAACTTAACTTAAGGTCTTCCACTATCCTTTTAAACTCATCTCACTCACAATGTTTTAACATCCAAAAGCCCTTTCATAACTTTCTTTATTTCTTTTGCTCTACATTTTATACTTTCCGACTCTTGATCTCGATCATCCAATTTTTTTGTTGGCACACTTTACTTACAAATATTTAATCATATCATCATAAAAATAAGATAGTCAATAATATGAGTGTCAAGTTCATAATTTTAACTATTTGTTTCACTTTAGGCTTTTTTATTACATAAATATAATCATTAAATGCTCAAAGTTTGTATCATCACAATATAATTAATTAAGACATTAAACATATATTGCAACAACAATAAATAAAAAGTATCTATGGTAAAATATTATTATATAAGAAATTAATATATGTATAGCTAGAAATAAATTAGCTTGATTAAATATAAGAGATTTGTTTTGATTAACTAAATTAAATATATTTTCAATAGAAAATTTATCTTAAATTAATTTAGTTCAATGATAGAAAGATATATTTGTGGGTATTAGTTTCTAGATTTTCAATTAGGAATAAAAATATTTAAACATCTAAGAACATCCTTTAATAAAATTAATCTGCGTTAGTAGGTGAACATTATTGTTACAAATCTATTTGTGAACACAATTTTTTAGACCATATTATTCTAAAAAGATATTTATTTGCATTGATTAATTCCTTATCTCTATACAATGATTAGAATTAGGGTTTGGATTAAAGGATAACCCAATTAAAAAGATATTTAAGTATTTTATATAGTACAATGGGACGTGGATATAAAACAAAAAAGAGAATGTGGATATAAGTTAAATTAGGATACTTATTAGTTGAAGGGCTAAAATTTAGCTACATGGGTGCCCATCAAGTGGACCCACTTAGTTAATGTTCATTTTTGTACATTAATGCATTGATATGTACCAGTGTTTCCCCTTCTCTAAATGTTGCCACAATGATCCATGAAAAATGATAACTTTTTTTCATAAGTATCCTTACATATGATTACTATCATTTATTTAAAAATATCATTTTTTTATAATATGAGAATTCTAAGTATCCAAGTTCATTTCTAATTTAAATATTTTAAATCTTATTATATTCATTTTTACAGCAACATTATATAGTGACATTTTCTTTTCGTTCTTTTTGTCATCATACATTCAAATATACTAATTTCATCCTAAACTTATATGGTACCAATGTTCCTAATTTTAATATCTTTAGTTTTTACCACATAACATTTATATATTTTAACTATATCTTAATATTATTATTTAACTAATTATTTCTTTTGAAATATTGATGTAATAAAATTTAATGATAACTTTTAATATGATCATTTTCTCAATCTAATTTTGTTCTATTCATGTACCAAATATTAGTGTATAAGGTATAATAATTTTTAACATTCTTCTCTAACCTAATTATGAAAATATGCTACAAAAAAGATCACATATGAAGGAGTAGAATCAATGTTGATATAATTACAACAATACTTATTAATTGTCATTTTAAAATATAATAACTTTTTTATGTAAAATAATATTTATTTGTCATGGTTATTTTTATTATAATATTTTATAATGTGCACTTACTTATGATAATTTTTTAGTTCTGCCACTTATATATATCATACTTGGCAAAGATAATAATATCCTTGAGTCCATGTTCCACTAGTTGAAGGTGTGCCTTTTTCCCACCAAGATATTTTAGAAATAATAAATTCAAAATATGTTAAATTTGTAACAAAAAAATGTCTTTATTGATGCAATACCATTAGGGCACTCACAACTGTCAAAACCAAAAGATCATTTTGTTATATATATATATATATATATATATATATATATATATATATATTCCCACAACCCTCACGGACCTTGTGGGAAATTCCCTATGAGTTTCGAAATTTTGCTTTGGCGGGATCGAGGAAAGAGGCAAATTGTCCCCAAATCCTCTTTCTCAAATATATTTATAATTTGTTATAAATAATCAACTAGGCAAATATATTAAATCTCAATAGTTTATTTCATCACATATATAAGTCCTATTTTTTTTCTTTTTTCTCATAATTCTATTATCTTTCTTCCTCCCTAACCCTAGCATATGATCCCTCTCTCAAGTGGCCGCCCCCGTTCGGAGTTTGAACTACTAGACTTTGACCTCCACAACGTCGCTTTTAGATGACAAAAGTTAGACATCCTCGCCGCAAGTGAGGACGACGTTAATGACGTTGAGAAGGATGGCGAGCAAGCTCATTGGAGGAGGGCTGCGACTTTTGACCTCCAACACGGGCGACATTCAAACTCCACTTAGAACAAATGCGACGACTTCCAGTTCATCGCCAGCACACCCATAATGATGATCGGACGCGGGAGGAGAGCACCGTTCACGACAACGACCAGATGGGGGAGGAGAGCACCGCTCGTGATAATGACCAGATGCGGGAGGAGGGCAGCGCTCGTGACGACGGCCGACCAAACGTGAATGCTTCGACCTCCACCTCTGCACAGTGCAATGGTCTGACGGGGGAGGAGGGCGGTGCTCGTGACGATGGTCAACCGATGAAAGCTCCGACTTTCACCTCTGTGTATAGTGCATAGAGGAGGTGGCTGCCATTTTATTTTTTGCTAATTTTGTTAGCATAGGTGATTGAATCAGTCTTAATTTGCTCATATTAATTTCACCTCTGTGCACAATATTTTTTCGTTGATTGAATCGCTGTGTTAAATTGATCATACTAATTTCCTAATATTTAATTATGTATATTATATAAATAATTAAATATTGAATATTTTCTAATTTTTTATACTTCTAAATTCCGAGAGTCGAATCCCATAAAGTTTGAGAATTTGCAGAGATTGGAGTGAAGAATTAAATTTCCCCCGCACCATTCAGGGATTGTTGGTCATTCATTTTTATTTCACAAAAAGTAGTGAAAATGATCTCCTAATCAAGGACCAATCGAGGGTGACTTCTCAGGTTTCAGCTTGGAAGGTGTTTATTACTAAAGAGAATGCATATAATAATTATACTTGATATTAATATAACCACTCTTTATGACTAAAGGAAATAATAATGCATATGTATATTTTTTGGGAATGTGATACGTTTTTTAATTAATAATAAAATTATAACTAAGCAAAACATATAAGCCCATGACATGATTTTTTTTCAAAAATAATATTAAAATCATAACCACTAGTGATCCATGAGTTGAAATAGGAAACTTTGAATTGAAAATGAAAATTACTAAAGTGCATTATATATGCTGCTTATATAAAAATAAAAATGCCAGAAAACTGTTATAAAACTAAGCTGCCAAAGAATGCGGCCCAGTTAGCAAAGCCCATGATCCTTGGAAGCTCGTTAAACTTTTCCCATTTTTTATATTAAAAGCTAGAAACAAAGAGGCCCATTCATCACGATGCCGTTGCACGCAGCCAAGCAGATGGCCGAGGTCGCCCGCGCACTGCGTCGCCGCCGCTCGATCTCACCGGCGGCAAACCTTAGCGACGCCATCGTCGCGTCCCTGACATGGCGTTTGCACTCCTCCGGGAGCACCACTTCTTGTCAAGACGAAGCAGAGCACGACGCGAATGCCAATGGAAAATGGCTCGCTCTTCCGCCGTTCGCGCCTTCTCTCGACGCCTCCGCCATGGGGAAAGCGTTGGCAGGTCGAGCGCCTGAACGAGACGGAGATCCCACCACTGCCTTGAAGTGGGTTCGCCGGTGCTGCCCTCACCTCCCTATGTCTTTAGTGCAGAAGCTCTTCCGCTTGAGGCAGGTCGGTTACCTGTTTTCTTAAATGCTTTAGGCTAAGACTTTTTAATGCGTCTGTATACCTTTTTCTCGTGACTAACTAAGAAGTAACGATGAAGGTTCGGAAAGACGTAAACAATTCTAGTATGCATGCTGCGCCGAGCCAAATAAGAAGGGTAATGCAAACAAATAGTTCTTGTTTCCAGGTGTCGGAACTGTTTTTTAAATAGTGTCATTGAATGGTGAATTCTTGCAAGGTCTCAGCAAAAGATGCGATGATTTCAGGAGAGATTATTCTTTTACCTGCAACCGTGCAAAAAAATGCATCTAAAAGATGTGATAATTCCCAAAATGAGGTAGAAACTGGCTTCATCCGCGGCCTTGAGCTATACAAGGTGCGAGAGCAAATTACTACTTACATTCTTTGATTTGTTAGTTTCCTATTGTTTATGTTACTTATCATTATGAGAGCTTCAGGATGCTGCCATCATTGCTATCAATAAACCCCCTGGTATGGCCGTGCAGGTACATGTGCAATGTGTTTTGATGTTCTTGTGTTTATTGCCGCTATTATGCTACTTATATATGTTGAAAACAGGGTGGTGTTCGGATCAAGCATAGCGTTGATATGATAGCTGCTAGATGTCTGAGATATGACTTCCCAGAACCACCGCGACTGGTCAGTGTGCACCAATTTGTCATCATCTGTAATGCCGGAATCTAGAACTTTCATGTTTGGACATGCTCATTTGAATTGTGTTCTTAAAACATTCACATTCAAGTAAAACAAATTATAGGATGTCCAACCATTCCCTAGTATGGAGCTTGTGTTTTTTTCACGACTTTTTTTTTTTTGCTTCTTTGCTGAATTGTTATTAACTCCGCCTATATTTTATAGCCGGTCCCAAGCCCGGATAAAGGAGGAGGGTTGTGTTAGGCCCCGACAGCCAACATAAAATCATGCCGAATCTTATGAACATGGATCAACGAATATAAAGCGGAATGGCGTCGTATGATCCATGTAGCCGACCCCACCTAGTGGGATAAGGCTTTGTTGTTGTTGTTGTTGTTTGCTGAATTGTTATTGAGCATCCTAAGCTTTGTGATTCTCTTCACATAGTGTAGGCAATTCAATGGTAGTTGAATTTCATCATGTATTGTTTAGCCAAGAAAGTGGTCTATCTACTGAATTCACAGTGAAATTTGAGGGAATTCATTCGTATGGACTATAACAAGGATATATGTGAAATTCTGTGATGGATAGTTCTCTAATCATGCTGGTGTCGACCCCGGCATGAACTGTAGAGCTTGAAGGTTTTTATGTTTTTAACAAGGATATCGAGCTTCTCTTGTTACCTTTTTTGAGTTTTGCCTTGTGTATCCTTCTCTAGAGTGTGATGAGTAAGTGATCCATGAAAAAAAGTATTATTAGTGAAAGTTCTAGAAAACAGAGATACTGAACAAGTTGCTACTCTTTCTTGCCTCCTTTGCACAAAGATGCATCATCATCAACAAAGCCTTATCCCACTAGGTGGGGTCGGCTACATGGATCATACGACGACATTCCTCGTTGATCCATGTTCATGAGATTCGACAGGGTTTTACGCTGGCTGTCGGGGCCTAACACAACCCTCCTCCTTTATCCGGGCTTGGGACCGGCTATAAACATAGGCGGAGTTTAGGTACAGCTGCAACAATTTTCTCAATATCCGTGCGGAAACCCATATCTAACAGACGGTCAGCTTCATCAAGGACAAGAAATTTCACACCCATTAGGCGTGTGGCAAATCCTGGTGTATTCTCAATATGATCCCGAAGCCTTCCAGGCGTGGCTACCAGTATCTGGCAAGGGTTGGTCTAGAGGGTTTAATTTTGTCTAGAGGGTTGACTCACTATTTTTTGAGGGAATGAATTTTTTTATTATGTGCTTAAAGAAAAGCTTCATGCAAAGTGATGATTAAGTCAAGTGATTCATGGAAAAAGTAATAGAAATCTAAGTTCTAGGTAATAAAGATAATGGGCACGTTGCTCTTCGTGCCTGTTTTGCCCTAAGATGCATAAATAATTTAAATTAGTTCAGAGAGTCAGATCACTTTTGAGACAAGTCCCATGCCATTGTGTGAGTAAATGTTGTATATGGAAATGTATAGCAATCTAAGTTCTAGGTAACAATGATGGTGAACAAATTGTTATTCTTTCTTCCCTGTTCTGCTAAAAAATGTTTAAATAGTTGAGCTTGGTCCTGAGAGATGAACCGTTTCTATTATTTGCTTAGAGACACATCCAATGCTAACATATTTGTGATCTTCAAATAAGCAGGTGCACAGGCTTGACAGAGATAGTAGTGGTGTTCTTGTGTTAGCTAGAACACAAGACTCTGCTTGCCTTCTGCATTCCCTCTTCCGTGAGAAAACTTCTGGAGCCTTAACTGATGTAAGTGCAATTTCTGTTTTATGTTGATTCCATGAAGAACTGTAAAAGGACTAGTTGAAGTGCCAATATTATTTGTCTTCTGACACTTGAGAGTTCTGAAGGTTGATAGGGCATTGCAAAGGAAATACCTGGCACTTGTAATTGGAATTCCAAGGCACACAAAGGGCATAGTATCTGCCCCACTGAAAAAGGTTACACTGTTCAAGTGCACTTGCATTTTTTTTTTTTTGTCTAGGATATGCAAAACTTTGACATGCATATACAAATTTGTATTTCAGATAGTACTTGGAGATGGTACGTCAGAAAGAATAACCATTGCGAATGATAAGAAATGTGTCTCTTCACAGCATGCGTTGACAGAGTATAAAGTTATCAGCTCTTCAGCTCATGGTAAGTTGATGCATGATCTTTCTGACTACTTTTTTTTTATAAACATCTCCTCCCAAACAGCTTTTGTTGCACTCATTCAATTTAGAAGGTGTTTCTCTAATTGCTTACTGATACTACAAAATCCCATTACTTGCATCAAGCCATTGACAGTGTGCATTGTCTAGGTAATATAGATTGTTTATGAAATGACAACAACAACAACAACAACAACAACAAAGCCTTATCCCACTAGGTGGGGTCGGCTACATGGATCATACGACGCCATTCCGCTCTATTAGTAACCAAACCTTTCGGTATATTATTCACCAATAGATCTTGCTCTATTAGTTCGCCAAGTGTCCGCCTTGGCCTCCCTCTCCCTCTTTTAATCGGACTCCAGATTATTTGATCTACTCTTCTTACTGGCGCATCTAATGGTCTTCTCTGAACATGACCAAACCATCTCAAACGATTCTCTACCATTTTCTCACTAATAGGAGCCACTCCGACTCGTTTACGTATATGGTCATTCCTAATCTTATCTAATCTTGTATGACCACACATCCATCTCAACATCCTCATTTCGGCTACCCCCACTTTACGTTCATGTTGTCCCTTCATAGCCCAACATTCACTACCATATAACACTGCTGGCCTTATAGCAGTACGATAGAATTTTCCTTTAACTTTATTGGGTACTTTTCTATCACAAAGAACTCCAGTGGCTTTCCTCCACTTACACCAACCAGCTTGAATTCTATGATTAACATCGTCATCAATCTCACCATCTTGTCTTATAATTGATCCTAAATATTTAAACTTTGTCACTTGAGGAATTATATCCTCCCCTAACCTAACTTTCAAATCGTCTCTAAGTTGTTTATTTGTGAAATTGCTATGCATATATTCTGTTTTATTCCTACTTAAACGAAAACTCTTTGACTCCAACGTATTTCTCCATATTTCCAATTTTGTATTAATTTCTTCTCTTGAATCCGCTAAAAGTACTATATCATCCGCAAATAGCATGCACTTAGGTACCTCCTCTGTGATACTCTCGGTTATAGCATCGATAACTAAGTTAAATAGATACGGGCTTAAAGCTGATCCTTGATGTAGGCCAATTCCTATAGGAAATTCATTTGTCTCACCTCCGGGTGTCCTAACCCTAGTCAATGCCCTATCGTACATATCTTGTATTACCTTAATGTAGGCAACATTCACCCTCTTCTTTTGCAAGGCTTTCCAAAGTACATCCCTTGGTACCCGATCATACGCCTTCTCTAAGTCAATGAAAGCCATATGTAAGTCTCTTCTCCTACTTCGATACTTCTCCATCATCCCCCTTAGTAAATAAATCGCCTCTGTAGTGGATCTTCCTGGCATGAACCCAAATTGTCTCTCAGAAATACTAGTCTCCATTCTCAATTTATGCTCAATCACTTTTTCCCATAATTTCATAGTGTGACTCATAAGTTTAATCCCTCTATAATTTGCACAATTCTGAATATCCCCTTTATTTTTGTAAATAGGAACTAATGTACTTAATCTCCAATCATCAGGCATCTTTTTCGACCGTAAAATCTCATTAAATAGTTTACATAACCACAACACACATTTTTCTCCTAAACATTTCCAAACTTCAATCGGTATACCATCCGGTCCAACGGCTTTACCATTCTCCATTTTCTTAAGAGCTTCGCTAACCTCCGAGACTCTAATTCTACGATAAAATGACCTATTAAGCTCACATTCGCTAACTGTCAAGTCCTCCAAATCACAACGCGAACCTTCACATCCATCATTAAATAGCTTATAGAAATACTCTTCCCATCTGTTCTTAATATCTCCTTCAGTAACTAAAACCTTGCCAACTTCATTTTTTATGCATCTTACTTGATCCAAATCTCTCGACTCCTTCTCTTTGTTCCTTGCAATCTTGTAAATCCTTTGTTCACCCGCCTTTGTCCCTAACTCCTTATAAAACCCCTCATATGCTTTAGCACGAGCATCACTAACTGCCTTCTTAGCCTCCCTTTTCGCCGAACGATACTTTTCCCAATTGTCAGAACTATTGTCCAAGTGTATCGCCTTGAAACAATTCTTCTTATTACGCACCTTTTCTTGGACCTCCTCATTCCACCACCAAGTCTCCTTATCTCGTGGTCCAAAACCTTTTGACTCTCCTAAAATGGCTTTAGCAACCATTTCAACCTTTTTTGCCACATTCTTCCACATGATACTAGCATCTCCTTCTAACTCCCACACACTTTCCTCTAATAACTTACTTCTAAAAGTCTCTCGCTTCTCCCCCTTTGACTGCCACCACTTGATCTTTCGATCAAAAACTGTTCGGGATTTTGGTTTTATACATTTTATTTGCATATCAAGAACTAACAATCTATGTTGTGTAGTCACCCCATGCCCAGGAATTACTTTGCAATTAGTGCAACGTCTTTTATCAGTATTTCTTATCAAGAAAAAATCGATTTGAGACCTATGAGTTCCACTTTTGTATGTGATTAAATGTTCCTCTCTCTTCCTAAAACAAGTGTTGATAATCTTAAGGTCGTATGCTAAAGAAAAATCAATAATAGTTTGTCCTTCCTCATTCAACTCCCCAAAACCAAAACCACCATGAACCCTTGCATGTGGTCCTGCCTCTTTACCAACATGTCCATTAAGGTCTCCCCCAATATAAACTTTCTCGGTTGTTGGTATACTTTCAATCAAACCCTCCATATCTGCCCAAAACTTCTCCTTGAGATGTGATTCTGCTCCTACTTGGGGTGCATATGCACTAATAATGTTCATAGTCTCCTTTCCAACAATTACTTTCACGGATATGATTCGATCCTCAATCCTTTTAACTTCCACAACATTCTTCCTCCATTCTGCATCCGCGATAATACCAACACCATTCCTTCCATTTACCTTACCTGTGTACCAAAGTTTGGAACCATTTAACCTAATCTCTTTACTTCCCTCTCCTACCCATCTAGTTTCTTGCAAGCATAAGATACTAATCTTACGCTGGTCCATTACTTGTGCCACCTCGAGGCGCTTCCCATTCAACGTCCCAATGTTCCAAGAACCTAATCTGACCTTAGTCTCATGAACTAGCTTCTTTAACCGCCTCCGTCCATTAGAGTGCGGTAGCCCTTGCTCATTTAACACTGCATTCAGGCGAGAATGCAGCGGCTCTTGCTCTCTTATCACTGTACCCGAGCTGTACAGCGCGTTACTTACGGGTAACGACCTAGCATTAACACAATATATTCGTTGATCCATGTTCATAAGATTCGACATGATTTTATGTTGGCTGTCGGGGCCTAACACAACCCTCCTCCTTTATCCGGGCTTGGGACCGGCTATAAAATATAGGCGGAGTTTGTGTCATGGTTTATGAAATGACAAATGTATAATATTTGAGGGTTGTGTCCATCTACGCTATCACTTGGGTGACAAAACCATTTTACTTCTTCCACATTTCCCCTCAATGACAACCTCCTACTACAGTGTGAGATCATATCACGGTTCCGTTGCTAGCAATGGTTAGATGTGTGACATTTTTATATACGAATAATATTTCGAGGAAATATATTTATTACGTGATAAACTTTTTATATATGAAAGAAGATAATTTGGAATACCAATTAGATTACCCATATATAATAAACAGGACAATGTAACAATTTTGGTAATGCTGTTGGAAACAATCCATTTAGCTTTTGTCATACAGCAAACAATCATCAGTTCATCACTGATCATGTGCATTGTGATAGTCTGTATTGTTGGAGAGTTCATACTGTACACATATTCCACAAATCATAATTTGCAGCATGAAATGGTACTTTCTATGAGTAATTCATTGTGGAGATACGTCCGTTCATGGGTTCAGAAAACTTGAATAAAAGAAAATGATATTGTTTGTCGTTATATAGGTTATACATGGCTTGAACTCTGGCCCCTTACTGGAAGAAAGCATCAGGTACTGCTTCTTTAAAGTCATTGGTTCTGTTAAGGTCCTTATTGGTGCAATGTTTAAACAATACTTCATTTACCTTGAAGCTCCGAGTACACTGCGCTGAAGTTTTAGGCACCCCAATAGTTGGGGACTACAAATATGGCCGAGTAGCACACAGGACGTGGGAACCCATTCAACCATCGGAACCTGTTAAAAAAATGCTCAGTTACAAAGGCGTGAATCAAAATCTTCCCTTTGACCTTGAATTGGATGGTGGAAGCATCTGTGACAAATCACCTCGCCTGCACCTCCATTGCAAACAAATGGTTTTGCCTGATGTTTCACTTGCTTTGCAGAAGATGCATCTGCCATCCATGGACAGCGACTTCTCATATTTCGACAAGCTAAACTTAGTTGCTCCATTACCATCACACATGCAAATGAGTTGGGATGTTTTTAACTCTTTGTCATAAACATCCTTCAAAATTAGCATCTTTGAGCTTTCTTGTGGATGGAGTTGACAGATTTATGTATTCCAACTGCAAAACATAATTATTGAATCCCATACGATGCATTGTTGTTTTATTTCTAACTGTTTATTATCTACTGATCAGTGGACATTGGTACATAGTATTTGCATCAAAATATTTTGAATCTGGTTTATGTTTAGGGTAGATATATGTGCTGATATCTGAGGGACAGGTACTGTTTTCATTTGTCTTCAGTTTCTTGGAATCTTATAGCTCTTTGTTTTCAGCTGTATAATAATATTTCAAGTTGGCGGAGAAACAACATGGTTTCAAATTACACCAAAGAATCATGTCTACAGGTAACCACTGCTCTTTGTCCACCACTCATTGTGTCATTTCATAAACTCCAAAATTTCAAAATATCAGCCAAAGTTTTTCAAGTTTTAGTTCCCAAGTTTTTTTATCCTGTTTTGGCTTGCTCATTATTGTTGTTCCAAGTTGCAAACCTTCATTCTCCTGAAGACTAACTATTCTATTAATTGTCATATAAATTTTGACCACTATACATTAGAGCTCGTCACAGGTCGATTATCCTGCGACATTGCATGAGTTGTAATCATCATTTTGGAACGTGTCGTCAACATCTAGTCTTATGCAGGATTCTATATACTCTCATTTCATGATTCCTTTTTTACTTATGATCATTTTACAAGTATAGCTTATTCAGGTTGGAGATAGAACATGCTAAGTTAGTGTCATTTTATAGTTAGATGTCATTGGACGAGTTCCTAAATACTGATATAGCAATAACATTGATCGAGAGAGGCACTTAATGTGACATCCTTAGAAGGAAACAAGTGCTATTCTGCTGCTGTTCCAGCCATTGAGTTGGACTTGTTCTGATGCAACTAAAGACATACACTTGCTTAGATATAAGTCTTCAATTCCTTTGAAAGAACAGGCATTCTAGTGCACTGTTGTTCCAAGTATTGACTTGGAATGGTTTATGATGCAAACAGAAGAGTTGATATGGATACGTGCTTAGATATGCAATGCTACAACTAGGTCTGCCAGCCAAACCAGATGTTTGGCGGTTAATTATTATACATATATTGCATTTCTCTCGCCATACCACAAGTATATGTAACGTCTCGAGACTCGTCTATCCGGTTGTCTCAGCGATGCTATTTGATTCTATGACTAATATTTCTTTAACTTTGAGCAATAAACATTATGACTTGCATCAACAGAAGGCAACACTTGACTATAATAAATTTTTACAATAGTAAAAGTATTCTATATAATATTCAAATGACTTATGGATTATTAGTCTATAACTATACAATCTAAGACCCCTATCAATGTTCATATCCATGTGCATGCCATTCATAAAAAGAAGTCAATCATTTCATCATCATCTTTTCATTCTGTATGGATCTAAGTACACGAGAAAATTCAATTAGCATAACTCTGTAGATAGGGTTATCCATTAATAACAATATGAATTATATATCAATAACAATATGAACTGTATATCAATAACAATATCTAAATGCATAATGTTAGGCAAATATTAATATGACTTCAATTATCAACTATGCAATATCCATCAATCATAAAGATCACTTGGCTAGTTATAATCACAATTCAATTAACTTCTAACATTAATCGTAAAATTTGTAATCAATTATCTTTTACTTTGATTTTAACCATAGAGACTACAATTCTTTTACTTAAGCTTCAATTATGAAGGTTGTAATTCAATTATTCTTTTCAAGAAATTATTTGTTCTTATATTTCAACCATAAAAGTTGTTATTTCATCTATTCTTTTTTAAAAAAAAAAAACTTATAGCTTTTAACCTTATCTTTAACCATCTATGTTGCTTCAACTAATTGTTTTTAATTATTCTTAAACTTTTAATTTATAATTAATTTCAACCACGAGAGCTGCATATTATTCATTCTTATTTTTAGAGTTATCTTTCAAGCACAAGGATTAGACTATTTCAACCATATAGACTGCTTCGAGAGCTTTTCCAATTTTAAGTGTCTTACAATTTTTATTTTATTTAACACATGATGTCTATCTTTATTTTCATTTTACTTTGCTTTATAATTTTGAATGCACAAAAGCGTCAATCAATATATCATACTTATAAAAACAATACCATCACAATGAGGTCAATATCATCATAATTTGATCAAACACAATCAATAATATAATTATCACAATTAAACATACTTCAAAATCTATTTTCTATCTTGATGATCCAATTTGCTCCAAGAGGAACTCAGGTTGTGTTCCTCTAACTCAAATTCTATTCATTTTTCTACAGAGCAATGGGGTGAAGTTCGAATTGGTTTGTCTGGTTTCATGATTTCAATTTGGTCAATAGAACTTGAGACGAAACTCGAGCCAAATTACCATATTATAATTCACAACCTCCATCTTCGATAGAACTGAAGTTGGGTCCATCAAAATTCGGGCCAATCTGATTAAAATAACGTCTTCCTAATAGAACCCCGACCTAGCATTTTCAGAACTCGGTTCGAATGCCATTCACTTTCGATTTATCCATTAATATCAACGGAACTCGACTCAAGCCAAGTTAGAATTCGGTTTGGATTCTTAACAATTCGATATTGTCGCACTTGAGCTACAAAATTTGACTCGTACGCCCTTAAACCTCGGTCAAATTGTACAAAGTCAGTCCGGATCAATTCTAAGCTTTGCCCAGACACCACTGAACCTAGGCTAGGTACAATAGAATCGAGTCGGACTTTGTAGTCGTACGTGGAATTGAATTGCATTTTTTTACACGACTTTTCAATCTCGTTTCAATGTGATTAACTATTCAATTCTATTCACAATTCATCCATATTATACTTCGACAAGAGTCTATTTTTCTGCACGATCATTGAATTATCAATTAACTATGGGTGTCACCTTGAAAATTGTGCGAACCACATCGAGGATACTTTATTATGGGGGCTTCAAATTTGGTTGTTGGTCATTTGCTTAATGTCTTGGTTTGCATGAAAATGATGAGAGAAGGAGAGGACTTTGTACAAAAATTTTGAAGAGAAATCCAACACTTTTGAGTCCTATTTATAGCTTTTATTGCTGGAGATTGATTTCAATTGGATCCTCCATCAATTCTGAATTAATCTATCATTTTTACTTAATAAACCTCTCATAATATTTTTTATTAATTAATTTTGAATTTAACTCTTGATTTTCAGTAGATAACTTCTCTCAATTAAACTATGATTTTATTTATCTTTTTATTTCTTTATTTTCTAGAATTAATTAATATAATAATATTTCCATTAATTTTTTAATTAAAATAATACTTAATGTTTGAAATATTTCCAAACTTTAAAATTCTTAATCCAATCTTATATGGGAGTCCTTTATCCATTAGGTTTCTTTTTAAATCTCAATTCAAATTAAATCCTTTAATCCTAGTCTAATTGCAAGTATTATTCTCAATAGGATTTTTTCTTTTGTTTTCTCGCTATACTTTTTATTCCTTTTTAAGCTCAAATTCATAATCTTGATCCAATCAATATTCCTATTGATAGTTTGATCTCAATTCATTTTCCTACTCAAATTCAAATTCCTTTTTCAAGTAAGATTAAAATTTCCTTTATCTTCATATTTTTTTCTAATTATATTTACTTTTCCTTTCAAATTCTTTTTTTGTCTTCTTTCATTTATTAAAATTTAGGTTCCATTCAGTGATTTACTTCATTTCCCTCCTTAAAATATACTAGGGCGTGTCACAAGTATGATTGCCAAAACAGTTCAACTTAATCTTTCTTGGTGATGGAACCCTTTTACATCTTAAACTTCTTTACATCTCCTCCCTACATCTTCTTGTGCTCATTGTTTGCTACCGCGGCTAGTAAAAGCAATGCTTGAACTGGACTTTTCGCTTTGCCTAAATTCCATATTTAGAAAAACCAAGCATTGTTAACATCTCATTTTGCAATCCTCGTAGATCTAGTTAAACCTCATAAGACTCAATTTCTTAGTCCTTTTTTCATATTTCATACTTATTTTGTAGATTTATTTTCTTAAATCTCTCCTAAACTGTCGCGATTTTTCGCATCTAATTATAATGTATAAACTCACAATAACACTTCCCTATATTATTCCATGATTTTTTTCTATATTATCCTTTTTTTAATATTTGTTATATATTATTTAAAACTTTTAAATACGAAAAATATTTGTTATATATTTTTTAATATTATTTATATATTATCCTTTTAAATATTTGTTATATATGAATTCATATATTAAGGTTGAATATGAAAAATCATAATAGCTTACAGGGGATATAAAGAAATAACCCTCTTTGGCATCAAGCAAAGGTGCCTTGTAATCCTTGTTCTATCTCTCGCTCCGAATCAAATAATTTTCTTACTAATGATTCCTCTGTTTTCTTTATATACCCTTTGTGCCAGTGACGAAGGACACCACTTCCGAACAAGATGTACTACGAAATGGTACTCAAGACGCACATGCCAAACCTGTACAACTCGTGAGTCGTGTCTCCATTCGGCATGTGGATCCTCTCACAAGTTGGCGTTATATTTTTTTTCTCATTTTTCACCGGTCAGACAACAGCGTGACAACATCGTCCCATTTATCTATATATCTATTTATTGTCATGTGTAAAAAGTAGTAGTAGTTAACATTATTTTTTTCGCCCTAAGTTTATTGAAATTTAATCGGATCGACACAGTACGTTCATATGCAAATTTTGATAATTGCAGGAATGGAACTCTAAACTAAGACTAATGTTTCCTTCTACGCCAACCAATTGTGTCAGGTTAGTTGCTAGATTATTAGCAGTAGTAGTTAGCAACGAGACCCAATAAATTTAACGGATCTTATTCTGGCGTAGTCATCTCGTTTCAAGGAAAAGTGAGCTGTCGCTTGCAGCATCGGACCACAAGATTTGAATTTGCGGAGGATTAGAGCAGAACAAACTAACTGTAGGTTTTTTTTAACGTATGGGTGATTAGAAACGATCTTATTAACGTCTAGATTATTCGAAACGATCTTGTTAAATTAATTGAATTCGACTGTGAATCATGCATTGATCTTATTAACGTTTTTTTTTCTTTTTTTATAAGAAAAAAAGGGACGTCTTCAAACACAGATCAACATAAATGAGATGATCATTAAATAAAAAGTGGATCTTTGCTTCTAATACATTTTTTCCCCTTCTCGCTGCTGCTGTACAAAGATAACTCTACATTTGTTCCCTCCATTTTACTGGGCGCAGTGCTGGGTTTAAATTTAAAACTGTGGAATTAAATTCGAAATGGAAGAGAAAAAAACAAATGCGAACTTGACGGATTTGTCGCCTTTTCTCTTCCTTGGAAGACGACCATTGCCTCCTCTTACACTGTGTTTGTCTTACAAGAGAAAAATAAATTTTCCTTTGTTTTGATGCATTTTTAATGGAGAGAAAAGAGGAAGAATGAGGGAAAATTTATGTTATTTCTCCTCTATTTCGGCAGATTTCTTTCATGAAGGGAAGAAAAAATGTAAGATTTCTTTTTTCTTTCCCCACTTTTCCTTCCCTTTAATAACCCCTCGATCTTTCACACTCCCATCCGCTTCATGACGGCGTTGCAGGCGCTCTCCGTCGGCGACTGCAACCACATCATCCCCTCGCTCTGCCTCATCATCCCGGTCATGTAGCTCCGCACCTCGCTGCGGATCATCTCCCGCATCACCGCCAGGAAGTCCGAGCTGAACGGAAAAGGCGCCGGTCGGCGTTCTGAGTCGTCCGCGGCGTCGTCGGAGTGAACCCCGTTCGGGGGAAGAGACGCCCGAAGCGAGGGCAGTAGGTGGGTCCGTCTCTGGCTCTGGCCATCGGTGCCAGAGGTGGCCGCTTGGTGGTGCTGGTAGGAAGTGTGGGCCAGCGAAAGGGTGAGGGAGGTCGCAGGACCATCGTCATCGATTGGCGACGCCGAGGATGTAGCGGGAGCAACGAGTTGCTGCCTGAGAGGGGAAGAAGAGGTAGCCTCTGCGGCAGAGGCATCAGTAAGCACGATACCGCCGGTTAGGGGAACGGGTCGGTAGAGTGTCGGATGGCTTAGGTGGCTGGAATCGCTGATATCGGAGCCCAACGGGCTGTCGGGGCTCAAGCAGATCGCCGCTCCGGCAAAACCTTTCGCCGGTCCGTCGCTGTTAGCCCGCTTCAGCGGCCTGAAGGCGGCGGCGAAATCCTCGTCCCGGTCGCCGGATTCCGCCGCCGACGCGGCCCCGGAGGAGTCGTTGTGCGGGTGAAGGCCCACGTCGGCGTCCCCCAAGAGGTCGTACTTGCGCTTGAGGGTGGAATTCCAGTGATTCTTCACGGCGTTGTCGGTCCGGCCGGAGAGGAGGCGGGCGATGGTCGCCCACTTGTTCCCGAACTGGCGGTGGGCGCGGACGATGGTCTCGTCCTCCTCCGGCGTGAACGGCCGGTGCTCCACCTGCGGCGAGAGTTGGTTGCACCACCGCAGCCGACACGACTTCCCGGACCGCCCCGGGATGGATTTGCCGATGAGCGACCAGTTCCTGGCCCCGTGCCGCTGCACCAGCCGCTGTAGCTGCTCGTCCTCCTCAGGGCTCCACGGCCCCTTGATCCGGTCCACGTCCTTGCTCCGGCAGCTGCTGCTCGTCGTCGTCGCCATAAACCCCCCAAACGGAAGAACCTCTGTCTGCCTCCTCTTCCGTTTCGCTTCGGTCCACAGAGAGAGAGAGAGAGAGAGAGAGAGCACCAAAACGAGTACGAAGAGGACGGAACGGGAAGGAGATTTTATAACGGACGAGGGTACAGTCAGTGACTGGCTGGGGCCGGTACCGAGGCGTTTGGTTTTGAGGCTCTTCCGGTCAGGCGGTTGGCCTGCATACAGCTGGCAAACGGACACGCGTCAGGTACTAACCGTAACCGTCTCTTTCCCTCTCCTCCTCCTCTCCTTTTTTTTCTCCATGTGCTTTTTCTTTTATGTTTTTCCACTACTAACCACATAATTAGAATCTAACTACTTTTTAAATATATATATATATATATTTCAAGCCGAGGTAATTCGTGGTTTTTTTCCTTATCTGGTTCACATTAGAATCTAATTAGTACAATTTGTTACATAACCAATCTTTAGAATCCGAGCAAATATATTAATAGGATATTTGGATGCCTAAAATAAAATTGAAATATTTCTGTGCTTATAAAAAACCTGTGAAAAAAAAATTGATAAAGCAAGTAGCAATTTATGGGGGATTTAATCTTGGCTGTAAGATGGGCTGGTAGTGGCCCCTGATTGCTCTCCGTACTCTTGTTGCGTACGTAGTGGCCGGACCCTCCTCCAGCACCTCACTAATACTTTGGGCCCAACTGGGAAACCGACACCGGGCGCCTAGAACAAAATTGACATATATATTTTTATGAGTACGTACTGAAATGAAAAAATATATATATAATATTAACAATTATTTCATAATGTTCAAGATTTTGTGGACGACTTTGAAAGATGTGGAGCAGGACTGCGAGATTTTACATCTTATTATTATTATTATTATTATTATTATTATTATTATTATTATTATTATTATTATTATTATTATTATTATTATTATTATTATTATTATTATTATTATTATGTTTTAGTAATGAGTTTATGAAACATATGAAAATAAGTAATCATTAAAAGTAGATAAATGATTGAATGAGATGGATTTTACTGAGACAGACAGAACAACCGACAGCTTGGTGCGTGCGTAGTATTCAGATTTGGCAGGAGATTTGTGAGCTTCTATTAATCTATTGGATTGCGATTGATTTGGTCGGATACTGCTTTTTTTTTCTCTTCTTCTTTCTCAATTCAGTATGTTCTTTTTTCTTAATACTTAAATTAGTCTTATATTGCAAATCATATGAAACATGATATTTCTTCGGTATAAAGTCGGTATCCAAAATGGTTATTACAAAAAAATATATATTGAATTTTAGACATCTACCAGCAACAAATTTATATTTATTTTTTTAAAAAAAAAGAACATAAAAAGTTTAATTATGGATGGTTGTAAGGTGGCAGGTAGGCGACAAGATATGTCGCGGAATCGGAGTGCGGTGCGGATCAAGGTGAATGATCTGCCACCTTTACCACGCCGGCCAGCCTGTTCGTTCAATCTCTGTCAACTGCAAAACACCATCTCTCTCTCCCCCCTCTCGCTCTCTCTCTCTCTCTCTCTGTGCCACCTTCCTCCTCCCTTCCATAACCCTTTGTTTTAGGCAACCATTAATGCCTCGTTGCATTTGTTTTCTTAACTTATGCTTCTGCCACCACCTTTTATATGATAGCTTGAATAAATGTCTAATATATAACTTTATTCTTAAAAAAAAATACAAAACTGGGAATAAAATTTTATTAATTTATTTTTTTATCAATATAACTTATGTGTTACTTTATAGTCTCTGCTTTTTTACCAATTCCATGAACCTTCCTAATCGTAAAAAAAAACTCGCACAGACGTGCAATTAATTTATTTTTAGATATGCCCCCTGAATGATCGTAGTATATAGCAATCCTCAGTGATTTGATTTTATCATCAAAATCAAGTTCATAGGTGTCGTTTAATTGAAGGTTAAATGATAGAATAAATGAATATTTAGTTAAAAATATAAAACAAACAAACTTATCATTTTTTTAAAAAAAGTTAAAACTTACAAAAAAAAACTTTTAAGAGATATCGAATTGTTTTGAAATGGTAGAATATAAGATTTTCTCAATGCAAACTAGCTAATCCTCATAATATGTACCCTTTACTCCATGCATTCCTAACCTCGAACCACACGCCCATTAATCTTGTGAGGAGATCTATCCACACGTTAAATTTGAAAGGAACTCTGGGAGGAGATTAATAGGATTGGCAAATCCATTTTAAGCCATAGATATGCATGCCAGACTATCCTAGCCGTTATTATTATTATTTTTTTGTTCTGTTCATTATATATAATTTTTTTCATTGCATGCGACCCATACGAGAAGGTAACGCAGTATAATATTTAATCAACAATATTAATCTTGTGATTCGTTTTTTTTTTCTTAACAAATGTGAAGTTCTCGATAACAAACTAACCACTTACAGTCTCTAATTATTATTATTAGTATTATTATTTAAACATTAGCATATAATTACCGCATAAATAAAGTCATTTTGATACTTTTTTTTCTTCGGATACTCATACGGCTAGTATATGACAAACTGAAGAAAAAACAAATGATATTTTTCTAATCAGATTGACTAAGTTGGAGTCAAAAAGAAAATTCAAATTATGATTTTAGTAAATTATTGATTTTAATTACCTTTGTAACATGTTAAAATTTTATCCTTATGTCACTTGACAATTTCAGATCAATGTTACCTATATTAACTTAATCTTATAAAATAATAAAAGTGGTACAACTTTTAACTTTCTTCAATAAAGTGCCAAAATCGAATCACTTTTATTTTTTTCTATTAATCATTCAGATATTAACTACCTTTCAAATAATTATACCCCAAATAATAATGAAGAATGATAATGACAAGTGTTTCTAAAATCGGACTAAACCGATCAGTTCAACCACCAACCAGTAGTGTGGCCAATTCGGTTTAGCAATAAACCATTTTTAAGCAATAGAGCACTGGATGAAACAATAGGATAGGAACTCAATTAATCAATAGATCAACAAATCAATATAGCCATAAATCAATGAAAGGGATAAAAAAAATGTCAAAAGATCAATCAATATCAATTAACAATGAACAATAATCAATCATGCCTGATTACTATGACACTATCCAATTTAACGATTTCAATTCAATATAAATATTAGTGGTCAATTGGTCAATAGCAATTTTCATACGATTCAATGGGCGGAGGCAATGTCAGTCAACGTCAATATCCGAATGACCATGATTCAATTCAATTTCCATTATATTCGATTTGATTCAATCTTTAAAGTTATCCAATACAATAGGAAGTGTTCGATCAATTAAGGGAAACGTCGTATCTTTTTCATGTAGGCTAGTGAAGGATCAAGATATGGCAAGCCGTTCTTCAATAATAACGCTAAACAATAATTTCGTGATGACGGGGGACCATGACCATCACAGGATAACCATATTTTTTTCTAAAAGATGACGTCCCAAACCTCTATGTATACTATCTGCCTCATATAATACGATAACAATATGATCTTTCATTTTTTTTATTTTGTTTACCCTAAGGATATATCTTTAATAATTCAATTTAGTGTAATAAGGACTCAATCAGAGAAAAATTACTAGATAAATATTATAACGAATCACATGATCTGATGGAATAATAATAACAATAATCTCAAAATCAAATCTACATGATATGATGAGGTCAAATTTGTTAATGATATGATCAAGAATGATCAAGAACAATGAACCATAATAACTATTCGATTATCCATAGAAAAATACTCAGAAATAGATTTTCTGCCTCCATAACTCGATCCGTGTTCGGAACAATAAAAAACCCTTCGGTATGGTCAAAACTCGGGCCGAGTAGGGTGGGAACACGGGCTGGGTTGGCCGGTTCATGTCCATGACAAATCCCTTGATCAAACACGGACCGTGTCGCCGGAAAACTCGGGTCGTGCTATCGCTAACTCGGTCCGCGTTCAATTCTAAATCAATATGCATCTACGCGGTCCGGGTTCAATAGAAACCATGTCGTGTTTATGAGAACCCGGGTCATGTCTGTAACGCCCCCAAAATCCATCCTTCCGCCCGCTGGCGGTCGGACTGACCAAGGAAGCGCTACTCACTATTTATGACTACTTTGACTTTGACCTTGACTTTGACTGGTCAACAAATGACCCACGTGACAGTAGAAATGAATAAAGATATAATAATGATGCAGGAGGAATATTACTAGAATTCAACAGATGTCACATGACATGGAAATGTTGAACAAATATCATTGGAAAGCAACCGATGTCACATGATGCAAGATAATTCGAGAGAACTAGGGAAATAAAGGAAGTTCGAATAATTCTGGGAACATTAACAGAAGCAAAGCTATAAAGGGAAATAGAAGTACTTCATATCTACAAAGCTAGATAATTTAAATGCAGAATGCAAATGGCGGAAAGTTGTGGTCGTTGCTAGTCATGTGCTGCCCTTCTGAAGCTCTGCATTATCCACCTCCTCCTAAGCAGGGTTCTCACCTGCAAAATTCCAAAGCAGAGGCATGGAATGCCCATGAGCTAACGCCCAGTACTCATAGAGTCATAGACGATGAAATGATAATCAATGATCAAGTACTGTGTTCATTACTTTAACAATGTTCTATACAATGCTATACTCTGTGATTCATTACTATGCTCTGATGTTCATTGCTTTGTTCTACTGACACTTACCATGCTCTGTTGTTCATTACCATGCTATGTTATACTTTGTGTGGAACTACGTATTTTACAATACTATATGATCATCGATGTTCGTTGTCTTACGTGAGCTCAACTTTAGTTGATTGGGAAGCTAGAGGTGTTTCTGCCTTGAATATTGCCAGGGTGCCCATAATAGGGAAGGTGTACACGTTGGCACAACCTTTTCGGAATGCAGGTGGGAGAAGGTTTACATTCCAGGAACAGTGGTCGTTACGGACCCCGTAGGTTCACTGTCTCTTCAGCTAGCTACCTGTCCCTCTGGCATAAAAATGAAATTCACATATGCCCCCGTGGGGGAAGAGTGCGTTCCTTGCGTCACTCTTATTCGGAGCACAGGTGGAAGAGGGCCTGTGGTCCAGGAGCAGTGGTATTTAAACTCAGTAGATACACTGTCTCCTTAGTGCAGCTACATGCCCCTCCAATGCCTTGACCTTGACCTTGACCTTGAATAACACATAGCTATCTCATTCATTGATCTTTGCTTTGCTTATCTTCTTTACCAATATGGATTTTAAATCATGATTCAGAGAAGGGGGTGAAGTCTGATCCCCTTCTTGCGGACGAAGGTCCGTCACTTGTATAATCATAATGGAAATAGCCAATAATGGCTAGTCGAAGGTTCAGCATTGATTTCCTTTGCTCTGGCCTCTCAAGGGCATTTTAGTCATTTTACTTATATATATGTGATATATGTATATATAAGTACATATGTCGAGAGTAGTAGACCCACTACATATTTGTTATTATTATTATTCTTATATATATATATATTTACATATATATATATATCTGTATTCCGAGAGCAAATGCGGTTAAGTATTTATTATTCAATAGTAATAATAATTACTATTATTCTGAGAGTAACATGCTCTTAAGTAATTATTATTTAATAATAATAATTACTATTATTCCGAGAGTAAGTAATTATTATTTAATAATAATTATTATTTAATAATAATAATTACTATTATTCCGAGAGTAATATGACCTTAAGTAATTATTATTCCGAGAGTAATATGACCTTAATAATAATAATTACTATTATTTCGAGAGTAAGTAATTATTATTTAATAATAATTACTATTATGCCGAGAGTTATAAACCTACTATGTAATATAATTATTACTCTTACATATATATATCTATATCTATATATTGCTTATATATGTGTACATACATATATGCCGAGAGCAGTAGAATTAATGCATAATATAATTATTACTCTTATATATATAACCAAGCCGAGAGCAATCTACCTAATGATTAATTATCTTTATTACTCTTTTAATAATAATTACTATTATGCCGAGAGTTATAAACCTATTATGTAATATAATTATTACTCTTACATATATATATCTATATATATATATATATTGCTTATATATGTGTACATACATATATGCCGAGAGCAGTAGAATTAATGCATAATATAATTATTACTCTTATATATATAACCAAGCCGAGAGCAACCTACCTAATGATTAATTATCATTATTACTCTATGTACATGTAATCCGAGAGCAATATGCCTAATAATTAATTAATTAGTTGGTATTACAATCATAGTATAAATTAAGACAAGTCTATTATATCTCGGACTCATAATATATCCTAAAGGACAATGACACTATAATACGGAAAGAGTAATATATAATGTTAAACGATAAAATGAATGTAGGGCTGAGCACGGGCCGGGTCGACCGGGAAAATCGGGAAAATAACCCGGCCCGGATTAGATCCGGGTCGGGACCGGGTCTCTGAAATGAAAACCCGCCGGTATCGGGTCGAGACCGGGTCTACAATACAGATACCCGATCCGGACCCGACCCGATATCATTTACTATATAAACCTTCTCTCTCTTTTCCCTCCCTCTTTTACCCGATCCGCTCTCTCTCTCTCTTTTTCTTTCTCTCTCCCACCTCTCTCCCTCTCCCTCTCTCTCCCCCTCTCTCTCGCCCTCTCTCTCGCCCTCTCCCTCTCTCTCACGACAACGGCGGCGGCGGCGATGACGGCGATCCTCGACTCCGGCCGTCCTCTCCTCCCCTCTCCTCTCTCTCTCTACTCCGGCCGCCTGGCGATCCTCGACTCCGGCCGTCCTCTCCTCCCCTCTCCTCTCTCTCTCTACTCCGGCCGCCTGGCGGCCGGATCGGACGCCTGCGGTCAGATCGGCCGCTTGCGGCCAGATCCGGTCGCCTGGCGGTCGGATCGGTCGCCTGGCGGCCGGATCCGGTCGCCTGGCGCCGGATCGGTCGCCTGACGCCGGATCCGGTCGCCTGGCGGCCGGATCGGTCGCCTGGCGCCCGGATCCGGTCGCCTGGCGCCGGATCCGGTCGCCTGGCGGCCGGATCGGTCGCCTGGCGGCCGGATCGGTCGCCTGGCGGCCGGATCGGTCGCCTGGCGCCCGGATCCGGTCGCCTGGCGGCCGGATCGGTCGCCTGGCGGCCGGATCGGTCGCCTGGCGGCCGGATCGGTCGCCTGGCGCCCGGATCCGGTCGCCTGGCGCCGGATCCGGTCGCCTGGCGGCCGGATCGGTCGCCTGGCGGCCGGATCGGTCGCCTGGCGGCCGGATCGGTCGCCTGGCGGCCGGATCCGGTCGCCTGGCGGCCGGATCGGTCGCCTGGCGGCCGGATCGGTCGCCTGGCGGCCGGATCCGGTCGCCTGGCGGCCGGATCGGTCGCCTGCGGCCGGATCCGGTCGCCTGCGGCCGGATCCGGTCGCCTGGCGGCCGGATCGGTCGCCTGCGGCCGGATCCGGTCGCCTGGCGGCCGGATCGGCCACTAGCGGCCAGATCCGACCGCTGGATCCGCCTGGCAACCGGATCCGGACGCAAACCCGGTTCGATTCCCGGTCTATCGGGTCTGACCCGGTCCCGGACCCGGCCGGGTCCGGGTCCGGTATCGGGTCGGAAAATTTCCGACCCGGCAAAAGTCGGGCCAGGACCGGGTCCGCCTAGACCCGGACCTGGTCCCGGGTTTGCTCTGCCCTAAATGAATGGGAATCGAATTTCACGATCATTGATCTACATTTCTTCATCTAGAGATTTTATACGTCTACGGTACCTCTTTTGGTTGCCCTACATTTGCTCGTGTGCTCTACATCCGCTGGTTCGTCTGCACTCTGCTCGTCACTCGCTCGCCGGTCGCCGAAGAAAGCAAGGGAGAGAGATGGCCGTGAGGGGAGTAAAAAAAAATACACTGGAGTCCTCCTCACTCCTTCTTATGGTTCTGTTCACTCTTGTGAGAAAGAGGGGAGTGAGGAAGAGTGGGGGAGGGTTTCGTGGGGTGAGAGAGAGAATAGGGGAGAGAAGTGAGGAGGAGAGTGGGGAGGGGAGAATGACCGATTCTCAAGTACCCCACTCTCTTTTTTTTTTTTAATCCGATTTTTTTTTGCATTTTGAATTTCAAATAAAATGAATAAATGACTGGGCATTACAATGTCAGCCTCAACTCAGGCCATGTCAACCTCAACCCGGGTCGTGTTGGCTCCGACATGATTTTTTGGTCACCATAACTATACCACATCCAAACGATGCACAATTCATATCAATATATTATCAATACAAAGAGAAAAAATATGGTTCCATGTCATAGAAAATCGACGACATAATAATTTTCCCTACGTACCTTAAGTAATAAGTTGGTTGAAAAATCAACTACAACTTTTTTCTGAAAAATTGCACAAACGTCAAACTTTGATTGACGATTACTCTTTGTTCACGTCCTGAAATTCGTAGCCACCACTTGAAAGATCTTCTTCTATATGTCGACTTTGAAACTACTTATTGCGCGCTCTCTAGAATGTCTCGATTTGTATGAAAATTGAGGGCAAACTAGGGCTCATGGAGCAGAAGTCTCCACCCACCTCTTAATGCATATTATATTGTAGGCTAGGATTTTCACTTCTATTGGATCTTGGATTTTTTTTAAAATCAATCTTGGCTATCCATCACCAATTAATCATAATTATTAAGATTTAATTAAATTCAAATTTACTTAAAAATTCTATAATTATCTCAATAACAATTTTCACCTCTTTTCAAATTCCATCTTATCTTTCCAGCTTCTCTAATTTTCATCAACTAGTGTGATACCCGCACGATGTGCGGATAGTGCAAAAGAAAAATATATTATTTTAGTTATAATTTTATATTTAATTCAAATAAATAAAAATAATTATAATTTGAAAAATTAATTAAAAGTTTCTTAAATATACATTTCTTAATTTTAATATCAATTATATCATATTTTACCGTCATTCAAAATAACACTCAGTACAAAACCTTCCATATGCAATAAATAACCAAGTACAAAGTGAGAAAAACTTATTTTATATCCAAAAGAATAAAATATATATTATGACATCATAATCTTTATCCCCTTAATAAAATTATTTTCAGTTATTATTAACTTAATTCATATAGGTGATGTAAACAGTTAAAAGGAACTATTTTAACACAAAGACATAATCAAGTGTATAATATTAATTTTTAAAATAAATAAAAAGTTTATTAACTTAATTTTTAAAATAACATCACAACAATACATGAAAATTTGGAACAAAAAAAATGTATAGCATGACTTTAGGACTTTTTAATATAAATGAATAGATTGAAACTAAATTTGAAAACATGTGCTCCATGTGATGCAAGATAGATATAGAAAAGTAATATTAACAAAATAATTATTTATTTTCTTATGAAAAAATATAGACTGACTCTATATTTCTAGAATTTGAAAGAATAATATTCAGAAAATAAAATTATAGAGAACATTTATTTTGTGAGAATAAAAATATTATTAATTTAAACGTATACATACCACAAATAAGTTTGTATAATTTAGTATTAATCTATTAACATTATCCTCTTCTTCTAAAAGATGATCTTGATCAAATTCACTATTTAAAAAATAAAATAAATTATATGTTGTTAGTTTATTAATCTCACGAGATAAATTAGTATTTCACTCTCATTCTATGTCGAATAAATTACATATACATTTTTCGTTTAAAAAACTCATTTTAAGAAAAAATGCCATAAGATTGTTATTTATTTTAATCACTTATCTAAAAAAGAACATATATATTTAATTATTCTTTGTAAGACTGTAATATTATTTTTATATTGATTAATTTTCGTGGTGACACCCTGGATTAATGAACACACTAATACATGGCATATATAAGGATTAAATTTAGAAACTGAAAAAAAATAATGCCTATTATGAAAAGTTAAGTAAATTTGATTAATTCATGTCCTTCTCATTTTATACAGTTTTTTTATCTTCTTTTAAAATTAACAATATGATTTGTTAGTTATGAGTTTTTATGTCATAAATACTTAACAGTCTAATTTAAAATTAAATTATTATACATGCCGCATAATGTGTGAAAGATTAAAAAATAAAATTCATATTTAAATATATGAAAAAAATATACCACACAATTAGTGACTATGCTCCCAAGGGCAATTGCCACCTGAAAATAAGAATAGTTTAATCAGATTCGAAATATACTATAATTAATTTGTGTATTTGTCTCCCATCAATCTTATGACGTTAGAAATTTGACACTCATTTGGGAAACTAATGTGCCGATGTACACATACATTCATACAAAATAAATTTATGTTTTAACTAAAAGATCATACTAACAAAACATAAAAAAGGATTTACATTATACATTTAACATAATAAATTTTCAATATATAAAACAAATGCCTTTAGTATTTCGATTTTTATCAATTTAGATATATACTTTTTATATTAATGTGTTATGAAATTTTGTTCGTTTACTATTTTAAGTCTAGATCCATTTAGTTATGTTACATAATTTGTGGAAAAAAATTAATATTTTTTTTAACAATGCTTAAATGATATTTTATAGAATCATAACTACTTAAGTAGTCGGCTAAAAATTTTAAATATTGTTTACAATGTATCATTATTATAATTAATTATAATTATTAATCTTAAGCTTATAATTAAGTTTAACTCAAAATAATGAGATATTTGCGTGGAAAATGTATGCACCATTCTAATTTAATCAAAGATATCAAAATAATCCTTTTAACAATTAAATGACTAAATAAATACAGACTCTACGAATTTTAACCAACCTTTTTTTTTTAAAAAAAAAGATGCCTTACGGTTAGACATTTTAAACATAAAATAATTACATTATTTAAAACATAGTGATGCCACGTGGAACTATTTTTAGTCTAAGAGACAATTATATAAAAAAAATAATTATATCTATTTTTTAAATAAGCAATTTGTCTACAAACTCTATAAAAAAAATAAACTTGTGCGGTCTCAGGAAAAAAATTATGGTACAATGACACAATTTAATTTTTTATTTGTAAGTGCATGATATTAGAAAAACTATAAAAAATGAGACACAAATATAGATGAAAGGAAATAACAATGAATACCATTTTTAATAATAAGACGTCAATATATGTGCATAAACCAATAGAACATCAATACTATTTTTGTGATGTTATCACAAAGATAACAAAAAGATAAATAATGTTAAATATGAAGAAACATAAAATAATAATGACAGCATGAAGTCCAGATAGATCATGTTCATGATCCTGCTATAAAAGAAAAATAACATGAAGATGAAATAATAACAAATTTCATAAACATTGATTTTGACATTCGAAAATGTTAAATCGATAAGACAATATTAAAAACAAAAAAGTAACAATTCAATATGAAGATACGTGGGAAAATAAAAAAATATAGTTTTTATATGATTATATAAATAACTAAAAAAAGATTCAAGTAAATAATAATTGGTATATCATCAAAATAAAACGCTTACAGATATCACAATATCCTGATGATATAAAGTAAATCAAGATTTCTCTAACCGTCGTGGAAAGAGGCCCATCATTCCCTTATTTATAGTGAAATAAATCATTTTTGTATAAACGTCCAAGCAGTTACCTATAACTATATGATTTAATATTTCTCTTGGATTAACCATCTAACTTTTCATTCTCACCGAAAAAACTAACTTTTGATGACATGGAATATTTAAATTAATTGAATAGGTAATATCTTAACTACTAAACCAAGAAAATAATCTATATGATAATTACACTACATGTTGGAGATTTGTCATCATATAATTATTCGTATTTCTTGTGTATGTTATTAATTATTAACATAATTATTTATTTATAATTTTATAATATGATAATTTATTAGCAATAAATTTATCCTAGGAAGTTCTAGTTATTATTATTATAGATACTAAAGTTTTATAATTATTATAATCATAAATAATAAAATTATATTGTTATTATATAATATGATCATAACGTTCAATATTTTTAAAATTAAAATTAATATGTTTAAAGACACTTGTCAATACATACTTATGCAAAAATGTTAATTAGAGGACATATGACAAATCATGCATGTGCCGAATGACATTCTCAAAACTATTATCCTTTTAATAATATAGATATAGTTAATATTGTTTTTTTTCATGCCATTAATATATCATTTTTACATATTAAAACCTTAATATTTCATTGATAATTAAGTATTTTATGTTAGGTGGGATCCAATTAGTAAGTAGATGTAATTATATATAAATTTCAGATATTTGAATAATTATGTTCTAAGATTTCTTTACATAACTGCATATAGTTATCATAAATATCTAATATTTTTAAAAATCTATTTAATATTATAAGGGACACTTGTCATCACGTAATTATGCCAAGTGTTGACTTCTCATTGCATACTGTTTTGCTTTTAATATAGTATAGATTTCAGAATTAAATAATTCTAACAAATGATTTCATTAATGAATAAAATATTAATTTATTTATTTAACGAAAATTGAGTTCATTACACTAACAAAGATTTTTCCTAAAATTTAGACAAATGAACCAACGTGAAAGTATATGATAAAGTCAAAGATAATCAAGAAGGTTAATAAAATTCTAAATAATCAATAAGGTAGCAAAGATAAATAAATTAAAACCAGTTCCTGACAATGACATAAAAAACTCGATGCGAGAATTACATACGCAAAATAGCATTAAGTATACTAAGTCGAATCAAGAAAAAAAGAGTAATTAGGATTAGTGACTTAATTACCTCTTAACCTAATTAATTAATTGGAAGATAAATATATTTGTGATTTAAAATAAAGATGATGTCAATCTCAAGTGTTCACACCCTTAAGTAGTGAGACCGGAAACTAAAGTTCATACATTTGATCCCCACAATATCTCTTAATTAGTGATAAAATCTTGTTTAGAATTTAAGTGATGGAAAAATCGTCAAAAGTATAGGTTTCGATTAGGACAACCTAATTATCTTAAATTAAAAATAAATAAAAGTAACTAAATAAGTCAACTTCGATACACCTTAATTATGATGTTTTTAGATGCAAATCTATGTTATTAATTACTGAAACTAATAATTAATAATCCACAATTAGCGACATCAAATCAAATGAACAAAATCGATTGCAGTAGAGCCAAATCTGACCTGACCTGACCGAATTTAGCTCGAGTTCTACTTCTGTCGACGCGCGGGCCGAGTTGAATGAGTGCCTGGTCCGTGGTGATCAGACTCGGCTCGAGTTCAATAGTAAATTGTCCCGACGAGTTTTTAATCAATTATCATGTAAAATATTTGCACGTAATTACTACTAAACAACTAATAATAAATACACAAATCTATCCAACTATGATAAAAATATTAACAAAAGGTTATACTTCAGTTCACATAATTCTAATTCATAAATTAAACAAAAATTGAGGTTCAAGATCGGTCTTCTAGAAACAACGAAATTACTCTATAAATAATTACTTTGACACTAATTTTGAAAAAAAAATTAAAATAAAATTATTGAAGATAGTAAATCAACCTCTCAGGTAGTGGATGACGTCTTTAGAACGAGCATTGGCCGAGACTACGTCAAAAATAGACGCCTAAAACTTTGGATTCTTGAATTTTTGATTGATTTGCAATGACACACAGTAGAAATTATTTTTCTCATTTTTCATGTGGCTAGGGCTTCATACTCTAAGATTGCATTCTTTCTAGGTTCGTGGTACATCCATATTTATAGGAATGTCGGCCTTCTAGGATTCTGAATTGAATTCGCGACTCAAATCTGAGTGGAAAATTAGTTGAAAAATCACAATCGTCCATTAGTTTGACTGATTGTATTGAACTCTGACCAAGTTCAAACTCGGTCAGCTTGAGTATGATGCTAGTTTCGGTCTGATTTCTATTAAAGTTGTCCATATGCATTCTTAGAGCTTCGTTTTGCATGTTTTCTTAGTCCAAACGCTCGCACCTCCAAAATAACAATTTTGAAAATAAAACAAATAACAAGTGGATAACTTTTGAATTAAAAGATTTTTTAAAAAATAAATAAGAAAATAAATGTATACAATAATAAAAATTACAAAAAATAATCTAAATGAGTCATATAAAATATGTATAAAACTACATACATTAATAACAATTATGAGTGTGAGGGAGTTTATAGCATTTCCAACATAGATGTCAGGTCCTGAAAGGACCTTGTCACGCTCACAAAAAATATTAGGATCTTACATAAGATCGGAAAGGGTATGTAAAATAAAAAATTATAAGAGGATAGTAAGATCTTATTTATATATTAAAAAAATAATTTAATATATAAAATTATATAGAAATTATTTTTCTTAAAAAATAAACTTGTAATGATTTATATCATAAATAATGTTAACTTGAGTATTATCATATTAAGAGTTCTTACCAACACTTATATGTTACTTATATAATAGGAATTTAGTGTGAAATGATAAAAAACTAACAATAATATGATTAATATGAAATACAATTGTATAAATATTTTTTTACTATATCTTGATATTAAAGTTATCTTATGATTTTTTTTCAAATTTTTAATTATAACTAATCATCTTTTTCCTAATTTTATTTCTTCAAAAGTTATGTTGCACTAGGTGAAAATGTAAATAAAAAATAAAAAAATTAAAAATCAAAAGAATTTGAAATGGTAAATCTTACTATTACTATCCTAAAAAAATTATCTCAAATTTAAGATGGTGATGGCAAATCTTAAGTAGGATGTAAAGGTCCTTCACCGCCGTGAGCAAATAATAGAAGCTTATGATCATGACAGTTTATGTAGCATAAAATTTCAAAGGAGAGGAAAATAATAGCAAATAGTAGAAGCTTATGATCACGACTGTTTAAGCAAATAGTAGCATAAAATTTCAGTGTTACAGTCAAACTCTTTCAAAGGAGAGGAAAATAATTTAAGACAGGTAACACTCGTTTAATGATCCTCAAAGTTTTATTTATTTATTCTTTTTAGCATTCATTTACATTTGTTAGTTTTATTTAATGTTTGATGTAATAAAATATTATTATTAATAATGAGCATTATTATTTTCACTTCAAAATACACTGTTGTCACTTTAAGTTAAAAGTGCTGGACACTTTTATTCTTATCACGCATAGCTACATTGAGACATGTCCATCAAATTTGAGTTAAATTAATTTAAAACATGAGCTCAAAATAAAATAATGAAAATGTGAATTAATTTTACGGATGGGATAAGTAAATGACTAAATGTGCCGACGAATAATAATAATAATAATAATAATAATAATAATAATAATAATAATAATAATAATAATAATAATAATAATAATAATAATAATAATAATAATAATAATAATAATAATAATAATAATAATAATAATAATAATAATAATAATAATAATAATAATAAAAATAAACTCTCCGACACACAAACCATATTGGCCACCGGCCCAAGAGTAGTGGGCCGTCGGTGGCCACGTCTTCACCATTCCCATATCCATCCGTTTTATTATTCGCACCTTTACGAAGGGGATATCTCGATTCTACGCCGCTTTCCTCCATCGCCGACGAAATCGTGAAGAAAAAATGTCAAGGAGCAGATTCCTTCTGCCCTAGGCCAGGGGTTCCGGCGATCACCTTCATCGGCGCCGATGGATCCATTGGATCCACTTCACCTCGCCGGTCGATCCAGGTACGATGCCCCCCTGCCTCCGTCTCAATTCGTCGATCCAAATTGCTACCCTCACACCGCCCACCAGCACCACCACGACGCTTCCTTCCCCCTTCCGTGTCCTACGTATCAACCCCATTACCACCAGCCTCACTGGCACGATCGGGGCGACCACCATTCCGACGACGCCCGCATTCGCGCCCCTTACCTCCGCCCACCGGAACTTCCTAGAGTTCCAGACTACTTGCGTCTCCCCGAGGATCGATATCCTTCAGTGGGTCATGGTGGCGCGGTCCACGGAGAGGCTTTAACTGAAGAACCTCCACGAAGGCGTAATTTTGATGCCGATAATAGGTTTAGGATTGTCGACGACTTTAACCGGTTGAGGTTGGAGGAAGAGGAGAGGCGTCGCCTTGCACCCGGCTACAGGGGAAATAATTCCTATCAGGAAGACGGCTTGGAGATCAGGTCTCGATGGCCGCAGGATGCGAACTTTGGGGAGTCCGCTGCTGGCGCCATACCAAGGCACTTGAGGTGTCCTGGAGAAGAGAGTAACTATGAGGGTGTTACCACGGCTGCCGCTTATGCTTCCTCCTCTAGGGTACCTCGGAGCTTCTTTGTTCCTGACAGAGACAGGGAAGTTGGTTATGGTATGGGCCATGGAATGCAGTTGCCTGTGATACGGTCTGAAATCCATTCAAATTCTGGTAGTCCTGCTGCCGAACGTCAGTTTCTGCCACCTCTAACCATGATGCCGCCATCTGGTCATTCTTATCCAGATAGGAATATTGATGTACGTAAAAAGGGTGCAAAAGCTGTGAACGATGCATCTGGCCATGGCTCAGATTACATTACACACAACAAAGGCAAGAGGAGGTTGTCTGGTGTAGGAAATGACTATGATATAGCACGATCGCCTATGAAACCACCTCCTAAGAGGTCCAGTGCTCTGTCCAGGCTACAATTTGGAGAATCTGTTTGGAACAGGTTAGAGGAGAAACCATCATTTTTAACTTCTCCTCTACCATTTCCTCCTCCAAGCTTCCCTAGTGACAACCAATTGGAAATGGGTGCACTTGACATGTCAGTTAGATCTAATTCAGTGATGGCTAATGCCTCATCCAACTTTGTTTCAACATATGGAACGAGTTCTGGTATGATGAAACCAAAGAAGAAGAAGAGATTGATTGAGAACAGGGAGAAAGTAGTCATCCCCATTGTTTCTGAGTCACTTGTTTCTGGACTGAAGGATGGAGGCACTAAGAAGTTGATATCAAACACTTTTAAGCAGAAATCAGCAGATGAGAATACAGAGAGATGGATTCCCAAATCTATTATTGTAAAAGAGGATGGAGCTGGTAAACCTGACATCACAAGAAGATCTGGAATTTCTGATGTTAGTGGAGGTCAGTTTGTAAAGTTGCAGATTAAGGAGACTTCAAAAGAACAGATTGCTGCAGAATGTGACAACTTTGCAGAACATAATAATTGCAAGGATAACAATGCGGAATGTCATGCAGAGCTTGGAGTGGAGGATGGCCAACATCATGTTTCTGATGTACTTGAATTTGGTAGATCTGATTATGATGCAAGCTCTCTACAATTTACTCAAGCAGCATCAGAGTACCTGCTTAAAAATGATGCTGCTGCACAGTCATCATCAGATCAGGCTTATAGTCAGGATCATGTTAGTAATGTACCTGAATTCAGATCTGAAAGTGATTCAAGCCCTCAACCTTCTCAAACAGAGTCGGAGGCCTTGCTTAAAGGTGGCCCAGAACATTTAACATTAGATCTGGCTTCAGAAGATAATATCATTACACAGTGCTGTGATAAAAAGGAGGAATCGAAAAGAGTTGATGGCGAGCTGTTGAGAAGTCCTGAAAGAAAAGAGAAGTATGAAGGAAATGATCATGAAGAGTCAGGATGTCCTGATAATGATCATGTCCCATCTTTTAATAAGTATCTTCCTTCATCTGCGATGGTGATCAATATACAATGTCCTAACTCAGGTTCATCTAGTTCCGACCTTGATGCTAATTCTACCATAATCAATAACTTGAAATGGAAACCACAAACAAATGAAGAACAAGATTCAGGGATGATGGCAAAAGAGCTTATAAGTATTGATGAAGGACAAATTGAAACAACTGACTGTTCTTTGCACTTGAGTCTGCAAAGTGTTTCAGACCATTTGACTTCAGATAAGTTGTCAATTTTGGATCAACACCTGCAAGATATAACCTTGATTAAAAAAAATGATAACCTTGACACAGATGTCCAGGTTGAACTTCCTCAATCAGGTGAGAAGTCAGAGATTTCATCTATCATTGTCTCCCCCACTCTTCCAAGTAGTGATTCTGTGCTCATTTCTGAAGTTCAAAATGTTGCAAATCAAGAAAATTATTTTCCTAAGAAATCTGAAAGTTCTCTTTGCACAGATAATGATGACATTGCTAATCAAGAGGGTGGACACAAAATGCTTGATTCTTTATTTGATTCTGAGGTTTTATTGTCATCTGAAGCAGAAGGTCCTAAATCAGATAACACTGCAGTCCCTTGTGAAGCTAAATTTGAGAAAATTAGGACCTTAGAGATACCAGAATCTAAGGACCAAGTAACTGCAGAGTCAAAATCAGCAAATGAAAGTTTGACACGAAAGACCACTTTGAGATCTAGTGTTCCAGAACTCCTTCCAAGTTGCATAAATTCGGTAAAATTATTGAAAGAAACAGTTCGTTTGAGTGGAAACACAAGGAATAGGACTTGGCATAGAAAAGATCTCCCTTCGACTTCAGTGCAATGCCCTCGAGGTGGGCCAGTGAGTAAAATATCGCCAAAGAAACTTGGAAAGTTTCAAAGTTCTTATGTTCGTAAAGGTAACGCCCTTATTAGAAAGCCAGCTATTGAAATGTCTCATAGAAGGCCTGCAAATACCCTTGATGCATCAAACAACTTAAGGAAACATCCAACTAGTGGAAACCTGAAGTTTGAGCGGAAAGTTGATGCTGATAACAGCCATATTTCATCTAATCCTACTTTTGAAAGACCTAAAACACCTCCTCTTCCTCTTGGAAATAAGTTGCTGTCGTGCACTTCTGGTCCTGCATTAAGTGTTTCTAATCCCATACCAGATGTCACAACATCTGATGCAGCTAACACAGTCCATGTTAAACAACTTGGAACAGTCGCCAGCAATGGGGATGACCAGAATATTATAATGAACAATTTATCTGAGCAATCAAATTCACAGAGAATAACATATGTGAAACACAAATCAAATCAATTGGTTGCTGCTCCAGGGCCCAAGTCTGGCACGCAATCTGACCATCATGTGGAGAGGTCTCATTTAGTCTCTGCGTTCATGCCTTCAGATCTTTACTACAGGAAAAATAAAAACCAGCTTGTCCGAAATGTCTGCTCTTCAGATAATCTACAAGATAATGTTAGTGTCAGCAGTACAAATTTGGATGATCAAAGAGCATCAACAGTTTCATCCTCAAAGTTGAGCACTTCTGGTCTATTAAGGGAAAGATTGGGAAAAGGTTTGCATTCTTTTGTAATTTCAAATTATTTATCGTTATCATATCTTTTGTTTCTCCATTTTTGCTATATTTTGGTTCCTCGTTAGGAGATTTGTGACTTTACTAGTTATGCACTGCTTAAGATTGGGAAAATGTTTGCATTCTTTTGTAATTTCAAATCATTTATCGATACCATATCTTTTGTTTCTCCATTTTTGCTATATTTTGGTTCCTCGTTAGGAGATTTGTGACTTTACTAGTTATGTGCTGCTTGTGTATTGGAGCGTGTACAATAAAATGAATCTGCCACTTACAGCAGTTAAATGAATGTTTTATTGATGAAAACTAATCAGGCAAAACTGTCAACAAGTCTGGTTTCAATGGAAAATAGTATTTTGTATAATTGACACTAAATATGCTATTTTCTGTATTTATGAAACTTATTTTTACTTGTGTTCTAGTGAACTTTGGATGACGAAAGACTAAGACGTTCTTCTGCTATCTCTTTCTATGCTCAGTTATTTTCAATTTACTACACATGTGAAGGCTGAAAGACTATATGAGCAGTATACAGAGTTAAACTTGTTTGCACCATTCAATGTTTACATGGTCATCTGTTGTGATATTAAGCCCAGTGATTTAAACTTCTTGTTCCAGAAAATATGACAGTAAGTGGATTTTTCATATACAATTCGTTGTTCCTGATTAAATGGAACCTTCCATGACCTTTAGAATTTTTTAACATTCTAGCCATCCTTCAGTCCTCTAAAAAAAAGTAATACTGGAAAGAAGTTCTTCTTGGTTCTTTGATATATTTGCGTATATGATAAAATGTGTATGTACGGCTAATGTTTTTATACAATGGGACATAAATTCCTAACTTTCATTATCTTATTAGGCTTATTCTTTGTTCCTTCAAATTTTTTTCCCACTGTTACTCTATTTTCTCGTTCCCCTATGGCATTTCCATCTAGTTATGTGTATATGTATTTTATACAGCACTTATGACTTGACAACTTGATTGCAGTTCTGCTGAAGGTGCGGAAACATGCCCGTGCCTCTCATGTTTGGACGCTGAATCAAGAGCAATCAAATAAAACAGGGTATAGCCTCCTCGGCTGTAGGAAGGTTCTTCCGTACTTTGTTCCATGGAAGAGAATGGTATCTTGGGCCAGCACTTCGCTAGGTTTGAAACGAAGTCCTCTATCACTAATTCGGTATGTTATATAAAGGCATCATTTCCCTTTGATATTTGATCTATTTTGAAATTCCTCAAGTTTGTTACTGGAGCTGATTAAGTGGAATCTATCTTCTATTGTCTCATCCAGTCAGAAACCACGAAGTACAAGGAAAAAGACTACAATATATACATTGTCCAATAATGGATTTTCAATGCGGAAATCTGGGGCTGCGAGTGCTTCTATGCCCCATCTGAAATGGTCAAGATCCATGGAGAAAAAACGATCAAAGATAGCTAATGAGGTGACTGAGTAGATAACACTCCCGTTGTCACTATTATTTATTAAAATCTGTTGGAATGTTGAACCATATTGCAACCTGTGTTCCAGGAAGCTATGTTACTAGTTGATGAAGCACAAAGGAAGAAAAGAGAAAAACGGAAATCTATTTCTCTTTCTGGAAAGAGACAAAATTCTGTGCTTCGTAAGTGAAAACTTCTGAATATTTTAAACTCTGCATGAACAAGGGATATCATTTCTGATATAAACCATCCTTTTTTTTAAGTCTTGGGAGAATTTAGGATCCTGTAGATCAACGTGTTGCATTTGAATTTTTTTTTATTACTGTTTGTTGCTGCTGTAGTTGTGATTCATCCTTTTATTCTCAAAAAAATTTATGGATGCAACTTTTTTGTTCTGATAGTTGAATTTTATTTCTCATTTAAAAGCTTGATGTAATATATTGATTGTACCTGTAAGTTTTTTCCTTCAAAATCATTTTGACACAGGTGAACGCATATTTCGTGTTGGTTCTGAACGCTATCGAATGGATCCATCAAGGCGCACATTAGTGAGACTTCAAGGTTAAGTCTGTGATCTTGTGTTTCTTCTCTAAATTTTCATTCTAGTTTCATTGAGACTTCCTTACACTTTGGACTCTTCTTTCTACATCTTTCTCTTGTTTGAAAGTTGTTGAATAATGCCTTGAATTTACTCAATTCTCGAATGCTACCCATCAAGTTTTAACATCAATGTAACTGGAACAAAATTATGATAAGACTGATGTGTTTGGTTGAAAATAGTCTGTAAGGAAATATGTTTAAGATGCATATTGGAATTTCAAACATGGCATATCTATTTGATTTATTTTGTACACATGGTTTTAAGATAAAGAACACATTGTAAGCTGCCAGGGACTCTTTACTTCGGAGTTCGGAGCACACTATATATAAGTTGGCTGAATGAAGTCAACTGGTCCCAGAACTATTAGGGATTAAATTAATATTCTTCCATATGTTCTAGTTTTCGATTGATAGTGAATGTATTGTATATCTGAAGGAAGTATGACAATGGGGTATTGTTTAATGAACCCCATGAGGTTAATAGTAACATCAGGGGTGCAGATGAGTAATGTGTAGTTTCTAGGTGTCAAGTACATAACCTGCTTCTTGCAAGTGGCAGATAGATAGCCCAGTATACCTTTCTCAGAAAGTTAAAGCAATTGAAAGTAGTTACAAGATGGCACATCATATGCCAAAGAATTTCCTCAAAAAATATCATATCCTTAATAAGCTTGTCTTCTGAAGATGGTATCTCTGGATGTACAAGTAAAATTCTTTACTCAATCAGTTGTATTTGGGTGTCAGCAACAAATTTTCAAACGATTTTGTATATACAATGATATGTGCTTATGGTAATATGATCTTTTGGTTCGTTTTTTGAGACTTGATAAGGATCCTTCTGTATAATCTTGTATAAGGATCTGTGTGTATATACAAATAAGGATCTGTGTTAATTTGCATGCTTTACTTATCAGTAGCCAGATTTACGCTCTAAAAAAACAGTAGCCACATTTATTTTTAATGTCCTTCATGCCTCTGAAAATCCATGCAGATGAATCGTCATGCTCTGCTGATAAAGATGACATTGAGTTGTCTGTGGTTCCAAGGAGATTATCAATTGGCAATGACCAGTATGCTCATTCTTTTGTGATTTCCAACTTTCTGATACCATAGAACTAATTCAAGTAGATTTTAAATAAATATGATGGCTTGCTCCCCATGTTCTCAACTTGAGCTTGTTGAATAGGTATATCCGAGTAGGCAATGGTAACAAACTTGTCAGAGATCCTAAGAAACTTGTTCGCATGTTAGCAAGTGAGAAAGTCAGATGGAGCCTACATACTGCAAGATCACGCATGGCCAAAAAACAACGCTATTGCCAGTTTTTTACCCGATTTGGCCAGTGTAATAGGAAAGATGGTAGTTGTGCATTCATTCATGATTCTGCTAAGATTGCTATCTGCACTAAGTTCCTTAGAGGATCATGTTCCAACACTAATTGCAGGCTTACCCACAAGGTGAAATATCACATTGTTTTATTACCACGTCCTTTAATAAATTTTATTTGTTCTAAATATATTCAACCCTGTATGATAACAAATATTTCATCCAGGTTATTCCAGAAAGAATGCCTGATTGTTCTTATTTTCTACAAGGTACTTCGATTTTGTTCTTCTCCATTTACTTTTGAGTTGCGTTTAATAAAACATGACTGCTATGCCATCTGGTGATAAACTGACAGGATTGTGTACGAAGACAAGTTGTCCTTATAGACATGTAAATGTGAATCCCAGTGCTCCTGTTTGTGAAGATTTTCTCAAAGGATACTGTGCTGACGGGGATGAGGTAGATTGCACTGTTACCAAATACCAAGTGTCGTTTCTGTTTCTTATTCGTTATCATTCCTGCCAAATCCATTTCTTATCTAGGTCTTTCTTTTCTTTTTCGTACTTTTTTTAGCTTCTTATTTGATATTACTTTGTGTTGTGACTTGGATCTGGAGCTTATTAGATGCATTTATGTTCATAGTTTTGTGTTGATGGTTTCTTTGGTGTAATGCTTAAAAGTGGTCAGCGAACACGGCCAGCTTTATGTTTTTTGGATCTATAACAAAACGAACTGTTATTTTAACTATCAGGTAGTCAGGAGAGTCTGCTCAAAAAAAAAAAGGTAGTCAGGAGAGTTGAACTGTAAATGATTGATCATCACTTTCTGAGTAAATATAATGGCTACATGTGCTTACACAAGAAATCTTTTTCTAAAATGTTTGAAATGAAGTTTTGGTTTTTGAAGTGACTGATGGAACATAAAAGGTGGTCCCCATGCCTACGTTCCTGGTTCTGGAGTGAATGAACATTAGTATTTTGATTGGGTCTGAAATAAACTCCTGCAATGGTGAGGCGTACAACGATCGTTTGCTTTATGCAAATGGATGACAGGCACAGCTGAGAGTCATCTTTTCCCTATAAAAAGATGGTGAGGTGATGCAACAATCAAAAGCCAACTATAAAAAACAATTAAAAGCCAACTGAATGGATGTTGAACTTGTGTTGCAGCTATTGTTTGGATTTGTAAACAATCCAATAAAAGAACAATGTTTAGATATTCCTCTCAAAAAAACAATGTTTAGATATGCTTTTGATGGTTTTAACTTGTGTATGATCTGCCCCAAGAAAATGCCCCTTCAGTCCCCGTGAATCCTGTGTTATTATCCATTTGGCAACATAAGAATTTAATGTGGTTCACGCTCTGTGGCTGTAATTTCCTTTGACATCCAATGCTTTATAGTTTCCTTTGGTTCTCATTTTTTTTTTTGCATAGTCTAATCTCTCTGTGATCTCTGTCCACAAGTGCCGAAAGAAGCACAGTTATGTCTGTCCTGTCTTTAAAGCAACGGGGAAGTGCTCACAAGGATCTGAGTGCAAACTTCATCACCCGAAGGGTGAAAACAAAACCAGGAAAAGAAAAAGATCAGTGTCGCAGAGCAACAGCTGGGGACGCTACTTTGGTTCCAACTTTAGTGAAGTTGGCGAGACATTGGCAGTTACTTCAGACAAAAATGGTGAAGCAGATAACGTCGAAGATATCTTCTCGTCCGACGGCCGGTTTGCTGAGTTCATCAGCCTTAATCCTGGCAATGATGATAGTGCTATGGCGTCCAAGGTTCCGACGGCCTTGCTTCAAACACATCCCAATACTGAAATCGCTGAGATGATGCAATCGGATGATCTTGATGCTCTAATCAAGCCAATACGTATCATGGGAAAGGCCTGTTCCATCCCGCCTCCTATAAATACTTTGATATAGTTTGACATGCCTTTATTCTATTGCCTTTGTTCTTTTTCAGGAACGGGTGGGTTTGGTTTAGGGCTCCCACTTTCTTCTTCTGCAGCAGTGACCATGGCTGTGGCTGAAGTGGGCTGGAGAGCCAGGTAAGTATCTGTTGTACACCATGTTGATGCGTGCGCGTCTGCATTTTGTTCCATCGTTTTACAGCGTACCATATCTGGGTAGATAGATTTTTAAGGATTTAGGTTGTTGTGCTGCTATAAGATTTTTTTGCAACGCCAAGGCGACTTGTAATTAGATGCAGAAGAAAAGTTAAAATATTGTAAAAGCATCTTAAGCAATCATTCGAAGGAATGATGCTCTATATACTTTGTAGTTTCTCTACAAAAAGGAAAATGCAAAGAAGAATTGATTTCTTTCAGACTTATTGCACTTGAATTGATGCCCAGCATGTTTATTTATTGCTTTTTTATTTACATCTAAATTTAAATTAGAAACTTGTATAATTCAACCTTTAATCTTATTCTCATTTGACGCTTAAATTTCGTCAAGTTTCATCCAAAAATTCGTCGACTTTTTTTAATGATTATATAATATCAGTTTGTCCTTCCTTATGACAACAAAATAGTTTAACCAATAAATGTAACCAATTTGGATGAAATGTTATTTAATAATCATATTCTAATAGTTGCGTAATATTGTGCGTATGTTGTTATTTTTTAATATTCTTTTATATTAAAGAAGTTTGGATAAATGTGATATTTCATTATTAATAAAAAAAATAGTATGAAATTTAAAATGCTAGAAAATAATAGTTGCACGGCAGCTGCGGAGTTTTTTTTTTGGCATTACCACATTGTCAGCAGTTAATTATGGATTATTTGGTTTCCACACGTGGAAAATTGCGTTACTGTACACTTGAATTATCGAGAATTCGAAAATAAAAATAAGCTTTTGATGATACTAGACAAACATTATTATTTTGAGATATCCTTAAAAATATTATTTAATGCTTTGGATATAATGGATTCATGGAAGATGGGAACCGAGCGCAGTAGTTCAAGTTGGAGAACAAGACCTAGGAAATGCGAAAGGGACGGTGTTTGCGGAAGCCTGTGAATGAAACAACGAAGAATTAACCATAAGATATACGTGCTAATCCAACAAAAAGCGAGGATCCCATGTGTCGATCGTTTCATGGAAATCTGGAAGATAACATGGTTTAAAAGCTTTACCTATTCCTGCACCAGGAACACGTCCAAGGCCAGAACAGGATTCTGTCCAGCGGGGTAGAGGGCAATTCTTGATAACACGGAACTGAAGTGCCCTTATAGGATCTTACTTTATAATTGAAAAATAATAAAAGAACAAAAACAGCAGAATAATACAGTACACCTTATTGAATAATTTCACACAGTAACAGATCCACGTACTTAATTATAATATATATCAGTTATAATTAATTATAATATATATGAATTATAATTAATTCTAAGCCCTCATTTTATTTTTATTATCAATAAAATAATTATAGATCTTATATTTAACTGAAAAATTATAATATAATTTATAAATAATACATACTATCTTATAATATATTTATATATTATAATATTAAATAATTGGGTCGGGAATGAATTCGAAGAACCGGACCAAGTCCCGGATCCCAAAATAAGACATGGTTTGACGATCGGACACGATCCTAACCCAAATATATTTTGGATAAATTTTTTTCAAAAAATCATATCGGCCGGGCCAGGACAGCAGGCTCGTTTCATAGTAATATAACGCAGCATTCATTAACTCATGTTTCCGAGAACAAAAGAGAAGGCAACTTTATAGCTTAAAACTGGAGAATGGACATATAGGCTAGAATAGGATTCTTAACATATAAAAAATTGGACGAGGAAGAAAGGTAAAACAACCGTCACCTAGGAGTGGCAATTGACAAGGATGTCCAAATACAATATATGGAAGTTACATTTCAGGTGAAGCCACACGAAGAGGAAATTAACATTAATGAAAAGCTATGCTAACATGTAGCTGACCCCACCTAGTGAGATAAAGCTTTATTGTTGTTGTTGTTGAAAAGCTATGCTAACATCGTGGATAGATTGAATTCGAAAACTAACGTATCTTTATTGTGTTTGCTAATTGCTATTGTTCTTCAAAATCATCTATCGACAGTAACTTCATAAAATCCAACATGCAGATTTATCTATCCAGACAGCAAGATTAAAAAAAAATGAATAGTCTCCGAAGCTTAAAATTTTACAAAACAAAAAAAGAAACAAGAGGGAAAAGGGGAAAATGGAGAAAAAAGGAAAAAAAAAGTTGTTACAACAACGTTAAATGAGATTTTTTTTTGGGACTATGTGAACAAGGTAACAACATCTCTCCTGTATCCTCTAACTATCAACATCCTTGGCACATTCTCGACTAGTAGATCCATATACTCCATGTAAAAGTACGATGGGTGGTTCAGCGGTGGAGGTGGGAGGCTGACAAGCACTACTGCGGCCATCCGCGAATATCTCAATATGGTTGAGTTTAATTTCAGCATTGTATAAAGGAACTTATCGACTTGCTGTTCATTTACAACCACTTGCTTCCCATCTTCCATCAGTGGTGCTCCTTCCCTTCTTGCTGTCTCCTTCATTTCGGCGAGATATGTGGCGATACGCCGTTGTGCACTCGTAAACACCTCCGGAGAATCATCCTGCTGAGGTCCACCCTCTACATGGGACTCCCATGACTTCATTGATACCACAATGACTTCAGCCTGCATCCTTAGATCATAAAGGAACTTCTTCACATCAGCCTTTAGCTCTTCGGCCTCCACGTCCTCTTCAGCGATGCAGAAAACCTGGATCTTGCAACTTTCAAAACTCTCCTTTGTAAGCAGGAGCTGAGATAAAAGAAGCATTAGACCTCCGTCCCTTACAATCCAATATAGATCAATTGTCCCGTACTGCCTCTGATATTCACCAGGCCATTCATCAAGACCCTTGACTATAACAACTGCTTTGTTTGCAATGATGCAATCATTAATGATGCTAACAAAGGTTGATGGAATTTGGATGAGGTTTTCACGACGCCAGATCTCAGGGTACCTCATGACGACAATATTGGGCTTGAGATTTCCTAGTCCCATAGTTTGGACGATGCCTCGAAAGCCATCGGACATAGAGGGAGCAACTATGATTTCAGCTACACCTTCGCAGCGCTTATAGTCTATGTAGGTGCTAAGTTGACGGCAGGCGGTCTTGGCTTCCTCAGCTAGTTCATGATAGTCGCCATCAATGATCGAAACAAAGATTGACATTCCACGACCTTTCTTCTTCATGCAATTAGCAAAATCTGCCAACTTGGGATGACATGGAACATTCTCCGGCAGCTTCCCCCATGGACGGCAAAAGATAAGAGGAATAGGATACCAGTTTTTGGGGTGCACTTGGTTTGCTGCAAGAGAAGAAATATTATGCAATACATAATCACATCTATCCAGATTACCTCTAAAACGAGGACATACCATATAAAATTGATTACTGAAGTTGAAAAATAGTGCGAAGTGTACTTGATAACAAGACCTAGCAATTATTGTAATGCAATTCAAACTCACAAATTAGCCAAGTATTGGCTATAAAAAAGGTCATGAAATAGCGATTGCAACATATTATATGAAAAATGATATCATATGTTAATCATGCCCCAACTTAAAGGACATAAAACTGGTTAGGAAGGAGGAAGAGTGGTGTTTTAAAAATTAAAGCTTCTCAAACACAACTTGCAGAGTTTGTAGAAATCAAATTATATGATATAGTTTTCTATATTTGCATGAATGAACCCATGCATGTACCTAAAATATCAAAATGCGTAGGCACAAAGAGAATAAGAAGAGAATAATGAGATATATGATAGTATGTTATATATCTTATAATCTACAACATGAAATGGATTGACAAAAGACTGGCTGTTCTGATATATACACCATGCACATGATATCATAAAGTGGAAAATCCTGAAGGATAAGAGTTAGGAGCCCTTTCTATATGGATGATAAGATGAAATTCTATAGTTGACTGGACGGGTGGAAGCCGCTATAGAAGGAATTACAGATAAGAGATACAAATTGGGAGTACAAACAGGACTATAATGGACATGTAGCCCTTATTTATATGTTGTAAAGCCTAAACTCCTAGACCGATGGTGAACCACTAGTCACATACAAAGAGAAACAAAAATCTAACCAAATAGAGCACAGATTACACTCCAGAAGTTAACAAACAAAAAACTCCAACAGGAATTTTAGGTGACTCTAACATATAATACATCATGAATTTTTCCACAGCATCTCGTATTACTAATCATTGACGGAAGAAAGGATGACAATGAAGCTTGATAGTCATCCGGTGCAACCTATATATGTCAAGAACTTCTGCACTGCATCTTTCTTCTTCTTTTTTTTTTTTTGACGAACTGCACTGCATCTCTTATTGCAAAAAATTAATTGGATTGGTATTTGGGAAAAATACGCAGGAAAAAATATCTAAGGATTTTCCTTTGGACTTTGTCGAATCTTATGAACATGAATCAACGAATATATTATACCGAAAGGTTTGGTTACTAATAGAGCGGAATGTCGTCGTATGATCCATATAGCCGACCCCACCTAGTGGAATAAGGCTTTGTTGTTGTTGTTGTATTGGTATTTGGGAAAAATACGCAGGCACCTGAACATGTCATGTGGACTTCATGGACAATAAAATGTTATAGTTGAAAGCCTACTACAACTTTTGAAAATATGTTATGTTACCTATATATATCGAGAATGTTGGTACTGCATCACTTATTGCTAAACATTTTTTTTCTTTTTAAGAGAGAATGCTAGACATTTATTTGGAAGTCTTTTACAGAAAATATAGGCTCCTGATTATATGTAACGTGAATGCCAGAAATTTATCACATCGTGACATCAGCTCTTATGACACTAGGGAAGGCTGCACAGTGTAATTAGCTAGCAACACACTTACCAAACCACACATAAGAAAAGAAAAAGCATGATAGCATATGCTACATTACCTCCCAATGATCGAAGGCTCTGCAAAGCTAACTGGAAATATGCACTCTTGAACCCATCACCCCAATCCCCGGCCTTCCCTTTTATGCTCACATAATAATAGATGAGACCAACAAGAGCCAGAGAAATAACAGTGAAAGTCCATGAGATGAGGAACATTATCACTGGATCAATAAAGAAACCCTTCATCAGAAAGGAAGAGCAAAAGTAAAACGACCTCCAAACATGCATTATTACATATCTCAAAAAAGAAGGTTCGAGTAACAAGAAAAACGAAGATACTCTGGGACCCAGTTCATAAAATTCATATAAAAGATACTTTATTGATACAGGAAAGAATGATTACTACCTAAGAAGTCATCCACTTTATATCAAAACCGTAAAATCATTCCGAGTGTATAAAAAATCCAGAGTTAGGAAAACCAAAAACTCAGGTGGATGTGGATATTAGCAAATGATGCTATCCTTTCCCCCACTCAGAATTATGATCCAGGCATGAATACAAAATATAGCCAGTGTAGGAGTATATCTTACCAACACATAACAATGCTCCAACAAATGAGAGGCTCCAGTGGTGAAACTTCCACCTGGGGCGCCAACTAGGAGCGTCGAGAAGGTCAAGAAGGAAACAAGATAAGTTGACACCCGCATAACAAAGAAGGAAGAACATCGTTATCGTAGGAGTGATGAGATCCAAATTGCCAATAACAACGCATCCAATACAAATGAAGGCTGTAAAGAGAGTAGCCAGATGTGGTTCTCCCCCTTCTGAGACCTTAAAGTATTTAAGAACAGGGAGAATGTCATCATTTGCTATTGCTGCAAGTAGCCGTGGGGCACCAGTCAAACTCTGAAGTGCTGCACCTAAGGTGGACAAAATTATCCCAACATAAATGATTGCTGGATGAGGCCAAGCCACTTGAGCAGTTAGAAGCCTGCACAAAGTAATATCAATAAAGATGGCATCACTGATAAACTTGAAATTTAATTTGAAACATGGGCACTAACACAACTATTTTCTGCTTCACACTATGACAAGAAACAAACATAATAAGAAATTAATGACTTCAATAATTTGATTATAGATGATGACACTGAGTTCCATGAAGAAAAATGTTGGTACCTGTTGGTCAGCAGCTCTTCTCTGGTTGCCAAAGCTCCAAAGAGTAACACTGATATTAAGTACAAAAATGAAGTGACAAGTGTTGCAGCCAAAGTTCCAACAGGTATAGATCGCTGTGTGTCTTTCAATGATGCAGATCGATTTGAGCCAGCCATTATCCCTGTTACAGCTGGAAAGAAGAGACCGACCAACGCACTGGAAAGTACAACCACCAGTATTCAGGATAAGAAAAGGGAACAAGACTTTTAAGAGAGTAAGAATGAACATGTCAATTTTTTATTTACACTGTATACTTGTATATCTTAGGTGATAAGGCTGTCTCACACGTTTGACAGGAATGTTTATGCATGTTCTTTGATTGCTTACAACCTATAAAAACTCTTATCTCAATTTTTTTCTACAACCAAAAGGATATATTTTTCTGACTCTTGCCCAACGGCCAACCAAAAAACCCAATTAGTTTCAAGTGTGGGTGCCTCTGCAATGACACGCATTATTCCTACACGTCAGGAGAGAGGATAAAAAGTTGAACGATTGCTGGTATGACTTCTATAATCAAATATTACATCAAGAAGATGTACTTAAACAATAAAACTGGGCACAACTTTACATAACTATGAAGAACTTCCTGTTATCATGAAAAAGGCATGAAATAAATGCTTAAAGGCTTACTTGAAGCTCCAATATATGGAACCATTTGGATCAGGCACTCCAGCATTTGTAGTACGCTGATATTGAGGACTCCAGTTGTCACTGAAAGTGTGTGACCTCAAACCTGTTATGCCACCTGTCACAGAAACCATAAAGTAGAATGTTTATATGGCAAAAGTGAAACTTATAATTGTTGATTTGCACCAGGTTGAATAATAAAAGACAATAAAGTTTTACAAAGGGAGCCTACTTGAAGCATTACTCCTTGGAGCTGTAAAAGTCCCAACAAATATACAGAAGATTGAAAAGAGAACAGGGATTAAAAAAGCTGGAGCAACTCTGTTGATCATCTTCACACCACCAAACACGATGAAGCAGAGAAGAAAGGTTACAATGACTCCATATATTTGTAGATCATGGACGCTAGGAGTAGAAACAGTCATCGTTACAGCTTGGGGTGTAGTACCATTAGTTGTGCTGTTACTAACGAGAGTTACACTTTCTGCAAATGGCATAAAATACAACGTAGTGTAAGGTGACATTATCATTGCCCAATGAGAAGCAGAATACAACTTGTTTGGAGACTGGAATAAAGGGCTTGCATCTAAACCACTTCAATGCACAAAAAAAAAAGAAGAGAATTTCTTATCATCCCTTGTGATTTGTTTGTCTTTGCAAAAAGCCTGCTAGAGGCTGTTTTTCATCTCTAACAATACATAATGAGATTTTTCGAGATGAAAATGAAATATGGTTCCTTGTGGGTTAATCTATTCCTTGTGCCTTATTCCTTGTCGAATCTCATGAACATGGATCAATGAATGGCGTCGTATGATCCATGTAGCCGACCCCACCTAGTGGGATAAGGCTTTGTTGTTGTTGTTGTGGGTTAATCTATTCATGAAAAACTTGCACATCGGAAACTTTTTTCTTTTTTTGAGGCAACATTGGAAACCATTTATTTTCATTTATAATAATGCAAAATACCAAAATCCTTCAATGCACCATTCCAGCACCTACTTAGTTTTTCCTTCCATGTCTTTTGCAGACCTATATTTGTACTTCACCATATAAACAAAGAGAACAGATTAACTCGCAATTATTTGTGTTTGACCTCTAATAATCTATAGGAATATTTTTGTTAAACCCTTCATATTATTTGCTCATTCATGAAGTTTAACTGATTTGCAGTGGAATTCATCCCAAGTGAACTTCTAACTTCTATGTTCTACTTTATCCAGTCTATATAGAATTTTTAAATACTCAGATTGATAGTTGCCATTGACACCAATAAACTGATGATTATTTTATATAGATTTTCAGTGCTGAGATCAGAACCTATAAGAGAAGTTTTTTTATTTTTAAGAGAGAACCTATGCGAGAAGTTAAGAATATCAGAGAATAAAAGGGGAGAAAAAGGCATCGAACTTGGGAGTAACAGGACTGAAAAATTATGAGAGGAAACAAGAAATGATAGAAAGCACATAGAATGAACTGAGCAAAAAAACTTCACGACAAACATTGAGAAAGGATTTTAAGATAAAAGGGTGAAAGGCAAATGGAACAATGGATTAAATTAATAAATCAATAAATTTAAGGGTGAAATTGCAAAGGTAGATAACCAAGAGGCCCAGAGATAATTTCATATGCATAATTTAAGGCAGATTGCAAATAATTTTCAGGTGTATCCAACAAACTACAGAAAGAGATTAAGGGAAAAAATGGCAGAATCCTTAAAGTCAAAATTACCTAAGATGTTGCCAACACAACAAAAAGGCGAGCAGATGAACATTAAAAAGACATATGGCATTGGTTAATTAGCAAGACAGGAGATCATATCGACTGTGTACTGGGGAGCTAATAAACAGTATTCAAGGAATAAAAGTTCACACCTTCCAAAACCTTCTAAAAGAATATCGAAGTCCTTTATTTATCTGCCTCAAACACTAGAATCATATTTCATCAACTCCGTTCAATCTGCATTCCATTTTATTGTGTTTTGAATATACTTATGTCTTATATCTTTGCAAAAGGCCAAAGTTTAATGTTAGCAAAATTGGCCTTCAATGTTTCCAACAAACTGATTCTTTCTGAATGACACTGCGCATGGTTCCTCTTTATAACATGGAATCTGAAACAAACTTAGGCAATGTCCAAAATGCAATAAAACACAACTATTGCAACATTCTTTTATCTATAAAAAGGACATTTATCAAACCAAACCAACTTCATTTCCTATGGCAAGTAAATCTATCAAATAACTGGACCCTTTGAATAACTAACTAATCAAATGAGTTAGCAAATTCTAACTTATGGATTAAAATATACCAAAAAGTAAATCTATCAAATAACTGGTATTACCTCTAAAGAACCCAGCAGCCGGAACAGCATCTAAAAATGTTTCTACAGCTCCCAATACATACCTGAATAAACAAGTAACAAAGTAAATGTGAGTGGAACCTTGAGAAAGCCAAAAATGCTGCCTATAATATCCTTTGAAAAATTATTTCATTCTCAGAAAGAAAATGATCTTTAGAATACCTCGTATTTCAGTACAAACCTCATAAGGCTGAATCAACAAGCAAAATTGTGAAAGCATGCTCAAAATTAAAATATAACTTGTCTAATAAGCTAGGATATTTTTGGGAATAAAAAAAAATTTGTAGTCATGAAGTTCCCTAAAAAACTAGGGGGATTTGTAAAAGGCAAAACAAACAAGGATTTGATGCCGAGAACAAAGCTGGAGCGTTATGTTCACTGTATAAAAGCTCTAATGACTTGACATGATGTAGGTGGATGGCATGGAAAACCCAATTATTTCTTCTGGCAGAGACAATTTTCTTCGACAAAAAAAAAAGTTAAAAATTACATGCAGAAATTTATTTACTTTATAGAAATTAGAAACAAATGGATCAAATAGCTTTTTACTATGAATTAAGTTTATTTGTCCATGGCCAACATAAATCCAAAAGCATCGAGCAAACTTACATAGAACCAGCGACAGCATTACCAAGGAAGAAACATAATCCGATACTGACTCCAACTTCTGGTCCGAGAGCTCGACCAATGAGATAATATGGCCCACCACCCTAAATCAAAGTTACATTTATGAGAAATAAAACCATACTTTTTAGGGGGTTTAAGTTTGTGTCAAGCGGCTTTTGTTTGACATTGCGTCAAGTGGCCTCTCAACCATTTGATGCACCATCAATATGGAAAACATTACTTTTTATCTAAGGATAATAATCTAATTTTTTTATCACGATAACGTTATCAAGATCCCAATCCCCCTAATACGATTTTTTATAATCTTGTAATTCTAGGAAGAGAAAACGATCTCAATCTTTTCTAGAGACTCTCAAATATAAAATCTCTTCTCGAACTAGATCTTGATCTCCTATTATAATGGTACAAAATTTTCTATGACAATAAAAAAACTAAAAGAACTCCAACTAAATTCAGTTCCACTATTTCATCTCTATCTCATATGGTATCCTCATTCATGACAACTCTAATATCATCCAGTGGTTAAATATTATCTTATGAGTTCAGAATTATTATGTTTTCATCAAAATTGAATTCCATTTTAATTAACTTTACTGTACTTCCTTAAGATCCAATATAATCGAATTATTATTTTTAGTACCCACATTAAAAAGATCACATTGTGCTCCACAACATAAAATATATTATATTTGAAAGAATTGTGAATAAATATCAACATTTGTTAGCTAATTGACTCACATATGTCGGTTCATTTGTGAGCGTATATATTATTTAAGTCTTTTAGATCTAAACGATTCTTTTTTTCGGTTACAGATCTAACAGATTCTTAAATATACATTTTAAGTATTTTATAGTTAAAATATTTTTGTTCATAGGGTAGGATCTCAATCCTCGATACACAAAATCCCTTAGAGGGCGTTTGGTGCATTACCGATTTAATTAATCGGTAATTTAGATCACCACTTAAATAGATTGCCACTATTTAAATTACCGGTAATATTATATTATAATGTTTGGCAAGTATTGATAACACAAATTATGGCTAAAATAGTTAGAGAACAAATTACCATAATACTCATAAATATTATTTTAGATTTTCATCACATAGTAGTATAAATAAACAAAGAAAAAATAGAAAAGTGGATATAAATAAAATCAGATGAGGCAAAACTAAGAGTTATTTGTAAAGGAATTCAAATAATAAAGAAGATGAACTTGAATGATATTTATTTAATAAAATACTTAAAAACAAAAAATTTGATTGAAAGGATATTTTTGTCAAAATGCATGTCAGGCAGCGAGTAATATCAAAGCAATCTCCCTGTGTGCTACCTGGCAGTGAGGTGGTAATTAAGATTATCTGAGTAAATAAAATTACCTGTAATCAATGACACCCAATCAAGGTAATGTAGTGAGGCCTAGATATTTTAAATAAAATAACCAGTAATCTATTCATATTACCTCATATCAAACGGCCCCTCATGGATCACACACAAGGAATGGCAGAGAGATGGTTTGATACAATGCCATATAGAGATAGCTTGACCCAAACATGAAACTCCTTTTTTTTAAACAATGAAACTCCTTTTTTTTTTGAAACAATGAAACTCCTTTTTTAGAAGAAAAGTACTAGTATGTAAAGTACCAAATATCCCTCCCCAACAAAGTTTGACTTAGAAAGGTTGGCTAATTGGAGATTTAAGTGACCAACTTAAGTTGGCTCTAGTTTACATTTTCTTAGAGAGGCCAAATTACAAATTTAAGTGGATGCATATTGTACACTTGATAAGACATGCAACATTTTTCACTAGCTGATATCAAATCTAGGATATCAGCTTCGTGAACTTCAAGAACAGAGCTTGTTGCAATAAGTTTTTATCTTGAATGAGTGGACAGTATTCTTCTCATTTGCATAGTTTTACACTACCAGATACAAATAAAAAAAGATCTAAAACTAGCTCTTCTTAAAAAAAATCTCTAAGTGAAAATTCCATAATGAAACAATATAAGTACCCAACTCTGAAAGCTAATGGCATTAGAAAACATTATAAACAATGCCAACTGGATCAGATAAAAAAAATCAAGGCAGATGTCAAGCAACAAAGTACACAAGTAGACTCCATAATTTAATTAAATTGAAAAAGATTCATGCAAGAAAAATGCTGAGAATGGCTAAAACCTAATTTGATACCTGGCCTACCTCACCAATCACACAATCATAGTCTTTGCAATGAATACTCATTTTAAATATTTGCGAGAAAAAACTAATCTAGATGGAAGCATTATACCATTATCATTACTTTGTTCTCAACATTTACCTTCATTGCTCCATTTGTTGCAATTGCACTTAAAGATATCGCAGTTAGAAATGTGCAACAGCCACAGAATGCAACCAATAAGAGCCCCTCGCCAATGCCAGACATACCCACAATCCTCCAGAAACAAGTAAATGAAATGTCAATCAGTGGAACGACGATGGCAGAAGGGACAATGAAAAGCTAAATGCCAAGTTAAGCAATGCCACCAATGTGTTCATAATTGAAGGTATGATATATGCAAAAATCATACGACAATAGACTCCTATAGTAAAAAAAACTTTTTCTAAAAAAAAGTGAACAGTTTCTCATAGCCATGACAGAGGTGCTTAACATGTCAGAAAGGAAGCAACAGAAGCTTGTATATATATATTCTCTCCAACTGAAGGAAAACTCAGAAACACATTAACTAATATCATCTAGGTGAAATGTCATTACTTTAAATCATCGATTTGAATGACTAAAAAGATCAATTATCAATCACTTTACCTCCGGAAAAATGTATTATGTCATCCAACAGAAGACTAAAAAATGGAAACTAAGATTAAGTCCAGAACCAACAATGCTGGTAAAACTAGCAGAAAGATTGAAAACCTAAGCGTGCAAAATGAGTTAGCGATCTAAAACTATGGGTTGCCAATAATTCTAAGTTGGAAAAATATACCAAGAGAAACGAATGTAGTATATGATTCCCAGAATATTCTGTAGGCAGGGGACAAAAACGCCCATCATTGTCCCTAGCTTAGTGTCGGTTTCCTGCAGGCAAGACAAATCGAAGTTACATATAAACATTCAGTGAGATTGTTAAACTAAACGCGACAACAAGATACAGCAAATAGCGAGCGCAAAGCAGGAAATTATTGAAAAATTGTAATAAAAGTAAGCAAGGAATGTACCTTCGGACGACCAAGAGTAATAGATATATCTTCTCCATCTCTTGGACTCGATGGTGTTGGAATTTGTTCTCCTGTCATACTGGAATGAATTAATCAATTAAAATACTGAAGAAATGAAATCTAAGTTTCTTCACTCAAGAAACATTATTGAGCACGAGATACATGAAAAGCAATATTTGATCATGAAGAAAAAACTATCATTCTTCGCTATCATTGTGTCAAGAGAATCATAACTACCTTCTTTCTGATGATTATTAATCTCGGAAGCTAAGAAAAAATCTATGAAAATATTTCTTATATCCATTTCTGATGTTTAATGATTAAGAAGGAAGTCAAGTGTTCCATGTCATAACTGTGTAATTATATTTCAGAAATACAATCAAATACCTCCTAAGTCCCAGGATATTAACGAGAGAATCGAAACCAAATAATTCCAGCTTTGATTCATTCTGGGAGTTATTTATATCTTCTGGAGCGTGTGAAGGCCCCTCCTCAGCGCTCATAATTGCATCTGAATGAGAGGGCATTCTAAGTTTCCTACAAGCAGCAAAACATCACAATCCTGTCAGCAAGACACCGATCAAAGTTCGTGGAAGAGAAAGATGATAGCTAAATATATAGTAAAATAATACATTGTGAATGGGGTCTTTCAAGCTTTGTAACAAGTTCAAAGAACAATCAATACAAAAATCAAATTTTTAGTTAAGGTGAGAATATAAAGGTTGATTATGATACGTCTGCGGCTGCCACACCAAAATGCAAGACAAGAAAGAAAATAAATGACAAATGTAACATTCCCCACTAGCGTGTGATATTGTCCGCTTTGGGCCTCGGCCCGCACGGTTTTCTCAAAATGCGTCCCACGTGAACAAGATCATGTTCCCATATATACCCAGCATCTCTCCCGTGACTTATGCATGTGGGACTAATCCAAGGCATGCCTCATGCATCCTTCCCCCTTTAGGGGACTCAACGTCCTCGTTGACTGATCCCACCCCACCATGCACAGAGGCTCACGCGGAGTGGCTCTGATACCATATGTAACAACAAATCTATCAAATTTTTCCCTCGTTCAGTATTAATATGAACACTGGCCATAGAGAGCACCCAACCCCACCTAGATCAAACTATATTGCAACATCAAGAAGGTGCAAATGGAAGATGGGAGATTCATTTCTGAGAAAAAACATATGTAATTGGTTAAGGATGACTGAACAACAACAATACCTTGATGGTATATTACCAAAATTTAAAATGGCCTTTTTATTAAGAATATGAATATCATATTTATTATTATAATAGTTTTATAGTCGTTCTAACAATCAAGGAAGCATACACTAGATCTAAGTTAACAAGGCAACATGGCTACCATGGATGAGAAGTTTGTTTGGAACCCATTCAGTTCCCTGGTCATCAAAGAAACTATCCTAAAGATACTTCGTAAATACAGATAATTTTGTGAAGTTGTTGAATGGTACATTTAACTCCGCCTATGTTTTATAGCCGGTCCCAAGCCCGGATAAAGGAGGAGGATTGTGTTAGGCCCCGACAGCCAGCGTAAAATCCTGTCGAATCTCATGAACCTGGATCAACGAATATGGCGTCGTATGATCCATGTAGCCGACCCCACCTAGTGGGATAAGGCTTTGTTGTTGTTGTTGTTGTTGTTGTTGAATGGTACATTTCTATGAGGTTCTTGTTTTAGCTTAAGGTTTGTAGGGGTCCAATTGTTTCAACTTTCTGCATCCATTGTGATAATCTTCAACCCTTTCCTCATTTCTGCATTTTAATACACAAAAGTTCTAACAGACATTCATGATATGTGAGTTAACAAGGAATGAGAATCCATGAAACATTTAGATCAATGACAAAATCAAACATAAAAAGAGTCTTTAAGGGCAAATTATCATAGGAACATGAACCGCATTCTGAAATGAACACAATAACCCAGTTCTCAGGTATATATATTTGAATGACAAAGACAGATCTCACAAAATAGTTAACCGACTTTAAGGGCACTTCTGGAGGCGTAGGCTCTATTGAAGACATCTCGATCACAGCTCTTTCGTGCGACCCAACTGGCCTGTATTTCCGTCCACTCTGTGGAGGCATTTCCTCATCAGCACTCCCAGATCCACCATTCTCCATGGTCAACTACTTGAAAGAAACACCAGCAATCAACTTTTCTGCAGGTCGTCAAGGATAGAACAAAAAATCAGTCAGTAGCAAACCAAATTTTGTTGGCATATACAAACTCAAATTCCAATTTATCACACATGATTCCACTGAACCCAACAATCTATTAAAAATGCATAGCAAAGGTACAGGAGAAGTCCCAACTACTATAATCGTAAGTTAAGTCGTTTGGAGTGGTTATAAAGAAAACTCGCCCCCAACAAACATTTCCACAAAATTATAACACGCTGACGTTCTTCATGCACTTTAAAGTGGTTTGATGTTCTCGATCCGACATAAACGAAGGAGCAATTCAATTAAAATAACAACTAGAGTGCTCATTCGAGCAAGATCACAGCGCCCAATCGAAAAGCTCACAGTTCCACGAATCGAATCTCTCCAATCTCTCACGACCTTTCCTCGAACCCCGGAAGGCCATAATTGCCACTCGTATCAGAACAAAGATCGAGATCCAGATCGATGAACGACCAGCCCGGCAGAAGACTTACGAATATCAAAAGGGGCGTGCAGGAACGTTACTTCTTCAGATGTGAGATCCGATGGGGCGGACGAGCAGAAGTCGTCCTCCTCCTCGCCGCCGCCGCCGCCGGCGGTACCAAGCAACGGCCGGCGTCAACGCCGGCTGACGCGGAAGGGGAGTGAAGTACGCGGGCTCGCCGGGGACGACGGCGCCCGGCGCGGAAAGGACAGCGATTGGGCAAAGGAGAAGAGTGCGGAGGGCGACCGCGAAGGCCGAGGTGGGGAGAGAGAGAGAGAGAGAGATGGCGAGCGAAGAGGTCGGGTCGGGCGACCACGCAGGTGGGAAATGAGTTTTGGGGATCTTTTTATCTTTTTCAGTTCATTTTCTTCTTGTCTTCTTTTTACCACCGGAGTGGTCGTCTTTGACTCCGCGCTTTTCAGTCTTATTTTTACCGAGTAAAAGTAATTGCAGACCGAAAATATAGCGATAGAAATTATTAATAATTTTGATTTTGATTGCAAAAAAAAAACGAATATATTATTTTATTGATGGTAATTATCATAAATCAGAATTCAACCAGCGACAGCGCAAAGACTCATTCCATCTCGAGCTTTTTTTATTTTTTTTATTATATTATATTTTTCTATGTCTTAGTATTTATTATTTAAGGATAAAAAAGTATTTTTATTAAAAAAATATAAACTGATTGGCCATTTTGTTAAGGTAGATGTTGTCTGCAAGCTAATTGGCCATTTTGTTACGAGTGAATTAAATCAGGTCAGTTTTTCAGTCACAAAAAAAATCACCAGATATTTTGTTATGATAATTTCCATGTCAGTTTTTTTTCAAGTAATCACTAAAATTATTTAGGAAAACAAGACACCATCCTAGGTTAGTTTTCGAACCTTTACATATTTTTAGAACTCAAAATCATAAAATGAAACAGTATCAATTTGAACCATATCCATAAAGTACTTCTGGGCAAGTGAGAAAACTCTAAAAAACTTTCTAGCGCGCTCCGACTTTCGAGTATCTTCTTGCTCAGTTTTATGGTTTAACTAAAGTGTAAAGCTTGACATTAAAATTTAATATTTTCATATGTAAAATATAATAAGAATTAATAAATCATATAAAACTATTATATGCACAATAAAAGATGATGGCTTGTTAATTTGTAATACGAATAAAATATATTTAGATAAGAAATGAACTCCTATAATTTTTTGGACAAGGTTTTTTTTTCTGATTTTGATCTATTAAAAAATCATCATAACAGTTGAACTCCTAATTCTCATTTCTTGGGATTTAGTAGAATTTTCTATATTTTCTTGGTTGTTTGAATTTTTTCTTACATCTCAAAAAAAAAATAGTTGAAGTACAAAATTTCCACAAAAGAATGTGGATCATGTCTCCAAATGGCAAAGTTCAAGGCACAATTCTAGGCGGAGGAAGTTTTTTATTATTAACTCTCGAATAACAATCATCTACAACAACCTACAAGAAAGCAAGAAAACAATGGGTAATGGATTTTCCCACACTCTACACTGATACTAAAGCCCTATGCGAGCATCTTCTCATACTCTACAAGTAAGATCTACCTATCTTCTCGTAACAAACTTCAACCAGATCTTAGAACCATTGAAAAAACGGGTAATAGACCTTTTAATCATCACATCAATGTATAAACTCATGCAACCTTCGTGACTTTCACAATTTTGATCAAGATTCCCATGAAAGGAATATACTTATAAAAGGTACATACAAATATTCAATCAAGCCATATGCAATGTGAACTATCATACAACAATCCCCAAAGTCATAAAATCGATTTCAACTGGAGACGTAGCTGGGATTCTCTCTTAATGAGAAGTCTCGCATCTTGGCATTCTGTCCGTGACTACTAATTAAATTGAGAAAGTTCCTTTGCCGCGCACGGGCGCAGATGGCTACACTTATTTTAATGTTATTTCGTCGGACATTTACTGCAACTTCCGACAGCGTTTCCGTTTGTTGAAGCTATCCTTCGGAAGTTTAGACGCATTTGTTTCCCATGACTCCAGCCGTCGGAACCTCCCGTGGCTCGAGCCGTGGGTAAATAATTACACCGTTTCCCACGACTAAAGCGGCAAAAAACTAAAAATAATATTTTTAATGAAGTTTTACAATAAATTACTCCAAACATCATACCCTTTTGTAAGCTTAATTAGATGACACTGCACACATTCCCCATGCATCAAACCTATCAAATACCTCACACCATGACACAACAACAACAACAACAACAAAGCCTTATCCCACTAGGTGAGGTTCGGCTACATGGATCATGCGATGTCATTCCGCTCTATTAGTAACTAAACCTTTCGGTATATTATTCACCAATAGATCTTGCTCTATTAGTTCGCCAAGTGTTCGCCTTGGCCTCCCTCTCCCTCTTTTAATCGAACTCCAGATTATTTGATCTACTCTTCTTACTGGCGCGTCTAATGGTCTTCTCTGAACTCGCACCATGACACACCCAACAAAAAAAAATTCATACTTTATTGGAGCATCGTGGTTTGTAATATCAGCCTTACAAAAAACATAACATTCTTCAAAACCTCCATGAATGAGATTGTCACGCTTTTATATCTCAAACAAAGGTTAGTAGCAAAAATTGTATGCATCCAACACAGTTCTTCACCTCCCAACCTATACATACTCCACATGGAACCTAACAACATTATCATAAGAGCTAAATGCCACCTAGTTCAAGAAGAATACTACGATTTTCGTGAATGAATCCAATTTGGAGATCATAATACAAACTTCTTTCACATCAAAACAATTGTGCAAAGGAAGATCCAACCCATGAATACTCTTCTCGTTGCTAGATATCTCATGCATTCATCCTACAACATAATGGTTGAACAACATTACAAAATTATCCACACTAAAAAAGTAAAAATGGTCCCTTCTTTCCTTCATGGACAAGCATGGGCGGACCCATGTAGAAAGTAATGGGGTCAATTGACCCCATTAAGTTTAGGAATTTAATTATATATGTGTACACATATATCTATATATTTATATAACTTTCATTCCATTAAGAAATTATATCTAGTAAGTTATTTTGATTCAATTTTCTATTTTGAATGAAATCTTATATATTTATTTCATAATTACAATTTTACCTTATCATATAATAGATTAATAACTTTATTTATTTATTTAGCCATATCCTATTCATTGATCAATTTAATTTGTGTGATTTAAGCAAATCATTACTACTTTCAACTCATTTTCTTGTACATCAATGAACTATAGAGAATGAAAATGATAATTGAGCAAAAATAATGCAATCCTTATATATAAATGAGTTATAATAATCATATTTACTCTTTAAATTTTTATTACTCTTTCTCATAATTACCAAATGGGTTAATTGTAGTTTAGCATATTGGACAACAAAAAAATTGATACATTCGATATATTTTAAATCTTTTTAATTTATTATTATTAATTAAATATTATATTTTGCACCTATTAAGTTAGGAGTCCTAGGTTCGCCCTTGTAGACAAATTCCTTTCACAACATCTACACTAAGCTCAAATGACAATAAGCTAACACTAGGCAAAGTTGATAATGCAATCTTTAACATATGCTAATTCAAAATTGCCAATTAAATTCACCATAAACCAACATAAATTGGGGTATTGTCCATGCATCTGGATTCAACTTTACAAGAAACATCTTCAAGAATGGCCACTCGATTATGAATGTAATCAAATATTGATCACTCTAGTCCCGAAGGTCGGTAATATACAAATGTTGTATGAACATAGGCCAATTAGCCTTTGCAATATTTACTATGAACTACAAGGCTACAATATAACTAAACTCGTGTTTTCATTGAAGTCGATCTTCACCTTGAAGCATGGTATAGATGACAAAATAGTAGCCATAAAAGAGTTGATCCATAACATACGTGAGATGATAGTCAATTCATCAATGTTTTCAAAACCGGACCGGACTCATCACCGGGTCACGATTGAACCGGTCCGATCAGATTAAACTGGATTTTATTAAAATAATATTATTTATAATAATTATAAAAATATAGTATAAGTTATATGATCTAGTATATGAATATTATACTAATAACTTATTAAAAATATTAAAATTAATATAACATAATTGTTATTAATTAAAAATTTTATAATGATAATATAAATAGACTAATAATAATTTAATATATATCATTTAATGATGATAGATGTTATATTAATAAATTTTATCTTAAATTATTCTTATTTCTTTTTTTGTTTCTGCTTTCCTTTTTATTTCCTTTATTTATAATTTATGATAAGTTTCCAATCTAATATTATTCAATTTTAAATAAGAATCTTTTTTTATTTCAATTCAAATTTAATTGTATATATATGATATTCCCTCCTCTTAACTTTCCTTATATTCATTTCCTTTTTTCTTATTTAACTTTCCTATTTTTATCATTTTTTTTAAATTTTTCTTTCCAAAATTTGCATTGGCTCGGTTCAATCGGTTTTATCCGGTTCAGTGTCAAAATAATTTTTGACACCTAATCGGCCGGGATCATCTGCCGGTTCATGATTGAACCAGTCGGTTCAGTCTGATTTTTAACAACATTGCAATTCATGCCCATCACACACGCGCGCAAACACATACGCTCTCAAACACACACACACACACATATATATATATATATATGTATGTATTCGTTGTTTGCCTAATATAAGAGCAACAATCATGGATGCTTAGCTACCAAACTCCAAGTCAGGTGGAATGGGAAGCTCATCAAGTAGCCAATGGTGCCCATTTTACATCTTCATCCTTAGCATAACCATTTGAGCCATCTTGTCAAATACACAATGCACAACAATATGTGATAACCAATCAAAATATGAAAAGTCAAATCCTTAATTTCACACTTATGACATTATTCTATTTGCACGAGTCGAGGCACGACTTACAAGTCATCCATATTTTTTCCAAGTATCTCAAGTGGCGAAGCCAACAATAATTTTCACTAGGTTCACTAATTAAGAACCACTAGAAATATTTTGAAACCTTTTATGCTCACATAAATTTTGTTCTAAGTTTTTGAATTAATTTTCTTTAGCAAAAATTTCCAATTGAAGCCACCCACGTATATAGACTTTTATAAATAAAAGAATTTTAAATGACAAAAATAGCAAACTAAAAAAGGTAAATAACAAAATTTTAACATATATATACTCCATAATTCATACTATCATAATAAAAATAATAATGTTTAATATAAAAGATGAGATGATTATTTTAACAGATTGATCTAGTAAAAAATTCATGTCAAATAACTTTTAATAATGATATAATTATCATATGAAAAATGTGTTACAAACAATGACATACAACTCTAATAAATCACATATATCTAAAACAATCATATATAAAATAATAAAATATTTTACCTGGCTGGAAGATATGAAATTAAATTAATGGCATATAAATTCACAAACTAATGAATTATTTTAATTTTTTTGTATTATATTTAAATTTTACAAAAATAAATTTAAAGCTACATAAAACTTAATAAAAAGATGGAAAATGATATTGAGCACCATGTATTTATGCTTAAAAAATTGGTTTAATAAATGAGATTATTATTAGAAAACACAAGTTTTGAACCTGACTAGGAGCACAATTACTTACGTTGCCACCAACAGAATCGTGGTAAGATTTTGACTTATTTGAACAAACATTAGAAATATACAGCTTCAAATATCAGTGCCTGCATGTGGCGTGGGCGGGCATGTGGCTCTGTCTTTGAATACCTCAACCCATAAAAAACAAAATATCCTTTAATGGTTGGTACCTCACAGTTCCCATGATGTAACGCCCCCAAAATCGTCTCTCCAACCACGTAGGCAGTCAGGTTGATCTCGGGAGCGCTACACTGCACATTACACTATTGACAATGACCATTCAACAAAACGTATACGTGGCATCAATATTATAAAAAATATAATAGAAAACTTTATTGCGAAAGTTCAAACATCTCAAAGGTAGAGATAATTAATGCAGTCTACAACAAAATAAGATAAGACCATAATTTGCAGTAAGCTCAACACGTAAAAGGAAGTTCAACAGGCGGAAGAAATTCGATAGACGGAATAACATGATGTCTATGAATAATAAAAATAATTATCAAGCTAAATGCAATTGATGAGACTTGATGATAGAATTAGTCATGTGCAACATCCTCCAAGCTCTGAGCATTCCCACACCTCATTAAGCAGCATTCTCACCTGCAAAATCCCAATGCAGGGGAATCAAATACCCGTGAGCAAAAAGCCCAATACAGTAGAAGCATAGCCGATGAAAATAAGGATCAATGATAATCATATAAAGAATGTATCAGTGATGAATAACAATATACTTTGGTTTCTATACATTGATTATAAAGGGCATGTATCATGCTTTACCTATATCTATATTTGTACTCCGTTTTTTACTATGACTATACTTTGTCTTTACAGTACTCTGTATTATCTGTATCATGCTGTGTTCCATACTTTACTATACCATGTTCCATACTTTACTTTGCAATACTTTGCTTTACATTGGGTTACTGTGAGTTGCACTACGTCTTTTACATTATTATAATGTCCTTACTGTTAGTTGTCCTATGCGAGCTCGACTTTATTAGATTGGGATGCCAGAAGTTCCTCTTTAAATCTGTAAAGCCAGTAAGCCCATATTGGGAAAGAGATGTGACAATGCATCACCCATTTTGAAATACAGATGGGAGAGGACCTACACTTCAGGAACAATGGTCATTTAAGAACTTGTAGGTTCACTGTCTCCTCAACTAGCTACATGTCCCTCTGGCTCAATACTATGTTCTTTGAGGGGAAGGAGTGTGACAATGCATCATCCTTCTTCGAGATACATGTGGGAGAGGACATGTGATCTCAGGAACAGTGTTCATCGAAGACCAATAGGTTCGCTGTCTCCTCAGCTAACTAGTTGCCCTTCTCTATACAATACCATGATATTTGTTTGATACATTGAGTCGGCACATGGCAATCCCATATTTCATCCTTACTTCACTTGTCTTTATGTATCTTTATTGAAGTTTAGAAATCAGAAGAGAGAGATTCCTCTTATAAAAAATGACACATAATGTCGACTCACTTTATTCTTAATGTCAAATAGTGACTCCTCCTTAGATGAGATAAGGCTCATTGTAGTCTTTAGAGTCTTGGATAATGTTTCAAGAGGTTCTACCGAAAACGGGGCCCAACTCAAGATGGATTGCGCTCAACGGAAAAGTTCATCATTTTGTTCGACAAAACACGGGCTGGGTTGAGGAGAACTCGGGATGAGTCTCTATCGGGGAATCGATGCGCACGGCCTGGTCCGAGTTGAGGCTCGACCCGGGCCGGGTTGTAGTGGTACGCCGATTTCTGGCTGGCGATCCAATTCGGTAAGGCCCGGACCGGGTCGGTATCCGACTCGGTCGGCTTTTTGGCCGTACTCTCACGACATCACCGACGAGACGGCACGGTCCGGGTCTACTTAGACTCGGACCGTGTCTGTGTATGACTCGGGCTGGGTCACTGATGATGCGGGCCAAGTTTCAGACCCGCAAATCTACGCCGATCGTCTTCTCCATTTCCGACGACCCTTCGGCCGTCAAATCAGGAAGACCACAATATGGAAAATAACTCTATGACATTCAGGATCTTAACAGTACCCTAGTATGCATCAATAGATCTATATTTTTTCGTCTAGGGGGATTTAAATCTAAGGTACCTTCTTTGTTCGACTGTTGAAGTTCGTTGGTGATTTTCGAGTCGTCCGTTCAATCGTCGGCCACCTCCGGTCATTCCTGGTCGACGAGGAGGGTTCGCCTAACTCCTGCACACGTCGAGGGAGAGTCGCCGTGCGTCGAAGGGTCGTCAGATCGTTGCTTCGGTGCGCCGCCTCTGTTCCGCCCGTGCGTCCGCTCATCGTCGAAGAAGATGAAGAAGAGAAGAACAGGGATGGCAGCCGGCGGGATGTCCAAGGGTGCGCGAGGGTTGCCCTCGCGTCCCTTCTTATAGCCACAGTCGGCCGAATTCGAAATGCGCACGATCAGGGGAGGAATTTTCTCCTCAGGTCGGTCGTTTCCTTTTCTCTTCATTTCCTTTTTTTTGAATCCGAATTAGTTTCAATTTCTTCCATTAATTGCTATTGGATTTGATTTTTGATTCCTTTCCTTCTATGGAGATTTGCGGATGTTACACATCATCTATGAATGCATAAGAAAGTTCTTTGCACAAACAATAGATCATGTTCGCAGTCGAATCTTTAGTTGATGCAACAATTAATCTCTCCTTCGCAAATTGTCACGTTGGATCAATGAATTATGAAAGCAATATCAAACTATTTCATGTACATCGTACGCATACTACAAATTATAACCAAATAGATAGATCACATCACTCATGAATACACATACTCAATAAGTGCAAGATCATTTGATATGCCCTAAACTCAATTTAATGAATAGAATGCGTTGCCATGTAAAATGTAATGATACCTTTTATTATTGATATGTTATAATAGAATAATGTGTTAATGATTAAATATATTATATAATGCAATACTTGGAGTAATATCATTAATAAGTGATGTATGATGTGACGATACTACAAAACGTTCTGAATTCAAAATGTTCATCATGATATGATTAAAAAGATTGAACAACTTTAATTCTCATAGAAGTGATTGCAAGATATGCTTGGGGAGCCTAATATTACAAGGTAGTTGTATAGAGTTATATTAAACTAAATCTTGTAAGAAATTACTTGAGTAAGTGAATTAGTTGAACTGACTCACTATGAGTATATCATAAGTGCTAATACGTCGTCACAACAATATATGATCCTCAAATTATATATATTGAGATTGATGAACACATTCTTTTTATGTTTTACTTTAATCATAAAAACTCTTTAACTCGAATCAAATGCTTTATATTGTTTGCATAAAGAATATGCAAATTAAATTTAATATTTCTGATGAAATTTTATGAAATCGTGCTAGTTAACTTAAGTCAGGATATAATCATCATATTGAGATGAAAAGCTAATTATCTTATATGTGATATGAAAATGCTAAAACATATTTAAAAATGTGTGATATCTTAAGTTTTACCTACTGATCATATTAGTAATACGAGGGATTTGATGTGTACTAGCTAACGATAATAGTAATATAAATTTAATGGATCACAAGCAAAATGACTACACTATAATAATTTTTGTTACAACATTTTCTCGTAGCTAGTTTTATATTTTTTTTGTCCTCATGTAATTTTATGGTTGGATTTTAATCTACCCTATCCATTTTTTTTGTGAAATTCATTTGTTAGAATAAGATGAGGCCCTCATGATGAATATTTAAGTTTATTTAATTAGGGTTTTGTGGTTTTCACTTGGAAAATGCAAAAATCGTTGGTAGTAAATCAAGTACTTTTCGTTTGAAAACATTTTTCTTGTGCTAATTTTTTGGATATCGCCAATGAAACTGCTGGTGACATGCACAAGGAAATAAAAGTACGACAGGTGAAAATATTAATGTTTGGTATTATATATATGGTATATATATATTAAATTTTCGAATTATTGTAATATAATATTTAATGGTTGGGTTAAAAAAAACAGCAAAAATCCAGTGCCCCATAGGGCCAAGAGAAGGGGCATTTGTAGCCGGTTGCTGCTGTTGGCCTGCTGCTCTCTTCGGACTCAGAAGCCGAAAAGCATGGCCCTTTCAAGCTTCTTGATCGGAAGCCAAGCCATCTACCGACCCGCAAAGCTCACCTCTTCACCCTCGCATCCCTCCTCTCCTCTCGCGGCCGTCCGCTGCCGTCCGGCGTTCCCTGCCCCCGTTCCCCGCCCCTTGGATTCGCAGCTTCGCCCCTGGCGCGCACGGCCTCGGACAAGCGTCATATCCAGAGCGGAGGAGAAGGAGAAGGGCGCCGCTTCTCCAGCCAAAGCTCGTGAGCGTTACGAGGTTCGTACGAGTCACCGACATGAGCAAAAAGATAGAATCTTTACTTATTTTTCTTGTATATAGCTGTTTATTCGATACGAATCGGATTTATACTTCTCAACAGTCGCCCTGTATGTCCATAAAAAAACAAGTCTTTACTTAATTTCTGTTTTGATTCTCCGATCATTTGGGCTCTATGGTTCTCCATCTAGTTCGAAATTTGATAAAAAAAATATAATAATAGCAAGTGTACTGGAAGAAACAGTTCGTCTGAAATTAATTCTATTTTCTCGTCTTTTAACCATTTGCTATATCGCCTCAGAATTAGCTGGAGTTTTTTTTATTGCGACAAGGCTTTCTATTGTAATTCCTTGTGCCTTTCTCGGTCATTTTTGTGCTAATGCCACTACTTAATTTTAGTTAGATTCATAATTTGCAACTCGGGCAGATGGTCATGTGGTTTAATCCTCGGATTGAGGGCGTTTTCTGATGATGTCTGCGATCAATATGCAGTGAAGTGAGGTTGCGAACATTATTGAACTTATATGATGTACTCAAAAGTGTCATTATCGGGAATGCATTATGGACACATAATTATAGTACATGAGGACGTTCTGTAATTTTTTAAAAAAATGACATGAAGATAAGAGTTAATGCCAGAGAAACTGGGAGGCGAAGAACTGGCATTTTGTACACCTCACGTTATTGCTCTGAATCAAAAGTGTCAGATATATCCTTTCTTGGAAATTGCATTTGGATTTAACCAGCTCCATTTTGGCCACAGTGATTCCTGTGGAAATTTCATTCTCAGATATGTGATTCCTTTTCCCAAGTCCGGATAAAGGAGGGTTGTGTTAGGTCCCGACAGCCAGCGTAAAACCCTGTCGAATCTCATGAACATGGATCAACGAATTGGCGTCGCATGATCCATGTAGCCGACCCCACTTAGTGGGATAAGACTTTGTTGTTGTTGTATATGTGATTCCTTTTCTTAACGCAAACAATATAACTGATACCAAACTTCAATACACTTGCTGCATCTGCGAACTGAATAGCTTAAATGGATCTTGTTCACATTCTTTAACTTATTGGCAAATGTTGCATCATGATAGGCGTTATTCGATAGTTCAGGAACATGTGATCCTTTATGTTCAGTTGACGAAGCAAGCTCGGATGATTTTGAGGCTAATTACAGGCCAAAGACTGACCTGTTGAAAGCTGTTACCATTATTGCATCAACTTTGGCAGGAGCAGCTGCAATAAATCATTCATGGGTAGGAGCTAATCAGGTTTGTACTTCATCTTACTCGTTCATCTTATGATATATTCTGTTAAAAGTTATTCATAATTAATAGCTACATGATTATGTCAGACTTGGTCCTTCAAGTATACTATGTCATACATCTTTCTTTTCGTCGTTTAAAGTTGAAACAGACATAATTGCTGAGACTGTGCTCATTGTTGAAGGACAAGTTAATTAAATTATACTATTTTACAGGACCTTGCTATGGCTTTGGTATTTGCCATCGGTTATGCGGGTATTATATTTGAAGAATCCCTGGCATTTAATAAAAGTGGAGTTGGATTGCTGATGGCTGTTTGCTTATGGGTTATTCGGAGCATTGGGGTAAGATGACTCCATGTAATTTCAAATGAAAATGTTCTTTTCAGAGTCGTCTTCCAGATTGCAATCTAGTTGTTGTTCTGATTATACTGATCAGCATTTACTTATATGAATTGTCATGACATTTTACCTGATTGCATTTGTGACGAGATGCCATATTCCATTTTGTAGGCTCCGTCAACTGATATAGCTGTTACTGAGTTGACACGTGCATCTGCTGAAGTCAGTGAAATTGTTTTCTTCTTGCTTGGTGCAATGACCATAGTGGAGATTGTCGATGCACATCAAGGATTTAAGCTGGTTACTGACAATATAACAACACGCAATCCTCGTATGCTCCTTTGGGTGGTGGGTTATGTATTTTGTTTTTTAAGATTCTTATACAATCCACTTTGTAGCTTTTACCATGCCCATATTAATCTTGTAGTTTGTACTAACATGGGAGTGAAGAATTTATAGAAATATTGAAAAAGTTCGAAAGAAATTTAAACTCTTAAGTTGTTTTTTTCTGCTTAGAGCTAGCAATTTGTTTGCCATTTTCATGCTAGATGCATACTCTATATGATCCATGTGTTGACAACTTCATTTTTGGATTTCAGGTTGGTTTTGTAACTTTTTTCCTGAGTTCAGTTCTTGACAATCTAACATCCACCATTGTAATGGTTTCCTTATTGCGGAAACTAGTACCTCCTTCAGAATACAGAAAGTACGATTTTCTGAACTTCCAAACTTTGTGTTGACTATGGCTCATTTATATCATCCTATAATCTTTCTGGTTATGATGGTATCAACCATTCAAAGTTTATTTATATTTGTTCACTTGTTTTCTTATGAGTCTCAATGAATATGAGAATAAGTACTAAATGAAAAGTCAAATCTTACACATGATAAGTTGGGTGCTTCAATTGTCCTTGCCTCCACATGACAATATACACGGAACACACTATAATTTCAAAAGTGATAATGGTGTAGATGTCTTTTCTATTTTTTTCCCTGTTGTATCATTGGAAACTTGGTTCTTCGCTAGGTGCTAACTTGGGATAATTTATGTTAACTGAAATAGTCCATATTATGACCTAAAACAATGATATCACAATCTCTATCAGCAGTTTTCTTTTGTTTTTTTGGCAACTTATTGTTGTTTTGTTTCAAATTTTTATTCCTACAGATTTTGCTGCAAATTAATTATTTTGGTGTCTTGTCTTCTGATTTGACACAAAATTATGTATTTTCTGCTTCATTGTTTACATTTGATATTGCACTGTAATGTTCGTGGTTAACTGAAATATTGTCTGCTAAATTTTTACATCCATATTTTTTTGTTAACCTTTCTTAGTTACTTTTCATCTTTAGTATATAATTTGACAGATTTTTAGGAGCTGTTGTTGTTATAGCAGCAAATGCTGGTGGTGCATGGACACCAATAGGTGATGTTACAACTACCATGTTGTGGATTCACGGTCAGATCTCCACTTTGAACACAATGAAGGTGAACTTTTTTGTCATCTGGCATCTGATTTATGATTTGTTAAATCTATTAACCCCTGTTCCTTTTTCTTTTGAGAGAACATTAACCACTGTTCTTAATATTAAATTATAGTAATATGTAATTTGACCGTTTTTTGTTATTTTCTGAGTTCAGTCCTTTTCCACTCAAGTCAAAAGATTAGTTTATATCTAATTGAAGATACATTCACTTGTTATTTTTTATGATAGGACTTGTTTATTCCTTCAGCACTTTCATTGGCCGTTCCACTTGCCCTTATGTCCCTGACTAGGTACTTAAAACCCATGTACTCTGTCGTACAAGTGTTTTAAATTTTCTGTTTCTTGCAGTAAGTTTTTTGTTTGTTCTGGTGTATAGTGAAGTCAATGGGACAGCTCAGAAATCTTCCAGTGTTTTGGCATCAGAGCAGATGGCTCCTCGTGGGCAGCTAGTTTTTGCTGTCGGTATAGGGGCTTTATTATTTGTTCCAGTATTCAAATCTCTAACAGGGTTACCTCCTTATATGGGTATGCTGCTTGGACTTGGAGTTCTTTGGCTTCTAACTGATGCAATTCATTTTGGCGATTCTGGAAGTCAAAAATTGAAAGTACCACAAGCCTTATCTCGAATTGATACTCAAGGAGTGCTTTTCTTCCTGGGAATACTTTTGTCAGTAAGCAGGTAACACATAATATTGCTAAAACATATTAGTTCTTGCTGGACCACATGTTTCTTTGCTAAAACATATAAGAAGATGCACTTCACAGCCATGCTGAGTTTAATATTTGCATTTTCTAGCTTAGAGGCTGCTGGTATCTTAAGGGAGTTGGCCAATTATCTAGATGCCCACATCCCAAGTGTTCAGTTGATTGCAAGTGCGATAGGTGTAGTCTCTGCAATCATAGATAATGTTCCGCTTGTGGCGGCGACAATGGGAATGTATGACCTGACCTCTTTCCCACAAGATTCTGAGTTTTGGCAGCTTGTTGCCTTCTGTGCTGGAACTGGAGGGTCCATGCTTATTATAGGCTCTGCCGCCGGAGTTGCATTCATGGGGATGGAAAAAGTTGATTTCTTTTGGTATCTTCGGAAGGTAAATGTATTAACTGCATACACAATCTTTCCAGTAATTTCATTAAGAAGCTGAGATCTGTTAGTTAAATTCTTTCTGCCTTTGAAAGCTCGGTTTGCAATTTCCTTAAACACTTTATTTTTCTTGCCATACTGAAGCTTCCTCACTGATAAATTATATATGTCAAAACTTCTTGCTGAACGCTATTTACATCAACAAACCTCTTGACTCATTCTTTTTGCAAAAACATTCTTTTCCTCAGGTAAGTGGATTCGCCTTTGCCGGTTACACTGCCGGAATTGTTGCGTACCTGGCAGCTCAGAACTTGCATCTCTCTCTTCCGAATTATTTGGCTGAGATTCCGTTCCTCTCGGGCCCGTAGATCTCCCATATGCAGCTAGATTGTTTGGTTCGCAGGCAACTTAAAAACCAACTTAGTTTCCAGTGCTGCAGTTGATTTGCTTATCCTTTTTTATGAATGTTTTGTGAAGTAAACTGATTGCTGGGGAGAAACAGCAATATGGAAAGGGCAGAAACCGAAAAATTTTGGGTCTCTAGGAGAAAGACTGTAAATTCACAATAATTTCATCTAGAATTATGTATTGCTGCCTAATGTTTTTTTTTAATGAGGAATAAGTAGGAATTTGTGTCCAATTGCTGAGCCGAACTTGAGTTGGTCAGGCTAGGCATCATATTTTCTTTTGACTATTTTTTTCTAGCATTATCGGACTAATTCCTAAAAAAAATTTGAAGCAGAAATAAAAGAAAAAAAAATGAGACATCAATTCCTGAAATTTGAGGGATAAAAAAAAGGGTAGGGATAGACAACATAAAAGATGCTTCTCTTCTATTATTTGTACAGGAATAAGGTGCGGAGCATATGTTTGCTCCTTACCTGTTAAACATTGTTGATCTAAGATGTGATATAAAATTTGAATCACGTATATTTCGGCCACATTTTGAAATGCATACGTTGACAATCCTTAACCCTAATTTTGTTTACCCTTGCATTATCTTAGTAACTAACGTGTATTGTTTTTTCTTTTTAAAATCGTCCATCTAACTGATAAGTAATACTTTTTTCTTCATTTCAGGTGAGCTGAAATTTTAACTCAACAAAAAATTGTAAAAAATAATATAACTATATATCATAATCTATATATATATACATATATAAAGCTTATGCATTGAAACTTCTCCTAACATTGCAGTCTCATTTATCTATTTTCTAAATTTTTCCACTTATTTTAGTTTTCATTCCATTCAAATCCCTATGTATCATTACAGTACCATTAACTATAGTGCTTTAATAATTCATTAAGACTGTCTACTCACCACTAATCTCATATTCCAAACTCTTTTATTTCATTGCATTTAATGTCATAAATGAATAGTAAGGTCCCTTCTATTTCGTTTTCCTTGATTTTTTATTTTATTATGTCTATGTCTATTAAAATTTATTATTTTTATGCTTCATGCTCTCCATTCAGCGGTGGTATGTATATATATTTTTTCTTAATTTGTTGATATTTATCTTTTTTTTACTCTTTTTTCAAATCCGAATATAGTGGAATGACCATTTAATTTAATAATTAATTATATGTAACGCTCTAACTTTTCTTTCTTCCATCAAACGTCCGTTTATTGAACGCCAAATTTATTTATTTGTAGTGCCACCAACCATGGACGTCCTACATTCCAATTCTTTCTTTTTAAGTGTCAGTCATATATTCCCCAGCGACGAGGAAGACGAGGGGGATCAAGAGGGCACCTCGCTCTGCACCATGCAACGAGGCGAATGAGGAATGCATAGGCCTGCTCCCAGACGATGTCCAACACTCCAACCTAGCTCCTCTGCATGAGTTAAAAGATGGCCACCACAATCGTTGTCCTCTCCAAGCTATGGCACGACATTTCTCCTCCCTCTCGGACCTCTTGCATGCTCACCTCCCGCAATGTTTTCTAGGCAGCATCCTAGGATCAGCCATCAAGAAGAGTTGTGCCCTCTCCGTCAATCTCCTCGAGAGGGACTACCACTGTGAGACCTAGATCCTGTGCGATGGCGGCATCTTGGAGCTCACCATCCGCATGCTCAAGCTGCTCATGTGCAGGCTGACCATCTCGCCCAAGTTTGTTGGCCTCTAGCACCTCTTGGACCTCGAACTTGAGAATGTGATCATGACGGACAACTGTCACAACCAGTTCGATCGGATGATGTCCTGCTGCCGGGCCCTCTCAGAGGTTGAGAGTGTGCAACTACCACAAGGCTAGGAGCTTGGTGGTCTGACTTGCAAGTTATGTTTGTGTTCCGTGTTTGTTTTTTTTAAACAGGTGCCTGATGGTTGTTCATCAACATGGTTCTCATTTGGTGCAATATTCCCATGGTACCTGCAGCGAAATGAGCCATCATGCTTTGTTGTGCACAAACACAAGTTCTGCTTCTTGAGAAGCTTGAAGGAGAATCATTAGACCATGGTTTCTTCATGGAATTGAACTCCTTTCCTTTTTTTCTCAAGCTCGTGCAAACACCTTTCCTGGTCTTCCTTGCTGATAGGTAATGGGTGCGCATAAAGTTTCTATAACGCCCCCAAAATCGCACCTCCTGCCACGTAGACAGTTAGTTTGATCCTGGGAGCGCTACATTGCCTATTGCACTACTGACCTTGACTATTCAACAAAACAGCTTACGTGACACCAAATAAATAATAAACATAATGGAGAACTTTAAATGCAGAAATCCAATGGTCGAAATATTATAATGAAGGACTTTAATGCGGAAGTTCATGACGTCTCTTAATATAAGAAAATATGCGGAAAACATAATAAAACTTGTCGAAGGTTCAATGAGCAGAATAACATGATGTCTCTGAACTATTACAATAATTAAAATATATGTAGCAAGAAAACTTGAAGCAAAAGTGTCACTCATGTGCAGCGTTCTCCAAGCTCTGTGCCCTCCATCACCTCATCAGTTGGCATTTTCACCTGCAAAATTTCAATGCAGGGGAATAGAATACCCATGAGCATGCTCAGTACAATAGCAATAGACGGTGAAATAAGGATCGATGATGATCACTGAACAATATATCATTGATGAACAATTGTGTACTATGACTTCTTTATATTGACTAATAAGGGCCATGCATCGCACTTTAGCATTAGTCATGTCAGTGCTCTGTTCTTTACTATAACAATACTTCATCTTTGCATTACTCTGCTTTTACTTTACAATGTCTCTGCTATGCTATGCAATACTTTACTTTATAATATATCTGCTTTACTTTACAGTACTTTGCTTTACATTGCTCTGCTATGAGTTGTACTATGTCTTTTATCTTACTATAATATCCTTAAAGTTTGTAGTCCCATGGAGCTTGACTTTATTAATTAGAATGTCATAGGTGTCTCTCTGAATCTCTGATGCCAGTAAGCCCATAAAGGAAAAAAGGGGTGGATGTTAATACCTCACCCATTTCGGAAGGTAGGTGGGAGAATTCCTACGATCTAGGAATAGTGGTCAATTAAGAAACCTGTAGGTTCACTGTCTCCTCAGCTAGCTACCTGTCCCTCTGGCATAATATAATAAATCTCTGGGGAATGAGTGTGGCCATTGCATCACCCTTCATTCGAGATACAAGTGGGAGAAGATTTGAAATCTCAGGAATAGTGGTCATTGAAGACAGTAGCTCTGTCCCCTCAGCTAACTACCTATCCCTCTTTTGTTTTAACTCTGATCTTTGCTTTAAACTTTGAGGGGTGGCACATAGTAATCCAATGTATTTGTCTTTACTTTATTTATCTTTGATCATTGTGATATCTATGATTTAGGATCCAACTGAATGTTAATCTTTGTACAATTGGACTCAGTCAGTGTAGGTGAACTAATCAGAGTCTTAATTATGATTGGGAGTGAGTCAATCCGATTAGGTCAGACCAATGGGTCTGACTATCGGACCGATCGACTGTACCGTTCTCTGGCACCGGTCGACCGGTCCTCTGGGATCGGTTGATCGAGTTCTTAGTTGGACGTCTGTGAATCGGTCGGCCATCCTGGGTGTCGGTCATCCGTTCGTTAGGCCATGAAGATGCGCACTGCGCATCGGATCGGTCGACCGGTCGGATGTCCGGTCGGCCGATCGTAAGGTCAAATATGTCCGTTGACAGATAGATCGGTCGACCGCCATGGTGAGGCCGGTCATCCGATAATGAAGAACTCATATGAGTTCTGTACACAGACCGGTCGACCGTTTGATAAAATCAGTCGATCGGTCCCTGCGATAAAATAGGGCCGCCGAACTTCTCCATTAATTCTGGCGGTCGTCCGATCGTCAAATCGACATGACATGAATACGAATATTTAAGGTAACACTCTCAAGATCATAATGATATAATTCTTTGCATCAAACAATCCATAATTCATCGTCTAGGGATTTAAAATGCTAAGGTACCTTTTTGGTCCGACTATTAACATTTTCCGACAAACTGTTCGTCGTCCTACGTCGTTGGCCATTCGTTGTCACCTGGAAAGACTCGCCTGGCCCTCGCACACGTTGAGGAAGGGTCACCGCGTGTCGAGGGTGCGTCGGATCGATTGTTGTTCGCTTGTTGCCGCCTGCTCTGCTTCGCGCGTCATGTGTGCGTCGGTTGGCCGGATGAGAGGAAGAACGAGACGGCGAGGGAGGTGATCGGCCGAGTTCCAAGAGGGCGCAAAGGGCGACCCCCATCGCCCTTTATACAACCCTGGCCGACCTTTGGTCGGCCGAAGACGAAGCGACCACGAAATTAGGGGAAAATTTTCTCCCCTGCCGACCGTTCGACTTTCTTCCTTTTTTTTGTAGAAGTCGATGCGCTACATTATTACCCTCTAAAAAGAAAATTCATCCTAGAATTTGGATAAGAATTAGAACTTATCGAATAGTTTAGAAAAATTCTCTCGCATTTCTGATTCTACTTCCCAAGTTGCCTCTTTTCCTTGGCAATGCTTCCATGCCACTTTGACCAGTAATACTCTCTTCTTTCCTTGTTAATGTTCTTGATATTCCAATATCTCCGTGGGTTGTTCCTCATATGTCAGATCCTCCTTGAGATTTGGTTCCTCAATTTGGATCACGTTGGCGTAGTCGTGCTTGTACATCTGAAGTAAGGAGACATGGAAAACGTTGTGGACTCTGGCATAAGCCAGAGGCAGGACCAACCTGCATGCTGAGTCTTCAACCATATCTAATATCTCAAATGGGCATACATACCTTGGGCTCAATTTTTCCCGTTTACTAAAACGCATTACTCCTTTTGTGGGGGAGACCTTGAGCAAGACTTGGTCTCCTGCCTTGAACTTATGTTCTCGGCGCTTTTTGTCCGCGTAGGCATTTTGACGATCTTGAGCGGACTTCATTCTCTTCTTTATTAATTCAACCCTGTCCGTGTACTCTTGGGTATGTTTCTGTAGTTCTGCGTTCAAGACCTTCCTTTCTCCCACTTCACCCCACATGCTGGAGAGCGACATGGGCGACCATGCAATGCTTCACAGGGGGACATCTCTATGCTAGCATGAAAGTTGTTGTTGTAGGAGAACTCTATGAGAGGTAGATGCTTATCACAATTATCATGTCAATCCAGTGCGCATGCCCTCAGCATATCCTCCAGTGTCTGGATCGTCCTCTCTAATTGGCCGTCTTTCTGGGGATGAAAGGCGGTACTATATCGGATCCTTGTTCCAAAAGCATTCTAGAGACTCTTCCAGAATATTGATGTGAACTTGGGATCTCTATCAGACACGATGGTTGATGGGATCCCGTGAAGCCTAACGATCTTCTGCACATATAGATCCATGAGACTTTCAAGAGATTGTTTTACCTTGATGGGTAGGAAGTGAGTCGCTCCACTATTACCCAGATGACATTATGCCCTTTCTGAGTCCGAGGTAAACCCGTGATAAAGTCCATTGATATTTCTTCCCACTTCCACTGTGGGATGCCCAGACTCTTTAAGGTTCCTTAAGGTTTCTGGTGTTCCACCTTGACCTGTTGGCACACTATGCATTTGGAGACATATTCAGCTATCTCCTTCTTCATATATGGCCATCAGAAACTCTTCTAACATCCTTGTACATTTTTGTACTCCCTAGGTGGATTACAAACTCGGACTTGTGGCATTCATCTAGTACCTCCCTTCAGAGTTCAGGATTACTCGGTACCCATAGCCAATCACGGTACCTGATGCCACCATCCGAAGAGACTTTGAAATTGGTAGTCTCTAGGCTAGTCTTTATCATCATTGTCTGATATTCCGAGTCTTCTACTTGTGCTTCTATAATCCTTCCTATCATATTTGGTACTATTCGCTGCATCATCATTAGCGATCCATCGTGCTTCACTCTTGATGTCCATCTGAATAGTTCTTCCATAAGTTCGAACCGTCGTAAGTGCATGTAGGCCAATGATCCTTCACATCTTCGGCTGAGAGCATCAGCTACTGAGTTTGCCTTGCCAGGTTGATAGTTAATGGCAAACTCATAGTCCTTCAAGAACTCCATCCAACGTCTTTGGCGCATGTTCAACTCCTTATGTGTGAAGACATATTTCAAACTCTTGTGATCAGTATAGACCACAAATTCTTCTCCATATAAATAGTGGCGTCAAAGCTTGAGGGCGAACACTACTGCTGCCAACTCGAGGTCATGCGTTGGATAATTAACCTCATGCTTCTTCAACTGACTGGATGCGTATGCCACTACTTTCCCATGTTGCATCAATATGCACCCCAATCCTGTACCACTAGCATCGATGTAAACTACGTAACCACCGTTGCCCGATGGTAACGTTAGGATTGACGCTGAAGTTAGCCGTTCCTTTAACTCTTAGAAGCTTTCTTCACATTTGGATGACCAGATGAACTTTTCTCCTTTCCTTGTAAGCTTGGTCAGCGGCAATGCTATTCTAGAAAAATCCTTGATGAAACGTCTGTAGTAGCCGGCTAAATCAAGGAAACTCCTAAGCTCAGAGACATTCTTTGGTTGAGTACAGTTGGACACTGCTTCTATCTTTGCGAGATCCACTGCAACTCCATCTTTAGAGACGATGTGTCCAAGAAACATTATCTGCTCTTGCCAAAATTCACATTTAGAAAACTTCGCATACAGCTTCTTTGCTCGCAAAGTTTCCAACACTATCCTCAAATGTTCTTTATGTTGCTCTACACTTGGCGAGTAGATGAGGATGTCGTCCACGAAGATAATTACGAACTTATCCAAGTGTTCGTGAAAAGTTCGATTCATGAGATTCATGAATGCTGCCGGGGCATTTGTTAACTCAAATGGCATTACCAAGAATTCATAATGTTCATATCTTGACCGGAATGTCGTCTTTGGAATGTCTTCTTCTGCCACCCTTAGCTGATGGTATCCGCTCCTCAGATCAATTTTGGAGAACACCCTTGCTTTAGATAGTTGATCAAATAGATCGTTAATACGAGGTATCGGGTACCTATTCTTTATTGTGACTTTGTTCAACATTCTGTAGTCGATACAAACTCTTAATGATCCGTCCTTCTTTTTGACAAAGAGAACTGGTGCACTTTATGGTGAGACGTTAGGTCTGATGAAATCTTTATCCAGTAACTCTTGAATCTGGTCCTTCAATTCCTTCATCTCTGCTAGGGCCATACGGTATGGAGCTTTGAAAATTGGAGCGGTGCCGGGTGCTACTTCAATATGAAAGTCTATCTCCCTTCTGGGCGGTAGACCACTAACGTCATCAGGGAACACATCAGAAAATCCCCTCACAACTTCTATGTCTTGTGGAGTCTTCTTTGATTCTTCTACTTTGGTCACACTTGCTAGGTAACCTCTACATTCCTTTTGGAGTAACTTATGTGCCTTCATGACAGATACTATGATTTTTTGTTCTTTTTGTGTAATACCTCTGACTATAACTTTATCTGTACTCTGGGTGTCTATGATCACTTTCTTTTGCTTGCACAAAATGGATGCATCATAGGAGGTTAGCCAATCCATGCCCAAAATTATATCATAATCTCTCATAGGGATAATGATAAGATTTGCAGAATGGTTCTTTTTCTCTATCTCTATGGTTACATTATGAAAGTACTTGGTGGTAATCAGGGTTCCTTGTGGGGTCAATATATTCATCTTTTGTTCTAAGTTCATTGCTTTTAATCATAATGTTTTGGCACATTCTTCAGATATAAAAGAATGGAAGGCACTGAAATCGAACAGTACTTTAGTTGGTAAATCAGCTACGAATAGCGTACCTCAAATGATCTCAGCGTCATTCTGCGGAGCATCCTCTTCTAAGTTGAAGAGTCTCCCTTGCACCAACTGCTGTTGTCCACGTCTTGAATAATTCACTGCGATGTGACCCATTCCACCGCAGTAGTAGCATGCTTCAGACTTCATACGACATTCCCCAGCATGGGTCCTGCCACAGGTGTTACATAAAACTCGCTCACCTTGTGCGGGTGGTGCTTGAGGGGCTCTGAGAGGCTGCTGCCTCTGCTGCTGAGCTGGGAGCCTTAGCGCCTGCTGAGGGGGTCGCTGTTGTTGCTGCTGCTGTGGTTGTTGTTGTTGTGGGTAAGGAGCTTGCTGTGGAGGAGGTATGATTGTTGTTGTTGAGGGCGGTGATTCTGTTGAGGCACTGAGTATGGGTGGTACCAGTTATCCCGTCGTTGGTGTTGCCGGTTGTTCCCACGAAATGATTGTTACTGATGGGAACTCTGCCTAATATTCTGCTGAGCCCTCTTCTCCTTCAGAAGATCCTGATGGTCCTTCTCAGTCATGGTCGCTAGACTGACCGCTTCATCCAGGATTTTGCAATTCCCTAGCCTGGTTTGAGACCTCAGTGAGGGCCTTAGTCCATTCACAAAATGCTTTGCCAGAGCCAATTCATCCATAATCAAATTTGAGTATTTCTTCAATCGGACGAATTTGGTCACGTACTGGTCCACTGTCATGGTCCTTTGTTTCAGGTGCAGAAACTCCTTCTGCTTCAGGCCCTTCTGGAAGGCAGGGAAATAGCGCGTCTCGAATGCCTTGCGGAAGTCTCCCCATTCGACAGTCCTGACTGTCGAAAAACTGATGACCTTCTTTGCTTTCCATCATTCCTTTGCATCTTTCTGGAGAGTATCTCCAGCGAATAGGACCTTCTTGTTCTCAGAAACATCGAGGATGTCAAATTTTTCCTCCAATGTTTCTATCAACTGCTCAGCGACCTCGATACCTCCCTCCCCATTAAACGTCGGAGGTTTTGACCTCCAAAATTCTTGCAGTGTACAAGCAATGGGGGCTTGGCATCCCAGCTGCACTGGCGAACCAGGTAAAGGTGGGGAAGACGGAGGCGGATACAATGGAGGTGGAGGAATAAAATGGGTCTCTCCTTCGTGATACATTTCATTCTCACTGGTGGATGCTGATCCTCTTTTTTGAGAAGACATCTATAAAAAGATCATGGAAATGTTTGAGAAAAAGTGCATAATCAAATATCTTTAACAAGGATAAAAATCTTAGATCAAAATTTGAGACCATAATGCTCAACATTCACTAAAGAAAAGTGTTAATTTTTTTTTGATAATGTTAGCAAACATAAATATCTGTCTGAGGCGCACTAAGACCTTCACATTGAGAAATAACAAATATTAATCACTACATCTAGAAGGTTCCCCAAGTTCATTCCTCGGAATTCTTCTCATGCTTCGGAGGGTTCGGGCATTCTTCTTTGAAATGCCCATCTTGATTGCACAAATCGCAGTATGGTTCTGGATCAAACTGACTTATCGGGCTGGTTTCCCGAATTTGAACTTCTCCTCTTGGTTCAAGGGCTTCCTCTTCATCATCTGAATGTACACAAATTGGATTGCTAAAACGTCCTCCAACCATCTGTAAGTGTATCCTTCGATTCATTTCTTCCCGTGTCTCAATGGGGAAGAAGTGACGTGGGGAGGGTAACTCTGGATCATGACTTCCCACACTCTCTAAATCTGAATGCTCCTGTTCCTCTAGAGCAGGCTGTGGCAGAGTTGGAGGATCTAGGGCGTGCTCGTACCCCAACTATATGAACAACTCTCCTACCTCTATGTACGACTCTGATTATCATGCGACGTGGAGGCATCTATAAAATAAGTTAACTCAATAATATAAGTATAGTTCACATAAGAACGTACTTATTACTTACTTGAGGAGTGGAACCGTAGATACTTGAGAAGCTTACACATGACTTTACTTTGAGCTGTGTACAATATGAACAATAAATGCTATGCATGAACATCTACTCTACTATGATCAATGAGGGAGCCAAGAACTTAGACTCTGATACCAAACTGTAACGCCCCCAAAATCGCACATCTTGTCACGTAGGCAGTCAGTTTGACCCTGGAAGCGCTACACTGCCTATTGCACTACTGACATTGATCATTCAACAAAACAGTTTATGTGGCACCAAATAAATAATAAACATAATAGAGAACTTTAAATGCGGAAATCCAATAGTCGAAATATTATAATGAAGGACTTTAATGTGGAAGTTCATGACGTCTCTTAATATAAGAAAATATGCGGAAAACATAATAAAACTTGTCGAAGGTTCAGTGAGCAGAATAACATGATGTCTCTGAACTATTACAATAATTAAAAGATATGTAGCAAGAAAACTTGAAGCAAAAGTGTCAGTCATGTGCAACGTTCTCCAAGCTCTGTGTCCTCCATCACCTCATCAGTTGGCATTTTCACTTGCAAAATCTCAATGCAGGGGAATAGAATACCCATGAGCAAAGATGCTCTGTACAATAGCAATAGACGATGAAATAAGGATCGATGATGATCACTGAACAATATATCATTGATGAATAATTGTGTACTCTGACTTCTTTATATTGATTAATAAGGGCCATGCATCGCACTTTAGCATTAGTCATGTCAGTGCTCTATTCTTTACTATAACAATACTTTGTCTTTGCGTTACTCTGCTTTTACTTTACAATGTCTCTGCTATGCTATGCAATACTTTACTTTATAATATCTCTGCTTTACTTTACAGTACTTTGCTTTATATTGCTCTGCTGCGAGTTGTACTACGTCTTTTATCTTACTATAATATCCTTAAAGTTAGTAATCCTATGCGAGCTTGACTTTATTAATTAGGATGCCAGAGGTGCCTCTCTGAATCTCTGATGTCAGTAAGCCCATAAAGGGAAAAAGGGGTGGATGTTAATACCTCACCCATTTCGGAAGGTAGGTGGGAGAATTCATACGATCCAGGAACAGTGGTCAATTAAGAAATCTATAGATTCACTGTCTCCTCAGCTAGCTATCTGTCCTTTGGCACAATACAATAAATCTCTGGGGGAAGGAGTGTGACCATTGCATCACCCTTCATTCGAGATACAGGTGGGAGAAAACCTGAAATATCAGGAATTGTGGTCATTAACAGTAGCTTCGCTGTCCCCTCAGCTAACTACCTATCCCTCCTTTGCTTTAACTCTGATCTTTGCTTTAAACTTTGGGGGGTGGCACATATCAATCCCATGTCTTTGTCTTTACTTTATTTATCTTTGGTCATTGTGATATCTATGATTTAGGATCCAACTAAACATTAATTTTTGTACAATAGGACTCAGCCAGTGTAGGTGAACTAGTCAGAGTTTTAGTTATGATTGGGAGTGAGTCAATCCGATTAGGTCAGACCCATAGGTCTGACTATCGGACCGGTCGACCGTTCCTAATGGAGAACGGTCGACCGATTCTTTGGGATCGATCGACCGAGTTCTTAGTTGGACGTCTGTGAATTGGTCGGCCGTCCTGGGTGTCGGTCGACTATTTGTTAGGCCATGAAGATGCACACTGCGCATCGGATCGGTCGACCGATCGGATGACCGGTCGGATGTCCGGTCGATCGATCGTAAGGTCAAATCTATCCGTTGATAGATAGATCAATTGACCGTCATGGTGAGGTCGGTCGACAGATAAGGAAGAACTCATATGAGTTCTGTACACAGACCGATCAACCGTTTGATAAAATCGGTCGACCGATCTCTGCGATAAAACAGGGCCGCCGAACTTCTCCATTGATTCCGATGGTCGTCCGATCGTCAAATCGACACGACATGAATACAAAAATTTAAGGTAACACTCTCAGGATCATAATGATATAATTCTTTGCATCAAACAATCCATAATTCCTCGTCTAGGGATTTAAAATGCTAAGGTACCTTTTTGGTCCGACTATTGCATTTTTCGACGAACTGTTCGTCGTCCTACGTCGTCGGCCGTTCACTGTCGCCTGGCCCTTGCACACGTTAAGGAAGGGTCACCGCGCATCGAGGGTGCGTGGGATCGGTTGTTGTTCGCTCGTTGGCGCCAGCTCTGCTTCGCGCGTCGTGTGTGCATCGGTCGGCCGGATGAGAGGAAGAACGAGACGGCGAGGGAGGTGGTTGGCCGGGTTCCAAGAGGGCGCAAAGGGCGACCCCCATCGCCCTTTATACAACCCTGGACGAACTTTGGTCGGCGGGAGATGAAGCAGCCGCGAAATGAGGGGAGAATTTTCTCCCCTGCCGACCGCTCGACTTTCCTCCTTTTTTTTGTAGAAGTCGATGCGTTACAATTTATTTCATATTTCAAGTTGATTTCTTAGCATTACAATTTGTTGGCAACTTGATTTTTATCTAAGGTTGTTTAGGTATAACTTCTTAAGATAGAGACCTTTCTAGCTGCAAGCACTAATTTATATAGGCCTAATCATATAGATGACAAAGAGGTAGTAACTCAAAAATTTCCACTTTTGATAAGTAATTTTGTTTCCCACTACGTTAGTGTCAAACACATGCTAATAAATGCACTATTTGACGGCCATATGTGAATAGATTGATATTACTATTTACTTCATACTCACATAATATAGACTTACTTAATTTGAAAACTTACATATTACTTAAATGCATGCCACACACCTTACATACGGTTAAAAGATTAATTCATTCTATTGATTTAAATTTATAATATTTTCAAAATTTGTCTTGTCTAATTTGTATATGATCTATAGATTGAAATATTTAAATTCCATAAGGTTAATATATAAATGACGTGACAATTTGATGTTAACAAAATTATAAATATCATTCTCATGTAATATCCCTACTAATGTCAATTATCATTGACATTTTTATAATGCTAACAAAAGGAGAAGAACAAGAAACAAGCCAAATATAAAACCCAATTCCGTTTTCTTTTGTTGTCTACGCATTTTGATGTGGCAAATAAAATTAGACTAGATTGATATTACTATTTACTTCATACTCACATAATATAGACTTACTTAATTTGAAAACTTACATATTACTTAAATGCATGCCACACACCTTACATACGGTTAAAAGATTAATTCATTCTATTGATTTAAATTTATAATATTTTCAAATTTTTTCTTGTCTAAATGTATATGATCTATAGATTGAAATGTTTAAATTCCATAAGGTTAATATATAAATGACGTGACAATTTGATGTTAACAAAATTATAAATATCGTTCTCATGTAATGTCCCTACTAATGTCAATTATCATTGACATTTTTATAATGCTAACAAAAGGAGAAGAACAAGAAACAAGTCAAATATAAAACCCAATCCCGTTTTCTTTTGTTGTCCAAGCATTTTGATGTGGCAAATAAAATTAGACTCGTAACAAGCACACAATGCAAATGACCTTCTTGTGCCACTACAAGTCTTTAATTCCAAATTGGAGAGCAGAGTGAATGGTGCATGTTAGTTGAATGCTGAAGAAACGGTAAAGCCAAAAAGGTGTACATAAAAGATTTTGTAATTACTTTTTAAGTTGTTTTGGTGATTACTTTTAAGTAATAAGTATTTTTTTATCACTACGATATAAATGATAGAAATAAGTCATCAATAACATGTTATCCAAAACATGATAATTATGGGTCCATTCATTTATCTTCTTCACTTTATAATTTATATATAATAAAAAATAGCAAAAAAGTTAATAATCAATACGAAGTGTACGGAAATGTCCACTTGATTAATATAACTAAACATTATGGTTTTTCCCCCAAAAAACTATACTTCTAAAACATATTCTTCTATCATTTTTTCTATTTTTTATAACTCACATTCATTATCTTGGTAGTTGGAGTGAATTTTAAATATTCTCTTCATATATAACATTCCTTACTAATAACATGTTTTTTTCTCAACATAAAATTTAGTTATAAAAAATTGATTCCACTTAAATAGAATTATTTATAATCTTAGATGACATCCTCAATTTTGTATATCTTTTCTTATAAAACTAATTTTTAATTATGGTATGTGCAAGAAAGTTCCCAAGATTTCTTTTGCAACATATTTGAAATTTTAAATTCGTCCCATTGAAATTTCATATTAGAAAATTAATTTTTATGAGGTGAGAATTTTTTTTCTTTCGAAAATCATAATTATGCCATAAACTTTTTCTACTACATGATCATTTGGTTACTTATATAGTTTTGAGTCTGTTACAATTGTTTCATGGATTTAAAACTTATTTATCTTTTGTGTATCAAACTTGACAATAAAATTGCTCAAATAATAATTGTCAATTATTATTATTCAATTATTATTATATCAATTATAATATTAATTGAACATTAATTAAATTTTAATTTCCAAAAAAATATTAGAATAATATTGATTATTAAGCAATATTCAAATGTTATGCATGCATTCAATTGCACTATCAATTTGAATCACATATTGTGATATATTTTGTCTTTTGTACACATTATTTTAAAAAATTAAAGTAAAAATTAAGATTCATCGTACATATAGTAGGTCGCGCAAGGCGCGAGGGTGTTCCTTAGTTATAAAATATACTTAATATATTATGGCGCTATTTTCATTTACCTCCCTCCAGCTATCGCCTAATTTTTACATAAAAAAATGAGAAGGCAAAGAAGCAAATTGAAGATTGTTATATTGATCATTGTTTCTTTTTGGGTGGATGTTTAAAGTCAACAAGACAATATGGTACCCTAATTAATTGGACTTGTTCATGTTACTTTATCAATTATGCTCGAGACCCTATTTTTATCATCTCATATTTACGTGTTTAAACTTCACATTTCTATAATATATCAAATTGAATTATACTTGTGCTTGTTATTGTGAAAAAGTAGGATACATAATAACCTTCCCATTTGGTATAGGACTATTCTAACGTCCCGAGATTTTTTTTCTTTATCTGCTCAGAAGACTATCTCAGTAACGTCACACAATTCTATGACTTGACTATGACAAGTCAATATACTGATTTACAATAACAGAAGATCAAAATACAATAATTTTACAATATGCTGAAGCATCCTATACGATATTTATAGACCTTTGGATTATGAGCCTACAACTATCCAATAGGAGATCTTATTAATGTCCACAATAAGTTGTCTCAATCAAACTCTACTTTCACATTATCCTTTTATTTCTTTCTTTTCTCTAATTTTCAGAATTATTTAATTCCGTAATATTTTATCATCTATTTTTTAAAATTATTTAATACCGACAAATATTTATCACTTAAGTTTCAAATTAAATAATAATAATATTTTAATGGATGAAATATTTTTAAGTCATGACTCTCAATTCTATTTTATTTGGGAGTTCTATATCCATTAAACATTCTTTTGAATATCAAATTAAATTGAAATTCCTAATCCAAATCTATTATAATTCCTACTCCCAATAGGATTTAATCTTTCTTCTTTTTCATTTTCCTGTCTAACCATACTTTTAATCCTACTCTAATTCTAATTCCTTATTCAAGTAGGATTATCATTTCTTTCTATTCATATTCCTTTTTCAATTATATTCCTATTCATTCTCAAATTCTTCTTTTATCCATTAACTTGGGCTAAATTACTTTATAACCCTTATTAAAATCTTGGGGTGTTACAACTACGGTAAGGAATAAAGAGATGTTGCCACTTTTTTTATTCCCAAACAACGACTTGAAGCATTAAGATTTTAAATTATAGGATGTGGTTGGATGGTGAATTTTAAATTCTTATTAGTTATTGAGAACTGATGGATTAGATAAAAAAAGTTTAGATTTGTTGTTTGAATGAAAAATATAATGATAGAGGATTTAAAAAGTTGATTTGAGTGTTTAATAAAAAGTATGTACTAAGAATATAATTTATTATTTATGAGGTATACAAGTATTATAAATTAAATTATTATATATATTTTATTTAAAATAATAATTATTAACATATAAAAGTATTATATATAAATTATTAAATTAAAATTTTATTAAAAAACAAGCTATGTCATAATATATTAATATTACTTTTGATTAAATATTTTATATGTTAATAATATTATAACTTATGTAAATCTTAAGATCCAGATATAATATAATTTTCCTAAAAACAACTTAAAATTTTAATTAATAAAATTCCATTATAATAAATATAATATTATAATACAATTATAATGATTACATCAATTCAGTTAATTAATATGAATCTTTTATAATTTTATTATACTACAATACTAAGCAAAATATTATAACTAATTTATAAAATATTTTTAATTATAAGAGCTAAATAAATTTATTTCTAATAATTTTCTAAAAATATATTTATATATTATTAAAATATAATATTATACATATATGTATCTAAAAAGTAAAAAAAAGTCACCTAATTTTAGGAAAAGTTCTTGCCTTTGGCAAAAATTTCTCAAGTTTCAGTAGCAAACACAACAATAGAGTCACATCTTATGAATTTAGGAGTTTTAGTACACAAAACATCAAGGGCCATTTGGATACTGGAATTGGAATTTCTTCGAGTTTCAAGTGAATAGTTGACTTGACAGTAGTGCGTTTGAATGTAGTAAAATTTAATAATGATGAATAAAGTAATTGGTGTGATAGGAAAAAGTAAATGTGATAAGTTAATATCTGAATTAAAAATATGTATTATGAATATATGCTATAAATTTTTAAAAAAGTAAATAAATAAATAAATATATTAAATTTTTATTGAAAAAAATTTTGTTAGAAAATATATTATTTAAATATAAAACTCATTTTTTATAATTTATATTAATGAAATATTAATATTTTTAAGGGAATAATAAATAATAATATATTAATAATTTATACTAAATATTTTATATATTATAAATAAATTATTTTATTTAGGAAAGGTAAAGAAAAATAAAAAAAAGGGGAAAAAAGAAAAAAATAAACATTAAATAAAAAAATCGAAAAAAGGGACAAACTTGCCAAATTCTTGGAGCCGGTCGAATTCCAACATAAAAAGGAGCTTGATTCACTTCTGAAACCAAGTTTTCTTACCGCGTTTGGGGAACTAACTAGAACTATGGGTTTGATTCTAGCAAGTTCCACTAGCTAAACAACCTCCAACTCTACCGGCCATTATATGATTTAGAATTTTAAATTCTACTTAAAACCTTTTTTTAATAAACATTTGTAAAAACACACGTAAACTCTTATAGACTTCACACAATTTTAAAACTTATATGAGCGTCTCACACAATTTTAAAACTTATATGAGCGTATATGACTCTTCATTTTATAAAATAAAAAGAAAATATGAATATGATATATTTTGTTAAACCTATTAGTGGTTAAGAGTGAAGTACACGACATGAGTTGAAATTATTACAACCGACGATAATGCATATTTTACTTTTTGTTATTCATCTAATTCAATTGCAACTGTTGTTAATTTTAATACTTACAAGTACTAGTGCTTTTTTAAAAAATGTTTATTAGTTTCTATTAATTCCATACTAATGTAATATATTCGTTTTTTTATATTTATGGATCATATCTATGTGCATAATTTGGTATTGTGGATGTATAATTATTATTTTATAATTATATTTTTCTGACATAAAAACTCTCGAGTTCATCGTGACACGAGCTTACATGACAAAAATAAATTTCTTTAAACTCTCCAACTTAACAATTTTGATCAGGATTTTTTTCAAGAAAATGTTGGGTCACTAGATATGACGTGTTCATGGGTACTATATGCCTGTCACATGCTGGCTCAGAAAAAGATTCCATGAGTCAACTCATGGTTTTGACAACACCAGAACAATACATCATCTAAGTCATCCAATACAATGATAAAAAAACAATACATTTGAGTGAAGACGACGACGACAACAACAAAGTCTTATCTCATTAGGAGGGGTCGGCTACATGGATCATACGACACCATTTCGCTCTCGTTGATCCATATTCATGAGATTTGAGTGAAGACAATATTTGTAAAATTACGTATAATTTGAATTCTGAATGGTATGCTAATATACCGGAACCTGTTAGTTTTCAGGCAATTAACTTAAGGTTCATGGTTGCACAACCAGATAACAGGATAGTATCTATCCTGCCAGTGCTAGTAGTCACAAAGTTAAAAAAGATTATCAGAATATTATCAGAATCACCACTTTCGACAAGATTTATTCATACCGCTTTTGTCCAGACACCGGTGTGTCTCTACCAAAAAAAAAAAACAAACTTAAGGTTCATGCCAGTAGTAGCCAAGCAACTAGTCTCAAAACTCTCCACTGAGCATTCTCATATCAAACAGGTATACTCTCTTTTAAAATAAAAGGTCTACTGAGTATTGGCATCTCAACAACACTAGATCTAATGCTATTAGAGCAAGTTGTAACAGTAAATGCAAAATGAAGCTCATGCATAAAGGAAAGAAAACACACCACAAAATGCAACACATCAAATTTAGTTCTTTTTCTTCAACCTGCTCCTGATCCATGTGTCCGTGGGTGTTATTGGATTGGAGTGAGATTTTGGATTAATATGTCCACGGTTTCTCCAGTTCAATGTCATTTTTTTATTTATTTCTTGTTACGTGTAGGTCAGAAGTCTGTTGATGCTCTATGCCTCTATCCTTAACTTTCCAAGTCCCAACAAAAAATGTCGCATCCTGTTCTGACAGTATATCTTCCGTCTCCTGCAACTCCAAAAGTAATCAGAAACAAATGTAATTGACCTAAAAAAGTAACTAAATGTAGGACATCGACGATAAATCATTTTCACTTTTGTTGTATTAGAAAACTACACTTACTATTGAATTCTCAGGATGATATGTATCAAAACTATACCAGCTGAAGCATATAGAGCACAACAAGTATTTGATTAAGCATGACATGGGAATATATATTGCTTTCAACAACAACAACAAAGCCTTATCCCACTAAGTAGGGTATATATTGCTTTCATCATAAGAATTTCCTTTAAGCTAATAAGTAAAATCTCTTTATCTCCCAATTTAAAGTCTTCAATATTTCCATTATTTCTCCACTTCTTTCATGCAAAATTCTTCCAACTGTGAACTTTTCAGTATTTCCTTTCACTTCTATCAAGCTGTAACCAGGCTCCTTCTTCACACCACTACTTTTCAACAACTTCCTTGCCTCTGCAGCACCATCCCATTTCCCTTCTGATGCATATAAGTTTGACAAAAGTACATAAGGTGAACTTGTATTAGGTTGAAGTTCCAATAGCCTACTGGCTACCCTCTGGCCAACGACAACATCCTTGTGAAGACGGCATGAAGATAGCAAGTTTCCCCATATAACGGTGTCCTTTTGAAAATTGGACATTTTCACGTAATCTTCAGCCTCCACCAATTTCCCAGCTCGACCCAGCATGTCAACCAAACAAGATAAATGTTCAATACCTGAGGATATTCCATAAGCTTCCCTCATTGATTTAAAGTAAGCAAGACCTTCATCAACTAGTCCTGCATGATTACAAGCTGTTAGTAGACCGATAAATGTCACAGAATCAGGGAATTGTCCTGCTTCTTTCATCTGCTCAAATGTCCTTACAGCTGCTTTTCCATGGCCATGATTCCCAAGTCCCACAATCATTGTGTTCCAAGAAACTAGATTCCTGTCTTCAATGCAATTAAATACATGTAAGGCATAGTGCATGCAACCACACTTAGCATACATGTTTATCATAGCATTGTAGACACCAGTATCTAGTTCCAACATTGATCTTATAAGATAGGCATGAAGCTGAACACCATAGCGTATTGAAGCAAGTTCAGCACAAGCAGTAAATGCACTAGCTAATGTGAAATCATCAGGCCTGACGCCGATGTTATTTTTCAATTCAAGCATCTCCTTAAACATCATTAACGCCTTGTTATGTTCACCACATTGAGAATATGAGGCAATAAATGTATTACACGTGATCACATCCTTTTCAGTGATTGACCAGAATGCGTTCTCGACCTCTTTGATTAAGTTAAACTTTGAGTACATGGTCAAAATAACATTACCTACAAAAGAAGTGGAGTCAAGCCCAAGCTTTATTGCTTGGCAATGTAGTCCTTGTCCAATATCCAGATGCTCAATGCTCTTGCAACTGCCAAGGACAGCCACGAAGGAGAACCGATCTGGAACTAGACCCCTCTGGTTCATAAGCTTGAACAACTTCAAACTTTCTTCTAACTTTGAGTTATCTGCATATCCCGTAATCATAGCATTGTAAGAGATGGGATTTGGTTGGCTTATATTTCTGAAGATGCTGAAGGCCTCATCAGGGCAACCACATTTCATATACATTGTAATAAGTGAGTTTGAAACAAAGGAAATAGCATCATAACCCGTTCTGATTGAATGTGCATGAACCTGCTGGCCCTGTAACAGGGCCGAAAGACTTGCACATGCGCTAATGACACTGCCATAGATGTATTCATTAGGCTGGAAACTCATTTTAGCAAAGAGACTCAATGCCATGGAAGGAATGCCAGCCTGATCATAGCCAGAGATCATAGCCGACCAAGAGACAAGATTTTTATTTGACATCCAATCAAAAATTTTATGTGAAGCCTCAAAATCATTGCACTTAGCATACATATTGATCAAATGATTTGAAAGATATAGATCGAACTCCACACCCATCTTGATAATAACACCATGAAGCACGATACCATGCTTGGAGGACTTGGTTTTGGAGCATTGCTGCAGAAGCTCACCAAACCTTTGCACAATCATCGCCATTAAATGGCATATCTTGTCATGAGTCCCGAACTGATATGTTGTTCCTGGATAATAATGGTGAACAAAAGGTTGAGCTTGACTTGCAAAACTAATTTACATAAAAAAGGACGAACTCGTCAATTCAATTGAGCACGAGCAATGTTGCCACGGGAAAGCACGTGATGCATCCTGAACACGGGCGCTTACCAAGTTGTCAAAATCGCTTCTTGACACGGACGATTCTACGTGTCCACGCCGGAAAACCGTGCTGGATTCTACGCCGGATCGCTTTTGACCAGCAGGCGGTCCGTCCATTCGGTAGAGATGCCGTATCCATCGATCCTAAATTTCTGCTTACCTGGACATGATTGGGTATTATTTCTATACATCATGCCTCACGCCATAATTTCTTCCCGCTGCTGCCGCCGCCCTCCGCTCTGCTGTTATTGTCCCGCTCCGCTGCTGCCGCCGCCTCCACCCTGCTGTTGCTGTTCCGCCCCCTCCCTCTCGACGCGCGCCTCTCCCTGCTCTTGATCAGTCAGAGACTCAAGGGCCTCTCGCCCGCGAGCTGGTCTGATGTCGCTGCTGCCACAGTGCCGCGGGAGCGATGTTGCTGTCCTACTCTGCTGCTGCTGCTGCTGCGGCCGCTCCCTTCAGGTGCCTCTCGTGCCCTCTCGACGCGCGCCTCCCCCTGCTCGTGAGCAGGCTGAGCGTAAGGGCCCCCAAACTTAGGGCCCATGTATATTCACTGCTCACGGACACGAGAATTTTTATTTATTTATTTGAGTAAAACGCTTCTTATCTTTTTACTCTAAATTTAATTGTTATATATTAATGATATGTTTTTAGGAAAAAGATGAAATCCTCATTTTTTTTGTTGCTATTACGATGATTTGATAATTTTTTTTAAAAAAATGATTCATTAACAGTTTAAATTGTTAAGCTCTTCATCTTATTATTATTGCATTTTTCAAGGGGAAAAATGAATCATTATTTTCTTACTGCTATGTTAATTTGAATGGTTGTTAATTCCTTTTAACTTTAAAGCAAAATATTGTTTTACTAGACTCTCATTATAAGTATTATATCTATGAATTATATGATCAACTTAAAAGTATTGCACTAAATAAGGACACATTGCATTGTATGCTTATAGGAGTGTTCATCGGGTCGGGTCGACCCGGTGAACTCTGACCTAATAGGTTGGGTAGGGTAATCCCAACCCGAGTCGATTCGACCCGACTCAATGACCAGATTTTTGTATTTTTTACTTAATTTTAGTCATATGCTTGATTTAAAAAGAAAAAAAATATTAAAATAAAATATTTTAATTACGAAAATAATGCTCACATATTCAGAAAATATACTTTATATTTTATAATAATTATTAACTAATTTTTATATTAAAACACATATAAAAAATAAGAGAAAATTTAGAATTTATTCACGGGTCGGGTCCATGAACCACCGTATGTGTGTACTTGAAATGTGTAAGTGCATGTCAACCCTAAAAAATGTAGATTTATATTTATTTTAAAAAGTAATATATACAAATATGTTACACTAATTGAGGGCATTCTTGTGATTAGTTGTTGAGTATTGGCTGGCTACCTCCTACATGCGCGGTTCTCTTTAAACAGTTTCATCATCATCCATAATATTTTTAGAACCGGATCGAAGATTGGATCAGACTTCTTATTGAGTCGCGATTGGACCGGTCCAGTCGGGTTCCATCGAATTAAACTAATTTTTTAACATAATATTATTTATAATAATTATAAAGATATAATATAAGTTATATGATATAATATATGAATGTTATACTTATAACCTATTAAAAATATTAAAAACTAATATAACATAATTTTATTTATTAAAATTTTTAATAATAAATAATAATAATGATTAGCATATAAATATAAATAGATTATTATTAATTTAGTATCTATTATTTATTGATGATAGATGCTATATTAATAAATTTTGTCCTAAATTATTCTTATTTATTTTTTCTTTAACACTTTTATTTTTATTTCTTTTATTTACATCATTTAATAATTTTTCATTTTAATGTTAATAAATTATGAATATTTACCTTTTTTATTTCAATTTATATTTAATTTTGTACATATCATATTCCCTCATTTTTTACCTTTCTTATATTCTTTTCCATTTTTTTAACTTTTCTATTTCTATCATTTTTTTTAATTTTATTTTTCAAAACGTGAATTGAACCGAGTTGAATCGGTTCAACCAATTTTGGCCGGTTCAATAAAAAAAAATGATTTTGATATCAAACCAAATTGCAATTGAACGGTCCGATTTTAATAACATTGATCATCGACATCTATACAAAAAAATCTTAGCCTCGCCTGAGAAGTCGTTAACGTCCATAGGATTTAACTATTTTGAGGTTCACGATAGTGACTACTTGTTCTAAGTTTACATACTTATTATCATCTTTAATTATTCTCTCTCCTAACACATGTGGTAACTTCGTCCATTTTATTATTTTCTCTCTCTCTCTTTCTCCATCTTCCACAAGAGATGCTACTTTCATTTTATTTTTAAAATTTATTTTTCATTCATAGACATATCTCAATTTTATTTTCTCTTCCATTCATCAAAACTAATTCAACTTAATTTTTTTTCAATAGTGTGATTTCTTTTCTCTTTTCTCTTTTTTTATTTCATGTCAATAAGGTGTATATATATAAGATTTTCATTAATAAAATGTTTCTTTGTCAATTTTCAAAAACAAATTTAATAACTTTAAAATATTCTTGAAAGTGAGCAATTTTTTATAATGCAAAAATGTTAAATGAGTTCTCGTATCCTATAGCAATAATATTTAATATTTGATTACACGTAAAATAAATCAAATATCATAAATTATTTCAAACTGCTCCCAATCCTAATCTATATCTTAATATCGATATGAATACCTAATCTGTATCCAGATAAAAAAAATATTTAACAAATAAAAGAAAATTACATTTAACATAAAGACAATTTAAGGAGTTTTGATAGGATCAAATCAACAAAATATTTAACAAATAAAAGAAAATTATATTTAACATAAAGACAAATTTAATTTGAGTAGTAGTAGGATTTTCGATTTTTATTTCATTATTTTATTTTTTTGGATTATGCATTATAATAGATATTATAAGGTTCTAAAACGTATCCTATAGCAATAACATTTAATATTTGATTACATGTAAAATAAATCAATTAGTAATCCGAATAAATAGTTAATCATCATCATTTTCTTGAATCCGCTATATATGGCCTAATCTTGATAGTATATATATACATATACTATGATTATTTATAAATTAGGGGTTATTAATTGATTTTGAATAATGTATTTTTGTAATTCAAGTTGTTGACAAGTAATATATTTTTAATGATGACGATGTTAAGGTTAAATTCAAATATAATTTAAACTCGATATGATTTAATTGATAAAAATATTAATAATAGAATAGATTTACTTGCTAAAATTTATCTGATGCTGGATTTACATTTACTATTTGGCTCTCTCCAGTCTTATCGAATTTCCATAAATAAATGTGGTGGTGGTGGTTCTTCGGGACATACTTTTTTACTGTTTGATTGTGTAATAAACAAAATTTTAAATAAGTTAAAGTGTTTTCAGAGCAATCAACTTTTTAAAAATTGTATATAATTTCGACCAATCAGAAAATATTATCAATATTTATTTATTGCGAAAACTATTTTTTTTACCAAACTGAGGCTGCACACAAAAACCAATTTTCGAATCGGATTTCTTTATATAAAATTTTTTAAGGAAAAAAAGATTTGAAAATAGGTGCTAGAATCACATGGTTATTGGGTCTAAATCATACTATTCCGAGTTCGATTTTTATAATCATGGTCAACTTTTATTTTTTTCATTTCGTCTGATCACAGAATTAATCACGCGATAAAATTTTATGCTAAAAAAATAAAGTCCAAAACTTAAGAATTAATAAGAATCAATATTTTAGATGATAAAGAAAGCCTATTACTACATGCCAAATAAAGGGGGGGGGGGGGGGGGGGGGGGGGGAAGAAAAGCTAAAACTGCATGCAAACATGCATAACTAAGAAGAACTCGGCGTCGTCCCCGCAGGCGGGGCGCCGCCGGCGCCGGCGACGGCTCGCTCGGCCATCCTCCTCTCGACCCTCGCTTTCATATCTTTCAAGATCTCCAGCTTCCGCTCGAGAACACTGCAATCGTCTTCCATCCCGGCCGTCGATTCCGACGTCGCCACCTCCTGCCGCTCGGGCAGTTGCCGGCGCCGCTGTGAGCCGCCGTCAGGGTTCACAGTGCCGAGATACCGCTGGATCACGTCCTGAGGCGAAGGGCAGCCGTAGGAATGGGTCTCGCCGCCTGGACTCAAGGTGACGACGGCGACCTGCGCGCCGGTGACGGCGGCCAATCTGCTTGCTTCCCGGAAGAGATCGGCCTCGAGTTGGTGGCGGAGCGCCCGCGAAGTCTGCCGACGTGGTCGAGGCATGTTCTTTTCTCTTGTATCTTAGGTGGTGTAATCTAATCGTAGCCTATAGACGTGTGTAGCATCCGGCTATATATAGAATAATTTCTTTATTCCGAGTCGTTCCCGAATACGGTGCACATAATTATATATTATCATTAATATACAATATTTATTACAAATTGTAATGTAAACTAAATCTAAAACCTCTGAGTTTTGATCAAGAAAACTATCCGACTCAATATCGGAATCGGAAGCAAAACGCAGATGAAGTTACGAATTGACAAAGTTCTGTCAAGAAGAGGAGACGGAGCTCGCGGACTGTATTCTTTCCAGAACTTGGACCGCCTCCTTCACGGACGGCCGCTTCTGAGGCGTCGTCCCGCAGCACGCGAAGCCGAGCTTGAAGCAGCTCAGCAGCGCGTCCCCCTTGCCCTCGAGCTCGCCCCGTATGGCCGGGTCGGCCGTCCGCAACGTCCGGTTCCTCTCCTCCGCCACGAAACCGGCGTTCCACTGGCAGAACTCCACCTCCGAGAACACCTCCAGCAGCACCATCGCGAACGCGTAGACGTCCCACCTCGCGGTGGGCTTCAGGCTCTTCAGCGACTACGGCGCCTGGTACGGCGGGTGAGACAGAAGCACCGCGGCGGACGAGGAGCCACAGGGGCTGGGCCCGGCGAGAGGCGACAGGTGGTCCGGCAGGCTTCTCGTCGACCGCTTGCTCCCGAACTGCCGCGCCGACGTGCCGAGCTTGTACGTGTCGTCTTGGGTGACCAACTTGTCCAGGCCCTTGGGCTCCATGTCGGCGTTGAGCAGGATGTTGCTCAGCTTGATGTTGCCGTGCACAGCCTTCTTCTCGTGGAGGTACCCGAGGCCCCTCGCCACGCTCCTCGCAATCCGAAGTCGCGCTTCGCAACTCAGATGGAACGGCGACGAGCCCAGCTTCCCTGTACGTAAGCCATAATTAAGGTGCATGCTTCGAGATGATCTGTGGAGCTATGGACGAGTAACTTACTACTGAAAGAGACGTTGGCCAGGCTGCCATTGGGGGCATACTCGTGGATGAGGAGCTTCTCATCCGGGCCCCAGTAGAACCCCCGGAGGCGGAGCAGGTTCCGGTGGCGGAACTTGGCGAGGGCGCGGACCTGCGCATCGAAGTCCTTGAGCTTGTCGATAGTGCTGCTCTCGCCGATGCGGCGGACGGCCAGTGCGCTCCCGTCGGCCATCACTGCTTTGTACACGACGCTGGAGCCGCTGGCTCCCAGTATGTAAGCGGAGACCTTGAGCAGGGTCTCCAGCTCGAGTTCGCCCTCGCCTTCGCTGTCGACGGTGACGAGCGTGAAGTCCTGTTGCTTCTGCTGCGCGCTGGACTTGCCGTCACCTCCTTCGATGCGGGCCTGCGGCTCGTCGTCCGTGCTGCGCCCTCCTCCGCCTCGGCTTCCGAAGATGATGTGGTATCCGACGTGTCCTCTGTGTCGTCGTCGTCGCCGGAACCGGAGCCTTTATCTCGCAAGCAACAAGATAGCACCAACAAGATAGCACCCCGATCCCTTTGGATTCAAGGGAGGCCAATAGTTCTGATTGAATGTGCATGAACCTGCTGGCCCTGTAACATGGCCGAAAGACTTGCACATGCGCTAACGACACTGCCATAGATGTACTCATTTTAGCAAAGAGACTCAATGACATGGAAGGAATGCCAGCCTGATCATAGCCGACCAAGAGACAAGATTTTTATTTGACATCCAATCAAAAAATTTATGTGAAGGCTCAAAATCATCGCACTTAGAATATATATTGATCAAATGATCTAAAAGATATAGATCGAACTCCACACCCATCTTGATAATAACACATGAAACACGATACCATGCTTGGAGGACTTCGTTCTCGAGCATTGCTGCATAAGCTCACCAAACATTTGCACAATCATTGTAAGGTACCGAGATTTTTTTTTTCTTTTATCTGGCCAAAAAGTTATTTCGGCGACACCGTTCAATTTTATAACTTAATTATAACTAGTTAATATGCTAATTTACAATAACCAAACACTTGATTTATAATGATCTATACAATATGTGGAAGTCATTTATACAACATTTAATAACTTGTGAGTTAGGACTCAACGTCTATACAATAATGGACCATATATCTATGTGCATGTCACTTGTCCTACCAATCGTCTCACCATCGTCATCATCATATGTACGGATCCAAGTACAGAAGCAAAGCCCAATAAGATGAACTCAATACGTAGGGTCACTCATAACAATAAACAATCTTTGTCGATCACAATAAGCAATATTAATTTTATCATATCAATATGATCTCAATTATCAATCAATTATACTTTACTTTAACTTCAACCATATAGAGACTACAATTATATGTTTTCCTTTAGCTTCAATCATAAAAGGTTACGATCTAATATTAATCAATCATTCCTTCTTTACTTTGACTTTAATCATAAAGGTTGCTTTAACCACAATGAATGTTCAATACTTCAACCACGAGGACTGCTTAATACTTATCCTTTAATTTTTAATAATTAACTTCAACCATAGCGGATGCTTCAATTAGTATTATACTTCAACCATAACGACTACTTTGAGAGCTCTCCCAATTTTATGTACATTGCATCTTTTATCCTGGTTAAACGTCTATCTTTATTTTCATTTAAACTTTCTTTTCAATCTTAGGCACAGAAAGCATCAATCAATATATCATAATTATAGGATCAATATCATAATAATATGATGATATATAAATAATAATATAATCATCACCATTAAACATACTTTAATAACTTAAAAACTTCCTTTCCAAACTTTAGAACCCGGGCCGTGCCCGGACTGAGTGGGATGAAATTCAGACAGGTTCATTCAATTTTCATATCGATTCTAATTCGATCAACAGAACTCGGGCCGGGTGGAACGAAACCCGAGTCAGATTTCCTTAGTTCATCTTGCAATTTTCATCTTCAGTAGAACCCGAGTCGAGTCCTCTAAAATTTGGGCCGAACTATTTCTATTCAATCTGATAATATCTTCTTCGTGGAACTCGGGTCAGACCATCCGAAAACCCGATCCGAATTCTATTGACCATCAACGGAATCCAGACCGAGCAAGTTGGAACCCAGGCCGAGCAAGTTGGAACCCTGTCCGGATTCTTCATAATCCCTTAATGTCGTGCTCGGATTACATAATTCGACCTGCGTACCCTTAAACTCAGGTCGGGTTCTTGCGAACTCGGTTTGGACTATTTCGATTGCTATCCGAATGCCAAGGAAATTGGGTCGTGCAGTGCAGAACTAGGTTTTGCCGCTTTTGGGAAGTCATCTTTTTGGTGCAACTTTCGGCCCTACTTTTTATGCTATTAACGATGCAATTCAATTCACAATATATCCATAAAATAGTTAATACTTAGGACAAGGGTCCTGAGAATCTATATCGATGAAAATCGTCGATATATGGATTCCCTATGTACTTTAAGTTAGTTAAAAAATTAACTATGTTCCTATTGCTTGTGGACTGCACGGACGTCACAACTTTGGTCGACAATTCCTCCTTATTAATGTTCAAAAATCTTCGATTACCACTTAGATCTTATTCTCCTCTATCGAGGCTTTGAAATGGTATATTGCCCATGCTCTCAGGTGCTTCCATTTGTGAGAAAATGAAGGAGAAATAAAGGCTCACGTGCAAAAATTTTGTGAAGGCAAATAATACTTTTTAACGACCCTTTATACTATATTTATAGATTTCAATTAGGATTTTTGACACCTATTGGGCCTTGGACTATTCCTCCATCAATCATGGCCATCCATAATTATTTAACCTCTCTTAAATAATCAAATTTAATTAAATATAAATTTAACTAATTATTTTAGGATTATTTCCTCTAAACTATCGTGACTTTTCACATCTAACCCCAAACTACGAACTTCATTTTTTTTGCCCCCCCTCGTCGACGACGACGCAGAGGGGACCCCACCCTCTTTTTTTTTAAAATTATATATATTATTATATATTACTTTATGTAAAAATGTACTAACACTTAAGGGTAGGGGTATAATGGACTTTTCACAAATATGGAAAATAAAAATTAACGGAGAAGTCGACGGAAGGATCAAATTGAAAAAATTGTGAAAGTTTAGGGACCCAAAAAATGAAGTTCGTAGTTTGAGGTTAGATGTGAAAAGTCGTGATAGTTTAGGGGTGGTTAGAGGAAATAACCCATTATTTTATAACCATACTTATAAAAAATATATCTCTATTCAAATTCCTTTTTATATCTTCCATAACTTATTTCAATCAAACTCTCCTTTCACCTTTTTCTTTTATTTCCTTCTTTTATCTAATTTTTGGAATTATTTAATATTTATAATAATTTATCATCTAATTTTCAAATTAAAATAATAAGAAATATTATTTTAATGGCTAAAGTATTTCTAAGCTATAAAAATCTCAATCATTTTCAAGTAGAACTTAATCCCTAATGTCCATTAAACTTTTATTGACCTCAATTCAAATTGAAATCCGTAATCCCACTCTAATTATAATTCCTACTTCAAGTAGAACTTAATCTTTCTTTAATAATTGACTTAGACTAAATTACTTTATTGCCCCTATTAAAATCTTGGGGTGTTACAATCATCACCATTAAATGACATATCTTGTCATGAGTCCCGAACTGATATGTTGTTCCCGAAAAATAATGGTGTTAATTTACCTAAAAAGGAAGAACTCATTAATTCAATTGAACACGAGCAATGTTGCCATGGGAAAACACATAATGCATCATGATCATGGGCGCTTACCAAGTTGTCAAAATCGCTTCTGAACACGGACGATTCTACGTGTCCACGCCGGAAATCGTGCTGGATTCTACATCGGATCGCTTTTGGATAGCAAGCAGTCCATCCAATCGGTAGAGATGTCATATCCATCGATCCTAAATTTCTGTTTACATGGACATGATTAGGTGTTATTTCTATACATCATGCCTCACGCCATAATTTCTTCCCACAGTTGCCGCCGCCTCCGCCCTACTGTTGTTGTGCCACTCCGCTCTCTTCATGTTCCACCCCCTCGCTCCCTTCCTCTAGCGCGCCTCTCACTTTGTTGCCAGAAACATACAACACGATAAGGAAGCAAGACAAATGAGAACTAGGTTTTGAGCACCCAACAGCTCCAAAGAACAAAATTACTTAATTGCAGAATGGCTCAGAGAGATGAGTCTCTTATTCCATACTCCTCTTGTATTTATTTGCCAATTGTAACAGTTTTTTCAAATCCCAGAAGTCCTTCCCATTGTATAACTGTTTGTTAAATTGTCCTTATCGTTTGATGATCCGAGTAGCCACAACAACTATTGGCTTAAGAATAGGACCTTGAATGTCAGGGAACTCTAGCAATATAGTAGGTATGTCTGTAGTACCCAAAGCTTTCTTTAATATGAAAATATAAAACACTGGATGAATTTTAGAAGTAGGAGGAAGAATTAACTCACATGCCACTGATCTGATTCTTTTGGCCACAGGAAAAGGGCCATAAAATCGTTTAGATAATTTGTGTGTTCTCCTATGAGCAAGTGACCCTTGCTTGTATGGTTGCAATTTCACATAGACCAATTCCCCTTCTGTAAACTCCTTGTAAACTCTGTGTTGATTTGCATGATTTTTCATCCTGGATCGAGTCTTGGATAAATTATCTTTTAAAACTTTTAAAATCTCATCACGATTTCTAAGCTCAATATCCACAGCTTCCACTTGTGATTGATCTCTAATATAAGCAAGAATAGTAGGAGGTTGGCGACCATAGACTATTTCAAATGGGGTCAACTAAGAGCTAGTATGAAGTGAAGTATTGAAAGAATATTCCACCCATGATAGATATTTGGACCAAGTGGATGGTCTGTCCATAGCAAAACCTCTTAAGTACTATTGCATGCATCTATTTAATACCTCAGTTTGACCATTAGATTGTGGATGGTAAGCAGAACTCATATATAGCTTGGTACAATTAAGAGAAAATAATTCCTTCCAAAATGAACTAAGAAATATAGAATCTTTATCTAAGATGATGGTCTTGGGAAAACCATGTAGCTTAACCACCATATCTAAAAATAATTTTGCAACTTTTGAGGCAGTATAATGTGTAGGTAAATGTCCCAAATGATAATATTTAGATAGTATGTCGACCACAACTAGAACTGTAGTAAAACCATTAGAAGTCGGTAAACATGTCACAAAATCTATAGTAATATCTTCTCAGACCCTGTCTGGAATAGGAATATGTTGTAATAACCCAGTAGGACTAGTAGTACAATACTTGATTTGCTGACATACTTGACATTTGCGAACAAAATCTTTCACTCATCTTCTTTGACCTTCCGATATTTTTTTGAAAGTCTTAATGATTCACAAGTGTCACTACAAGAAAAAAGATCTTTAACGACCAACTATTAATGTCGAGATAAAAATGATAATTAAAAATAGGCAATAGTGGCAAGAAAAAAAATATGGACATTATTAGCGAAAGAGAAAATTGTTCATCTCAAAAAAGTAAATTTCGATCGTTAAAAGTGATTATTAATGACCATTAAATTTTGTCATCATTAATTATTTATAAATTAAGATCAAGTATGCATGCAATTAATATTTTATTTGGCTAGAACTAAACATTTCTTCCACTAATTTCTCAGGCAACATCAATTTTAAAAAATAAATTAGTTTATGCATTTAGTTAACTTAATTGCATGTGATAAAATCCAATAGAAAGGAAAAATCGTTATAAAATCTAATAGAATTTCTCCCAAGTTTTTATAAAATTGAATAGAAAATCCAAATTATTACTGTTTTATAAATTTAAATGCCATGAAATGAGGGGGGAAATAAAAAAATATGTATATAAAATAGTTTAACATTCATAAATTAAATAAATAGAAAAAATAAAATTATTAAAAAAAATTATAATAGAAAGTTACACTATAATATAAAAAGTAAACACAAAATTTAGTTATTAAATAAGTATAACAAAAGAAACATATGTACAAATGAATAGTCCCATATTGTTCTGAAGTAATAATGCCCCAATTCCAGTTCCCGATGCATCTGACTCTAGAACAAATTCTTGAGTGAAGTTTGGAAGTTGTAATATATGTGTAGATGTCAATGCAGATTTCAAAATTTGGAAGGCTTCTGTGGCTTTTTCTGACTATTTAAAAGAATCTTTTTGAAGTAGATCAGTTAAGGGTCCAGCTATCGAAGCATACCCTTTTACAAATCTTCTATAGTATCTTGCGAGACCCGAAAGGCCCTTAGCTGTTTAAGATTGATAGGAATTGGTCACTGCTTAATAGCCTCAATATTTTGTCAATTCTGTTCTTCACCTTTTGCTGATACAATATGCCTAAGTAATCAATTTTGGGTTGGGCAAAACTGCAATTGCTTTTCTTTAGATAAAAAATCTGATACTGCAGACATTGCAATATAATATTCAAATATTGTAAATGACTATCAATGTCCTGACTGTATATTAATATATCATTAAAAAAATACAATCACAAATTTCCTCGAATAAGGAGCAAACATTCTGTTCATAATTGTTAATTGTTTGAAACGTAGAAGGAGCATTTGTAACCAACAGGTATTACTAAGACTTCATAATAGTCCTCATGCGTCCTGAAAGCTGTCTTCCTCATGATTTGATGACAACCTACTCTGAGATTCAACTTAGAAAAAATTGACGCTTTATGTAGTTCATCCAAAAGCTCATCAATAGTGGGTATAGGAAACTTATTTTTAATGGTAATCTCATTTAAGGCTCTATAATTCATACAAAACTCCAAGTGCCATCCTTTTTTTCACTAGTAATATTTCCTGATCTAGCATTTCCTTCACCAACTTCTCTATTTCAGCTTTCTGAAAATGAGGATATCTGTAGGGTTTGACATTTATTGGTTGGTTGTTTGGTAGTAGATGAATATGATGTTGTACGTCTCTAAATGAAGGTAAAGTTGTAGGAACAAAAAAAACTTAATTAAATTGCTCCAGAACTCCTTGTACCGCCATAGGAATATCAGAATCAACAATTTCTCGATCTTGTTGAACATGCAATTGAAAGCAAGTCATAATATCTTAAAGATGAGCCAATCTTCATGATGTGTGATAGGTTGTGAACCCACATCATTTCTGCCTGTTAACAAAACATTTTGTTGCTGCCATTCAAAAGTCATAGTTAGTGTATAATAGTTCATAGTAACTGAACCTAATTTTCGAATAAAATTGTGAGTGAATCCACTATTTGATATTGTAATAGGAATCCCTGCAATGTATTCTTGCAATGTGTTGGCATCATGACTCCAGCAAGGGCATGAAAGTTGATCTCTAAAGAGTCCTGAAATGATTTTGGAATCAAATTTTGTGGAACATCAATCTCTTCCTGATTTTCTAATTCTTCCACAATCATTAACAACAAAAATTGAGTTTTGCACGTGTCATTTATGAAACTTTTTATCACAATTATAACATAGTCCATTTTTCTCCTTTTAGTAATATTGATAAAGATATTTTGAGCACGTTAAAAGAATTGTTTATAGAACTCCACATGAGTAGAGTAGAAAATAGATTTAGCAGCATGTACATGTAAAGAAAAAAAAATAAAAACAAAAACAAATAAAATAAAATAACATCGTTAAATTGTGCTGACTTTATTCTTGTCTGCTCTTCATTCCTTTTATTCTCTTTGGATGTCACATTTTTTATTGCTCCATTTGTAATATCTTTTCTATTGCATGTAAGGTAGGTTTTAGGGATCTTAGCTTACTATATATACAATTTTCTTTGTGTTCCGAATCTGTAATAAATTAATAAAATATTTGATTAATCTTCTTCAATTTAGAACTCTATTTGCATATCAATTTTATCTGTAATTTTTATCTTTTTATTAGTATTCTACTTATGAAATATTGTTAAATCATTAATATACAAATTTTTTTATTACAAATGGTGATGTAGTTGAACTAAACCTTATTCTTTTGAGTTTTGATCAAGAAAGAGTGGAATTATCTGAAAACACCGAATATAGGAAGCAAACAAATTGACAAAGTTTAATTGATTCAACCCGCTGAACACCCTAAATTTGGGTATGATTAAATAAATAATCTTTTTTTTCCTAAAGTTAATGTACAACTATTTCATTTTTAGAAGATATTCCTTATTTCCAAAATTTAAAAAATAATTAAAAAAAGAATTCTATTTCAGTCCAATAAAAATTAAAATTTCCTTATAAAAGAAATACAAATTTACAATTCATAAAAGAATTCTATTTTTGGAAAATAGTTAATTATTTAAGAAGTGGGTCTTGATAGATTTAAACACTAATAAATTAGTTTTGTTAATTATTATAATTATAATATCTTAGTTTTATACTAGTATTTTTTTTTTACAAATTGTGATGTAGTTGAACTAAACCTTATTCTTTTGATTTTTGATCAAGAAAGAAGCGGAGAAGAAGACAAAACTATCTAAAAACACCGAACAATATCCGAAGCAAAACACGGATCATGTTACAAATTGACAAAGTTTAATGCGGCAAACGGCGACTTCGTCTTCTTACAGCTCTGCAACGGGCGAGAAAAAAAAATGGCCGTGGACGTGTACGTATGAATGCTACTGGCGTATGTTGAGGTCAAGAAGAGTAGGCGGAGCTCGCGCACTGTATTCTTTCCAGAACTTGGACCGCCTCCTTCATGGACGGCCGCTTCTGAGGCGTCGTCCCGCAGCACGCGAAGCCGAGCTTGAAGCAGCTCAGCAGCGCGTCCCCCTTGCCCTCGAGCTCGCCCCGTATGGCCGGGTCGGCCATCCGCATCGTCCGGTTCCTCTCCTCCGCCACGAAACCGGCGTTCCACTGGCAGAGCTCCACCTCCGAGAACACCCTCCCCGCGATCAGCTCCAGCAGCACCATCCCGAACGCGTAGACGTCCCACCTCGCGGTGGGCTTCAGGCTCTTCAGCGACTCCGGCGCCTGGTACGGCGGGTGCGACAGAAGCGCCGCGGCGGACGAGGAGCCGCAGGGGCTCGGCCCGGCGAGCGGCGACAGGTGGTCCGGCAGGCTGCTCGTCGACCGCTTGCTCCCGAACTGCCGCGCCGACGTGCCGAGCTTGTAAGTGTCGTCTCCGGTGACCAGCTTGTCCAGGCCGAAGTCGGCGATCTTGGGCTCCATGTCGGCGTCGAGCAGGATGTTGCTCGGCTTGATGTTGCCGTGTACAGACTTCTTCTCGTGGAGGTACGCGAGGCCCCTCGCCACGCCCCTGGCAATTCGAAGTCGCGCTTCCCAGCTCAGATGGAACGGCGATGAGCCCAGCTTCCCTGTACGTAAGCCATAATTAAGGTGCATGCTTCGAGATGATCTGTGGAGCTATGGACGAGTAACTTACTACTGAAAGAGACGTTGGCCAGGCTGCCATTGGGGGCATACTCGTGGATGAGGAGCTTCTCATCCGGGCCCCAGTAGAACCCGCGGAGGCGGAGCAGGTTCGGGTGGCGGAACTTGGCGAGGGCGCGGACCTGCGCGTCGAAGTCCTTGAGCTTGTCGATAGTGCTGCTCTCGCCGATGCGGCGGACGGCCAGTGCGCTCCCGTCGGCCATCACTGCTTTGTACACGATGCTGGAGCCGCTGGCTCCCAGTATGTAAGCGGAGGCCTTGAGCAGGGTCTCCAGCTCGAGCTCGCCCTCGCCCTCGCTGTCGACGGTGACGAGCGTGGAGTCCTGTTGCTTCTGCTGCGCCCTGGACTTGTCGTCACCTCCTTCGTTGTGGCTCGTCGTCCGTCCTGCTCCCTCCTCAGCCTCGGCTTCGGAAGATGACGTGGTATCCGACGTGTCTGTGTTGTCGTCGTCGCCGGAACCTGAGTCTTTATCTCGCAGGCAACAAGATAGCACCCCGATCCCTATGGATTCAAGGGAGGTCGATGGCGGCGGTAGTGTTCTGTTCATGCCAATGCTTCCAATGTTTTTCTCGAGTTGAGGCTGCTGCTGCTGCTCTTTCTTTGTCTTCTTCACTTGATACACGTAAAGGAACACTGTGAACAGGATCGCAATGCCGACCAAGTCTCCCACGGTGATCGCGATGACCACCATCGGCCTTAGGCCGCTCTGCCCAGCTGAACTCTGCCCGCCTTCCACCGGTGAGACCCCGCTCGCGTTTCTCGGCATCGCAGCGAAGGCAGGAGTAGACTTCGGCATAGACGGAGTCGTGACAGACGTGTTGGGAGGGTCGGCGGCAGAGAAAGTGGACGGGAGGCTGCACAGGTTCTTGAGCGGCTTGCCACAGAGATCCGCGTTCCCGGCGAAGGCCGACGGTCTCTGAGCTGCGAACAAGCTGGTCTGGGGGATCTCTCCCGTGAGGTTGTTGTACGAAATGTCCACGGTGGTGTTGGCCGACAGTCTCGACCCCAACTCCGACGGGATCTCTCCGAAAAGCTGGTTGGAAGATAAGTTCAGGTACCGAAGACCTTGGCCGCCGAGGTCCCACTGCAAAGAGCCATTGAGGAGGTTGGAGCTCAGGTCCAGGAACTCGAGCCGCCCGAAGCCCCCGATGGGGAGCTCGCCGTAGAAGTAGTTGTTGGCGAGTGACAGAGTTGTAAGGTTGGGCAGCTGAGCAAGACCAGCCGGCAGCGGGCCGCTCAATGCGTTGTCCGAAAGGTTCAGCACTTGCAAGTCCCTCATGCGCCAGTCCACATCAGGGAGCTCACCGGTGAACTCGTTGTCGGCCAAAGAGAGAACGCGGAGCTCCAGCGCGCTGAAGAGCAACTCCGGGATCGTGCCGTTGAGCAAGTTGCCGGAGAGGTCGAGGTGCCGCAGGTGTTCGACGAGGCCGAGCGCAGAGGGGACAGAGCCAAAGAGCTGGCAATTGGGGAGCACCAAGCCGATCACTCGGGAGGTATTATTCCAAGGCTGCGCGTCCCCGCCATTAGCAGTTGTATTGACCGTCCAGTTGAGCGCAGCTGCGTCCGGGAAGCCCATGCACATGACGCCGTTCCACCCGCACGGCGTGGGGTTCTCGAAGTTCCAGTCTCCGAGCGCGCCGAGCGGGTCGCTGAGGATGGAGAACTTGAACTGGAGCAGCAGCACTCCATCCTCGCTCAGTCCCCATGCCGCCGGAGCTGCAAATATTGCAGCAAAGGCTACGACCAACGTAGCCAGAGCTCTTCCAGCAGCGGCCCCCCTTCCGGGGCACTGTCTGCCGCAAACGTAGCTCATGCTTCTGCTCCTGATCACACCATGTCGCAATGACCAGGGGAATCCTTAAGAGAAGAGCAGCAGCGGCGGCGGCGGCGGTGGAGGAAGATGGCAGTGGAGGTCGCTGGCCACCTGCAAACTACAACCTTTCGTGTTAGGAGAGGATTTGCACAACAAAACTGTGGGGAGATCGAAAGGACACTGAGATTACTGTACACAATGGGAGGGCTCTCTCTTCAGTTCATGTGATTGAGATGGCTCGTGGCCTTCATGGAGAGGGGCAAAGAATTAGAGGAGCTTGGAACCAAGCTGTTGGATGCTTATAGGAAAAGAAGACAGGCACAGAGCTCATCAAAAGGACTTTCACAGTCTGAATTCCCCTCCTTAAATATTTTAACATGGAGACAAAGTAACATTGATTCTAGTGACAGAAATCTAAAAGGTTAATGAGAAGACAGTTAAAAAGAAAAGAAAAACTCAAGCTGGCATTTGGATCTACTCACTCACCTGTAACTTGATCTTGTTATATTAAGCTCATGACATTTAACCGATATTACCTTTTTGGTTATCAGTTGATAACTTGTTCTGCTTGTGACTGCGAGCTGTGGATAAAAAAAAAAGAACTTGTGATTGACTCAATTGTAAAGAGTTATTTAACTTAAAATATGAAATAAGAACATAATTTCTATCTGAAATGAGATAAATGATTTGGAAGTGAACATGGTAGATGTTGTAATGGTGCCAAGGGGAGCCTGGATTGTGCCAGAAGGGAGAATCTTTGGGTGCTGGAAAAGGACATGCGAGTGAGTGACTGAGCTCCGGTGGGATTAACTTGAGGCAAGGCCATTGATATTGAGCATTAGTGAGTTAAAAAAATGTCATGTTGGAGAGTTCAAATTATATTGTTTTCTGCTGTCTCTTTTTCTCAAATCTCACGTGGACGGGAGTGGAAGAGGTGGCGAATGTACCTGCTCTGGTTCCCGGAGAATACCAACATTTTAGAGTTCCTTTGTGTTGTTTGTGTTCCTTTTCTTATGCGTAGGGTTGGAGTTGGAGACCTCAAGGATCACATGGCATGATGCCATCTTTTGTGCAGGAGGAGATAGATTATATCATCAATCTTGGTTAAGAGGTGATATTTATGGCAAAAGGCTGTTCACCCTGTCTATTAAGTGAAAAATAAAAGGTCTTAATATAAAAGTTAGCATCCTTGGAAAGGATATATATGATTAGTTGCATTCTCTTACTAGTCAAAAGAATTAGTTTTAAATTTTTTTATAACTATATGCTAAACATCCTCCTCTCAAGTTAAGACTTAAGAGATCAAATATTTGCAATCAAAATAGTATCTATAGATATTCCATGGATCATAAAAGGATATCTAAGCAAACTAAGACTGAAATGGCCGGTCATAAAACCTGAATTGCTTCGTGGCATCAAGAGAAAGTCCAATTTTGTGAAGGATTCTTTCAATATATTGCAAAACATTTTTTTTCGACAGAAATTAACTTGTGTCTAGTGCAACTGATATCTGACTAATTTGAAAAAAAATTCACAACATAGGAATCATACCAGCTAACCATCCAACAAAACTTAGAGCCAAAACATTTTGAGCTTGCCCAACTACTGAATGGAGATTGCACCCAAGTGTTGAGTGGTCCTGGACTGAGCATAAGAAAGTTGTCCAACACTCCAACTACTGTGGTATGAAACAAACATCCTCTTATCTCTCTTATTCCTGTAAAGAGGCAGAGTTCCAGTTCATCTGAATGTACTATCTCATGTTTCTCTGTAGATTGATTGATCCTGAAGTGAAGGGTATGTTCCATGCACCTGGATGAAGAGAGTCACAGTGGCTTCTGAATTATTTTCTGAACTGGTTTGAACAGGAAAAAAAGTTGAAATAACAAAAGAAGTAGGAATGACTATGCTGTAAAGTAACTGCTCACCAAGTTTACTAACAGCATGAATATATGTGTGTGTGCCTTGGTGGATAACAGTATTATGCACAGTTCGACGTGAAGTGAAAAGAATACCGAATAGTTGTAGGACAAGCCTTTACAGTATTTTTCATGGTAGTTAAATTTTTTAGGTGCCACCAAAAGTTTTGTATGGGCTTAATTATGCACGCACTACTTGAACAACAATGTACCTTCTGTTGGCTGTTCTTTCCATCAACTTTCAGGTAACAGCATGAATTGCAAGTAGCTTTAGTTCTTAACCTAATACAACATAAACAACAAAATGGACACTACAGATTTGGTGTGCTGGATCTTTCAAATCCATCATGTACTTGCTACATGGATCCCTACTTGATGTTTGTATATCTGTGATACAATTATTAGTGGTTTAAGAAAGTATGTCAGCTATAGTGGAGCGGTACTGATGAAGGTTAGGCCTTCCTGGACTTACTCCACTTGATACAAACCTCTGAACTCTACGATCCGCACCATATTTATTAATCACAGTTGCGAAAAGGCATTGTTCCCTTTTTCTGATGCTTTTGGCATTGCTGTCCTATCTGCAAACTGCTTTCGTGACACTACAGAGGAGCACTGAGCTGGTGCAAGCCCAATAACTTCATTGCAGTTGAAAATTCTGCATTTTTATACTTCATTGTTGTACCGCCATTTTGTGCAATATGTGAATCACTCTGCAAGAGAAATGTTATTACAGCTTAACTCTGAGGTGAAATATGGTGTTATGGCTTTCCACCTCTGGCCACTTTGTTTCTTCCTAAATGTCTCTGGTGTTACTGTGCATAGGGCAATTAAGTAGCTGAAGAGGAAGAAATTTAATGGCTGGATGAACAGATGTCGACCTGCACATTGCATGCAATGGATTTGACCCTTGCATGGACCACCTGCCAGCGGCACCTTACAGCCAAAAAGGGATACACTACAATGCTGATCTAATTTGTGCTGGGTATTTTCTCTAGCAAAATTGTTCAGCATTTATTCTTGACAGGAGCAGCAGAGGGATGGACCTCTGCGAAATTGTTCATGTGACTCGAAGGAGTTTTGGCTCTCCATCATTTACTTCCAACAACTGTATTGGAGGACCATGTTTAGGCTCTTTGCTCAGCAGAAAGAAACAAGTCAATTAAGGCTAACAAAGCAGGTTTCATTCTGAAATTTTAGGAAGAAAAGAAAGGGACAAGCTTTCTTGATGACAGTGGACTCGTTGGGCAGAGCTCTGAAGAACAGTTGACTGACTTCAAACTTGACTCGCAACAATAAATTAATGGTGCATCTTCTTCATCTGTTCCAACTGATCCATCTACCTTTTATGATCTAAAAAGACCTCCACAAGTTTCACAGAAAGGCCCACCTCAGTGTCGATTATATTCAGATTGGCAAAATGTTGAGCTTTGCTAATTATCTTGGCTTATTTAGATAAACAAATCAGTTACGCATACAGGTTCCGATTACAAGTGCCAATAATTTTGTTGAGGTCGCTGATCAGAACTATTCAGCTCTGTGGCCTTATATTATACGAACGATTCGTCCTGTGTGCATTGGCCACCCCGCCGAGGCCATGAGCACAGTGCATGCGTGACTCCATGAGCGCGCACCGAGAGACAGAATACAACACGTACCCTCCATAGCTAACGATAAAATAAGGCCCCGTCCTCGACGCCCGTTTGCTCTTTGTATGCTTCACAACCAAGCAAATGCATCTCTGTGACCCCTCATCTCTCTCTCTCTCTCTCTCTCTGACGACAACAGGAATGTGGGGAATAAAAGAAGTAATCAAGCTTGCTTAATATATTGTGCACCTCGCCCGCACTTTTAGAGACACTACTACCTGCTTGGTATCGGGCAATGTGAGGAATGTTGATAAGCGGATTCCCAGCAACTCAGTCCAAGTTGCAAGTTTTTTTATGACGAGCCGAGAATGATGCCACAAGACACGACATGTTAATATATATATGTACTCCATCAGAACAGCAATGTTGATATGGATCGAACATGAGTTTTTCTTTTATCTGAATGACTGCAGGAATATATTTGGACCACATCCACAGCCCATGATTCTTATTGCCAAGCCTATGTTCTTCTGGCATTGTTGTTTGAAGTGCAGAAACGAGTCTCATGCTTTTATGCTTCAGCGATACGATCTTCTCGCCTGACAGTGATACTGGTGATGCCCGCCAACACCATGTTAGACTGCTTCCATATTTAGGTTCTTATCTCGAAGTTTTGCTTTTCCTGGTTGGAACAAAGAGTGGGAAGCTGGATTTACGTGATGAAAGGCTACGATGGATCAATGCTCAGAGAAGACAAATTGCAAGCGGAGACAATGCTGCATGTATATGCTATATAGGATCCATGACTTCCAGCTTGCATTGGTACACCCCTTTGGCCTTCCAGTGATGTGATCCGAAATGAGATATTTGCTCCGTGAGTTGGAAACTTGGAATCTCGCAGGACGGAAACCAAGACATCGTGTACTGCAATATCTGTGAGAACAGCGCCTCGGAAGTGCATCAGGAAGTACGCATGCATAGGAGCACTGTGAAGGTGAAACCGAGAAGGATCAAAATAGTTCAGCAACATAATCAGCCTGCAGAGCATCTTGCGTTGTGGCACTAATAAGAGTAGTTGACATAGTTGTTCAGAGGTCAGGCCAGGATAGTTTGATCGAGCAAATCAAATCAACTGAACACATATACAAGATGCCATATATATAGCTTTTTTAGTCCACAATCTTTCAGTTTTATCATTGATCCTCTGACAAGGTTCAAGTTCAGTATGTAATCCGAGGCAACACTATATATACAAGCATTCCTTAGCTGAAGAGGTCTATCATTCCAATACGATGCCTTCAGTAACCTTGTTTGCAACTGAATCTCGAGTGCAAGATTGAATCTCTTATTTGATGAGAATGCATCTGATAGGCGAACCTTCAGCACCTCGCAACCTGAGAGGCAGGCAGTGCAAAGAGTATATCCCAACCTTGATGTTATCCAGTTTTAAGCTTTCCACTAGAATGATTTCCTGAAAAGTGCCAACAAAAGTAGCAACATGGGAATGAGAGTTTATGAAGTTTAAGAAAGATGCAGATGATAAATGAAAATATGCACTTGGGTGTATCAAACTCATTTCAATTTTGTTGCACCAAATTCCAGAGAAAACTGAAAGATCAGTTGCACAATTGATAAGGATTCCTAGAGAATCAGATGAATGAAACAGTGGTACTTATTTCAAGTTATATTAAAGTTTATATCACATCATTTAACATGTGTAATGCAATTAGAGAGCAATCACGTACCCGACTTTTGAGGAAAACGAGATGAGCAGGGATCAGGTGTTCATCAGAAGCAACTGACAAGTAGTCGAGACCTACATGTGTTATGACTGTAAGCATACATAAACCTTGACTACTCTGTTTTCCGAGCAGTGAAAATTGAAGGGAATCCATGAAAGTACTACTGGATGCATGCAAATGCTTTCCTTTTTGAACAATAGGTGGATATGCTACTTCTATTACATTGACGACCATATTCCAAACTACCACCAAATAGACCAAAAGACTTAAATATGTACAAAATTCTTATTGCTGAAAGAAAGTCTGCAAACCGACCAACAAGCTGTATGTCTGTGTTATCAACCAGCCACTGTGCACCGTCCTTGGTGAAGCCGGTGTAGCTTGAATCATAGTCCTTTCTCCACATAAGCTGCCTGAAACATAGAACTAATACTTAAATGTTGGACCAAGTTAGCATGGTTATTCTGGATTCATATTATAGCATGAGTTTGAGGCCTTGCATTAAAATTCAAGCATATATTTACATATATTATCAGATTTAGGTGTCATATTGCATTTTAGAACAAAGATTACTTGCCAAGAACAAGGAACATTCAAACATTTTCACTGTGAAAGAAACAGCAGCTAACAAATTCCATCAATGCTTGATGTAAGGTAAATTAAAGTCAACCATGGCATGAGATGCATAACTTGTTTGAACCAGTTAACCACGACAGAATTCATTTTGAATCCTACCACTTAATTAGAAATATACAGAAAAACAGACTGATAACCTATCAGTGTTCCGCGTCCTGAAAAGCACACGACGAACTCCTTTTGGTATATTCAAGGAAGCCATTACATCAGCTGCCAAAGAAAAAAAGAGTCAGAATCCAAGAGAATTGGTAATCTTACATTTCATAATGCTAAAAAAATTGATACCAAGCAGCTGAAGCATTCTCAAGAATTAGCCTTTGCGATGATTATAACAAACACTTGGAAATATATTACATGAACTTGAAACTCCGAAAAAGTTTCATCAATTCAAGCATTATTTGTTCTGTCTTAACAACATGTATAACATCTTGGTTAAGATAAAATGTTATTTTATTTATTTGGTAGATCCAAATATCAATTGTGTCAAACGTTTCGGTATTTAGTGTTTTCAAATATTCAAGTGATTAAGTATTCTAAAAAAATTGCACTTATTTTTGTGATATAGGAGAAAGTATTTTTTGTTATAATATTAACATTATTTACTCTAATAAAAAGTTTTTTTACTAACAAAGTATAAATACGATCAATTATATTTATGCATTATTTTAATATCTATTATTCTTAACATCGTTAAATATTTAAGAACAAAGGTTGCCTTAATTTAAAATTTTCAATTCAAACTATTTAAAATACCACACATATCTTTTTAGTCATTCTAAAATTATTAAATATTTTTATTTGTTTCTTGCCAAATACAGTAACCAATTAATGGTTCATCATAGCTTAATTAGCTGTGCATGAGATCAGACAAAATTGTGAGAAAGTTCATGATTATAAAACACAGACCTGTAATATTCTTATCTCTTGGAACATCCACTATCAACGCAGGACCTGTTCATAAGAAAAAAATGGTGGAGATAAAATAAAATGGTTTCACTTCTGTATTAATAAATAAATAAATAAATAAATAAAGCATGCAGCAACTTAGAAATCAATTAAATCCCAAGTAACCAACTCCGAGTAAACACTGGAGTGGTGGTGGTACCGTTGAGGACGTCAAGGTCGAGCGTGTCGACGTCGAAGCCGGCGTCGAAGTAGTGCCGGAAGACGTGGCCGGGGGCGTCGACGTGGGTGCCGGCGTGCGCCGGGAGCTTCACCTCCGAGCTGTTGATCAGGGAGCCGTTCCGCATGGACTGCGGGAGCCACAGGAACCGGCCGAGTCCCTCGTCGGTCATCCACATCGGCATGTCCTCCCGGTAGAAGTGGGTGATGTCTATGATCCTCCCGCCGCCGTACTCCTCCCGCCGCGCCGCCGCGGCCGCCGCCTGCAGTCCCTCGTCGCCGATGTCGCCGCCGCACGACGCCGGGTCCTCGTAGCCCGGGTGGGCGCCGCCGGCCAAGGCCTCGGCCGAGAGCTGGAAGAGGACGAGGAGGAGGAGAAGACCAGCGGTGGCCGCAGCCATGTCGTACACGTGGAGATAACGGCGGGGAGGACGATTGAGAGAGTATCTTTAATTTCTTCGGCTACGAGCGAATACGTAAAGCCAAGATGTTGTACGTGTCCTTCGCTGAAATCGAAACCAAACAAAAACAAAAAAAAAATGTACGTAGGCCAAAAATTTCACTCTCCTAAACACCAATAATTATTTTTCCGGAGATAAACTACTAATAATTTTTTGAGTATAATAAAGATGTGATAAATAGTTATGAACACTAGCTACTAGTAATGAAGATGCAATTTGTTTAGCTAAAATTAATAATAGCATTAACATGTACTTAAAATTATGAAAGAAAAAAAATGAGAAAAAAAATGAGGATATACAGCCGAAGCGGAGGATAGGCCCAAGCCCGTAGTTTGTCACTCATTCTCGTGGGAATGCGAGGGGCAAAGCCGTAGCACAGACCTTTATATGTACGAGGATTATGATTTTATTATGATGTATTTTTTTATCACGAGAATTAGAGTAGTTTGAGCTAATTTGCTTATCTTACATCTTATAAAATTAGAATATGAGGGTACTCTAACAATCAATTATGTGAATGAACATTGATTAAATATAATTGATAGCACGACAATGACAGTGAATATTTTCATGTGTGTGCTATTGGTGTTGGAAAAATTATTGGCATTCAAAGGCAATCATGGTGCCAAATGGAAGCTGGCATTCCACAGTTTGGAATCGCTATGGATACGAGGATAACAAACATTGGACGCATCTTAGATTAGTCTCCTAGTGTCACATCGATATATATATAATATCAACATGAGTATTATAGATGTTACCATATTCTTATAATTTGATTTTTTTTCGAAAAGTTTTATACAATAAATTTAAACATGATTGAAACTGAATTATATAACATACAATGGTAGTAAATTACGCATTTATATTCGTACACTATTTTTATAATTTACTAATAAGGTCATTATTTATGTTCATATTTAAATACAAATCAATTATCACTGTTTTTATCATATACTTCTCATATGTACGTATGCCAAGAGAATTCTGACGAACATAATATGCAATATATATAACTAGGAAACACAAGCTTGGTTCACGCGCTTGAAATTATTGTTTTCATAATAACTACATAACTATTGTTGTTGTTTACATGTGTAGACTATAGTAATAAAATAATGATCTTAAGTACGATAAAACGTATTTAAAATGTTTAAAATATTTCGATCTTTTTACATTTAAATTTGTAAGAAAAATATATTTAACGCATTTAACATCAAATGCTATTGTTTAAATTTATTTCTCTACATCACACTTTTGAACAATCATCTCACATGATTATTTCTTCTTATTGAAGCATGCAAAGTTGTCAAGTTCGAGAGTTAAAGTAAATTCATTTCATGTTTTGTAAATTCGTATCGCATAATCGAATAGAAAATTTGTAAAGTTTATGTACCAAACAAGTTTAATTATTTAAGTAATTATTATGCACTTATAAACACATATTTATGATCCATAGATCATAAACAACTATTATATTTTATTAATAACAAATAAATGTGAAAGTAATCAAAGTAAGTACTATCACTTATAATTAATAAATGTTAACTAACTATCACTTATTATATTTATTAAAATAGAAAACTTATAAAAAATAAAAATAAGTAAAATTGTCACATTAAAATTTCTAATTAGGATACTAATTTTACTTTCGATCACAATTACATTAAATCGAATAAAATATTTAATATTTTACAATCTTTTAGTATACAAAATAAGCAATTATGTGTCGTATAGAATCATATAAACTCGTGTAAAATCGTATAAACTCTATAAGATTTTATAAGATTATATAAAAAAATTTAAATTAATATTTATGTAAAATCTAAGAGTCTAAGTTATTTAAAAGTTTATGTCGATTTGACTCATTTTACTTACATAAACTCTTTAGCTCGTAAGAGTTTGACTCAAGAGTTAACAACATTAAAAGCATATATGTCATATAAATTAAAAATCATATCCAAACTTCTCATCTATGAATAAGTGATAAACATGTAAAACCTAAAAAGGGAAACTTTTAACGAAAAACTAAATATATACCTTCTCATCTATGAAACTCATATCCAAATAAGTTTTCAACGTATCCTAATCCTAATGACCCAACCATCTTTAGCATTGTTCAATTCGCTAAAATGATAATTGACATCTTAATCAAGAAAATAGAAAAATTCTTGCACACAATCGATTGCGAATAAAAATAGATAAGATACAACTATGGAAGAAAATCCTCTTCTTGCACACAATCGATTGTTTCTTGACATCACACCATGGAAAAAAATCCTCTTCTTTATTTATAGGGAAAAAATAGATAAGGCTTCAACTCTCCACATAAGTTAGTGGGGAGAGGAATGAACAAAGGTTGTGAATAAAAAATAATCTTAAAATTAATGAGTTAGTGGGATAATTATAGTATAGTAATAATGGAACAATAATAACTTATTTAGTGGGCTCATTATAATGACCAAAATTTATTGGGAGGGTACATAAATTGAAATTAATTCCCAAAAGTTATACTATTTTCAACCAATAATTAAAAGTATGTTATTACATTGTCATTGATTCTCCTGCAATAATCTAATAAAACTTTAATAGTTGTTGTGATATATTAAATTTTTTGGTGCAATATGTTAACCCCACTTTCTGCATTAATCATTTTTAATGTAAGCACTATTTTTTATTTCATATATTCAAAATATGTAATTAAAGGCATTCAATGCAGGAAGTGGGGTTAACATATTGCATTAGAAAATTTAGTATATCACAACAAGCAGGAGAATTGATGACAATGTAATAACACAATTTTAGTTATTGTTTAAAATTTATGTTGATAAATTTATAACATAATAATTAAAGTATAATTTTTGGTATTTAATTCCAATTTAATGTACCCTCCCCACGTTTTTTTTGTCATTGTAATCAGCCCATAAAATAAGTTATTATTGTTTCATTATTATTATATTATAATTAGCTCGCTAACGCATTAATTTTAAGATTATTTCTTTCGTAATCTTTGTTCATTCCTCTCACCACTAACTTATGTGGATAGTTGAATCCTTATATTTTTTTTCTTTATAAATAAAGAAGAAAATTTTCTTCCATGGTGTGACTATGTGCAAGAATTTTTCTATTTTCTTGATTAAAATGTCATATTCTCATTTTAGTGAATTGAAACAATGCTAAAGATGATCGTCACTAGGATCACGATACGTCGAAAAATTCTTTGGATATAATTTTCATAAATGAGAAGGTATATTATTTAGTTTGTAGTTAAAAGTTTTTTCCCAAAAAAGATTGTATATGTTTATGATTTTCATACAGGAGAAGCTTAGATATAATTTTTAATTTATATAAGATACATGCTTCAATAAGAATAATCATGTGGGATGACTCTGCAAAAGTAGGATGTAGAGAAATAAACTAAAATACTAGCATTTGATGCTAAATCGATTTAATATATTTTCTTACAAATTTAAATGTGTCTACATAATAAAAAGATCTAAATGCTTTAAACATTCTGAATCTGCATTGTCATACTTAAAGATCTTTATTTTATTATTATAGTCTATGCATATCAACAATAATCGTTACTTTTAAAATAACAATTTCATGACGTGCATCATGATATTTTTGTAATTAACTTTGGAATTGTCTTATTCCACCATTTCCTCTATTTTTTTCCTGACTTATTTGAATTACAATTTTTTATTTAATTTGATTCAATAATTGTGATGTAATCTCCACTTTAATTTGTTTTAACGGCATGTCAATGAATTTGACAATACATCCTTAATGGCTTTCTACTTAACGTATTATTTAATTTAATTTAAGTATATTATTAAATTTATTAAATCATTTCAAATTATATTATATTTTCATTTTAATTATTTCTTTTTAAAATTACACAAATTAATATATATATATATATATATATATATTTGAAATTACACTGGTTAAAGTGCATTTTAAGTTATGTAATACATCAACTTAACATATGAGTAAATATATATAATATAAACCGATGCATATATTTTTCATAATTAGTTTTGTGGATCATTCACCAATTAAAATATACAGAAAATTAAAAAGTTATTCATTTTTATGTTTTAGTTTTTACTTGTTGTGAAAACCTAATGTATTATTTACCATTAAACTATTCACTTTTCCATTCATTTTTTATTTTACATATTATTAAAATATTAACCCTTCATTATAATTATGTTATAAGCAATTTATTACTGGTCATTTTATTAAAACCACACATACAAGGTTTTCTAGATTGTAATTAGTTTTACGGACCATTCAGTAATTAAAATATAATAAAAAGTAAAAATATTACATTTTAATAATTTTAATTTTAATTCTTGTGACAATTATAGCATATTATTTATAACATTTTAGTATCTACTGCAAAAATTATAAATCTCTTGATCTCTAATTTTTAACTTTTTAATGTTGTTTCTTATATTTTTTTAAAATATTTAAATCATTAGCATTAGAATATAATGACTGAAATTATAATTGATGGGAGTTACAATTGATTGTAGTGCATTAGAACGCATTTATTTCTCTTACATGTACCTTCTATAACACTTATTGTCATTAAAATGAGTCTATTAAGAACCAACGGTGGTTGGCTTAGTTGGTTAGCAGAGTTAGCGCGCTCGCTGGATGCTGGTAACCTCAAGTTCGAATCTTGGAGTCGCCTCTTGGCCAGAGATTTAACCTTTACTGCTCTATCTTCCTAGCTTCGGATTAGTCAAGTGCTAGTAGCCTTGGACACTAGAGGCTTTCCATCTCTGGGCCGACACCCCAAAAAAATGAGTCTATTAAGCATGCAATTAATATTATTTCAATATCGCATGAGCGTTAACACACACACACACACACACACATATATATATATAATGAGTCCTTCATGATTGGTGACGAAATACTCACATGAGAATGAAGAATCCACTGTCGAAGTGAAGGTGTTGTCTTCGTTCTCGACAACAATCGATTCACTCGGCCTCTTCATAGTTCTCGACAACCTAAGAGAATAACATAATTATGGATAGCACTAGCAGTCTAGCATCATTGTTCATTCAATAGCACTTGTATTTGAATTATTAGCGATATGCTCACCATAGATTTGTTGAGAAAAAGACATGCAACCAAAATGTCATCCATAATACCTTATTACCTTTACCAAGTGGAAGAAAAGTTTTGTGTGATGCCCCAAAATTTCACCCACGTTACATTTGAGTTTATTTGGGCCGATGTTATTTACTATTCATCTTTATCCATTGAGCTTTCACATAATTCATAAAGAAAAAAAATTAAAATAACAATTAATTATCATTAATCAATAATATGAGTCCAGAAGCTAACATATCTATTGATCCCAAGTGGTCCTCCTATCCAATCTATTGTATCATAGTAGCAATTAGAAGAAAATAAAATAACATAAATTAAGCATCTATCACATGTGCAACTGTATCATCACGAACATCTCTAGCTATACACTCATCCATTCTTGTCGATTAAGTTATCTGTGGGATTCAAACATAGAGAAATAGAATTTTCATGAGTATAAAATACTTAGTACATAAAATAATACAAATGGATAAGAAGATTTAATAAAAATAGACAAGTTTTCAGTATGAAAAAATCATGTTATCAATTCGGTTCGGTTCTTTCTATTCCTTTCGGTTCTTTCCTCTTTTCAGTTCGGTTTGGTTCCATTCGATGATTTTCTCTTTGATTCTTCATGTTCTTTCTTTACATCTTTTATTTTAAATAATTCTTCGAACATCTATATGTGTTGTCCTAATGCGAGCTCGATTTGTTTTATTATGAGCATGGCACTCCATACATGATCAAGGTGGATCAAATCAGAACCAAAAGGAGGACAATCACATGCCCAATAAAGATGTGTGGGCTTTTATTTACCCACGATAACGATTAGGGTGGTGGAACTATTAATATCCACCTTCACTTTTTCTATATGATTTGATTCGGTGATAATCCATGCCAAGAAGTCCCATTTTACATCTTTTATCTATTGACCTGATTAACAACCTTATTGTTCTCTGTCAAGCATTATTAACACGAGGATAAAATAGTCATTGCACATCATAACAATTAAAAGTAAAACAACTTATTCTTTATTCTATAAATCCGAGTCGGGTGCCATCAAACCGGGGCGGATTGTGGCTGGACTCGGTCCGCCCATCGAGACTCGAGTCGAGCTTTCGATGTCGCTCTTTTCTAGCATAACCCAGACCGAGTTCGAGGTGGCTCGGGCCGAGTTCACTGACCTCATCGTCACACAGAGGTGACATCTACCTACTCGGCCTATAATTCCCAATGCGGGTCTGGTCATTGGAAACGACTGCGGCAAAGCTCGGGTTGGGCGGCCTTAAATCTGGGTCGGGTTCACTCCGAATCCGGGTCGAATTCAGAGTGATGTCATGCTGGGTCTCAACTATGCAGATGAACCCAGGGCCGAGTTCATCTGTACGCGGGCCAGTGTCGGAACTCCGGTGTTATTTTTTTGAGACTCTATCCGAGCATAACTTTCAGTACAATACTTCATTCGACATAAAAACTATATGAAACTATTCTTGGAACATAGGAGAACACATATCAATCCTAACTCATCCATTATCTTAAATATTTCATTAAGAAATCGTATCCAAAAGTGAATTTAAAATCTTACATACCTTAACTATTTCAGACTACTTGAAACCTGAGACTTTGGACATGATTTCCAACGAGATCTGACGATGACTAACCATGAGATGCGAAAATTGATAATAGTAAGCTAGCAAGTGCACTAATCGCTCAAGTAATAAAGTGAAAAATATATATTGTCGATCTCACGAGGAATTAGTTTACTTATCTATCAAATCTTAGAAACTAATAGGAGACGACATAAAGTTCCGGGTAAAAGATGTGCAGAAAGTAAAATCGGAGAAAGATAAAGAAAAGTAAAACTAAATTAAACTACCGGTGCATAGGTCCTTAGGATGATAAATCACAAAATAAACAAAATGATAACACCAGAGAATATTAAGTTTGTTTCAATTGACAGATTAGAGTCTACTTCAGGTATTGATCTTCTACTAGAACGAATCAAACTATCCCAATATCAAATTTAACGCAATTACTCTATCTAAGATCATAATCAAATTAAACAGTCATTGAGATGCATTAAACTATAGATTCTAAACTATTAATACCCATAAAATGGTAGTATTTAAAAAAAGACTGCACAACTCGCATCGAGTTGTGTTATATAATGCTTTGACATAATAATCTTAAATCATTTTCAAAGACATCATACATACTGAATTGATAATTCCTGCAGGGATAATAGTCAACTAAGGATGACAATCAATCTCTGAAAAGCATTAGGAACCACATATATAATCAAAAGAAATTGAACGTCATTTAATTTAATAGAGAAGGTCTATGAGTTTGCTTTTAATAGTAGAATTATTACAAACCAGAAAGATAACAAAGAGCTCTAACTACAATAGCAAGAACTAAGACCCTAAATTACAGAAGAAATAAAGACAAGAAAACAAATGTCTAATATCATCTCAACATTAAATAGAACAAATAATATTCTTCGGGAAATCACCGATGAATTGCTGTTGAATTCTCATCTAGAGTTGATCCAACAGAAATCTTCTCAATGATCCTTATGAGTCTTCTTTCTTGGCTTCAAGGAATAGGTTGCAAGTCCTAGCATGATTATCTCTAGCTACCAGACGTTCCTTTTTATAGGGTATCTAGTTTTCAAGTGGTTTGGGAATAAACGAAAATCTTTTCCATGTGAAGTAAGGTAAATTCGGAGTCCCATCGATTCTGAAAGTTTTGCCTTGTTAAATTCTGAAATTTCTGATTTAATTAGTTTCCAATTGATCCCTAGAACATACAATGGGAGTTGGAGTCCTTGTGTGTTGAGAATTCTTCTGAAAATATATTTCTGTGTCGAATTTGATGTCTGTCATGTCTCTTATAGCAGATTCAACTGCTCAATCAGAGTTGGATTTGGAATTTTCACTTGCCTTCATGGGGCATGAAATAGCTTCACGGCCATATTTTGGGAGAAGCTTTCATGACCCATAATAAATTGTTAACGACCCATGAAACTTGAGTCTCGAACGCTTGATCGTTCTGTGATATGAAGGAGTTGTGACATCCCGCTAAAGATAGTCTTGAAGTGTCTTTAGCATGTAACGACACGTTAAGAGTTGATCACGACCCATTAGTCGATGATTGCTAATTACAAACCTTTTGTGATGTCCTTGAAAATAATGCAACAGGCGATGATGATACTTGTTGGGGAGTGTAACGACCCGTTACTAATTGTTCACAGCCCGTGATAATACTTCAAAATCTGATTCGTTGTAGGAGCCGTGAGACTTTTGTGATCCGTGAAAATCTTGATATAATAACTGTGAAATATTCGTCGCGGCCCGTAAGTTGTCTTCGTGTGAACTGGGAGCCGCTCGGTCCATGAAACTCGATGATCAGCATGAGATTTGGTCTTCACGGTTGTGAGAAATATCTAACGGTCCGTGAGATCGTGATTTCTTCATTCAACTACTCCTGTCAGGGCCGTGAGGACGGGCAGTTGAGCATTAAAAGCATGCTTCATGGCCTGTGAGACGATACTTACGACCCATCTACAAAATAGTTCTGTGAGAACCGTGAACATCGGATTGAGGGGCGTGAGCTGCAGTTTTCATGATCGTGAGATTTCTGTAACGGCCCGTGACGAGTGTTCTTTTATATTTTCAGCAACAAATTGGACTCCATTTGACGTTACTTTTCTTTTCTTCTTTCTTCAGCTATTTTCATTAATAATTTCTGTAAAATCACACCAACTAGAGGTAGATGACTATTTCAAATAATTCAAAAAAATAAGTGTAAAAATAGAAGTATGCTATGAGAAAATTACACGAAATAAGTCTAAATGTAAATCTAATTATAAGTTTTAAAATGCATGCATAAAAAAAATAGTAAATATGAGATTGGATGGCCGATCGAAACTCCCATGCACGCGCACCGAGCAAGAAGAAAATGTAGCTAACCCAAAGATGGAGGAAAAAATCAAGTAAAGAAGGAGAGAAATATGTGTTGGAGTAATATTTGTCCGACCCAGATCTCGACTCTCGTTCACGTAGAAATGTCGATGGAGTAGAGTTCGCCCGACCACCATATCTCGGCTCTCTAGAAATGTCGGTGGAGAGTTCGCCCGACCACCCGACCGAGAGAGTAGTCCTCGCTTGACCTTCAGGCTAGCGAGTAGAGTTCGCTCGGCTCTCGGCATCTTGTCGACAATCGTAGAGGAAGATCACATGATGTCAACAATCGTAGAGGAAGATCATGTTCACCTAGGAGAGCTCACGAAAATCTCATGATGCATGTAGAATTAATAGCAAACGTTAGCAAGTGCACTAGTCACTCAAGTAATAAAGTGAATTAATAGAGTTATCGTTCCAACGAGGACGGTTAATAACTTAGATTCTATTTTAACCTTGTTAATTGAGAAATTAAGAAAATATATTATTTCAGATGTGTATAAAAAGAAAATAATAAAAATAAAAGAAATGATCACATGGAGAAATATTGATTTGATGATTAAGGCATCTAAATATCACCACTAGAATGTAATGAATTTTCTTAACTTAGAATTAGTTGAATCAATAACAAAGTGAATTTTCAAAATTAGTTAACCAAAGTTTCAGACTTTAACTACTATCTTAAGAAATAATTAAAATAAATCAATCATTTTGGTTTTTAATTTACTTAATTAAATCATAAGATGCATTCAATCGGAATTAATATTAAGGGCTTTCTCAAGTCACCTTAATAGCTACACGAATTAGGTCTCTTTCGATTTTTCTAATTGTGGCATGCAATAAATAAGATCAATCCTAGAAACTATTATGAAAATAATCACTTCTTCTCAGATAGCAATCAAATCATAAATCATGGAATCAAAGAAAAACATTAAACATGAAATTGCAATGCTATTAAATATTCAAATCAAACTAATATTAAGAAAGACTCCAAAACATAAATAGGGTTCAACTAGAATGACCCTAATGAAAGAATAAATCTGAGAATAACAACATCAAATCTAATGTAAAAGATTGGGAAAAGAAAACGTAGAACTCTGGCATAGGCTAAGCACGTCCTCTCTCGAATTTTCGACAGAGCTTCGCTATTGTCCTCGCACTTCTTCTCTTTGTAGGCTTTAAAATTATGCTCCAGGGATGCTTTTTCAAGCCCTCTTCTACCTCCTTTTATAGATTTTTTTCATCCCCCAAGAAAAAAAAATCGAAAATATATCCAAAAAGTGGATAAAATGACTTTAAAACGGTCTAACAGACCGCCGTCACGACCGTGACAGAAGGCTGTCAAGGCTGAAAAAATACTTAGCCAAATTTTCTGTTGAAAAATTGCCTGTCACGGCCATGACAGAATCTGTCACGGTCGTGACAGTAACTTAGCCACATTTTTGCCTGCTGGATCTTTCTGTCACGGCCATGACAAGAACTGTCACGGTCGTGACAGTCTTTTGAGCTGTTTTAGGTCTTTTCTTGCCTTCATTTCGACGTTCTCTCATATTCTACCATGAATAATTTTCAGATTTAGGTAGAAATCAAATCTAAATGAAATTATATGAAAACAAACCAAAACTCCTCTTTTCTAAACATAAAAACATTATAAAGTGTTAATCAAATGATCCAAATTAATACATGATTTTTCGTGCATTAAATACTCCCAAGCTTAATATTTTGTTTGTCCTCAAGCAAATTTCAAATAAAGCATAGGGCTCCATCACAAAACAAATACTTTTCTTCCACTGTTCTTTTACACGATCATCACTAGAGTATCTTTTCTCAACTAATACCCAGCCTTGCAGAATTCTTAGCATTTAAACATGTCTTTCATGCATATCTACAAATAATATTAGTCAATCTCATAAGAGTATCAATATTGAACCACAAGTCTTTAAGGAGTTTATTTTCATACTATTATCATTTCATATTTCAGCATTAAGTTTTTTTTCACTTTAAGAATTTAGTAATCCTCCATATTGCACAAAGTGGTCTATGTAACAGGCTTTCGATCGACGGATTCCAGAGCAGATGCCTTTAAGTCTCCAGGCAAGGATCCCCTACGGATCTAATTACCCAGACACATCAAGATTCCAGAGGATACTTTATACTTTTCACTTTAACTGTTGGAGCTCAACTAGCTCTCTTTTCATTTTCATTTTTGCATTAAAATTAGCATAATTATAAGCTCCAAAAAGACGTAATGCTTTCAATAAATATGCAATTATAATCAAGACTAACATCATAGTAAATAATAGAGAAATTTATTATTTAAACGCTAGTCCTTCTACTTAGCAACAAAGTCGATCCAAATCCCAATACTCTAGTGATACCCGATAAAAAGAAACAATGATTGAATTTCATAGATTAAGCGATGTTATGAAAATAAACTTTCAGACAATAAAATAGTAAACAAAGAGATATGAGATGTCACTAAATTTTTTTCAAATTTTCATAATTAGATGCATGCCAAACAAAATAGGATGATAGACTCAAAATGTTCAAAATAGATATGCCATACAAATGAAACAAGACTAAGTCTCTCTCCCAAGCTTGAACCTGACACTGCCCCAGTGTTAGGCACGTGCACATGAAAACTATGAAATAATAATAATAAAATGCAAAAGGAGTAGAGACAACCTGATGATTTCTAGGTTCTACTGAGCAATTAAAAATATCTTAGTCACATTGCTTGGACGGTTCATAGGCTTCTTCCGACATGATTTGGACTTCTGCATTTCAGAATTGTCACGGCCTTGACGCTCAATAAGATAGACTCGACCGTGAGAGATGTAGGCACGACCGTGACCGTGTCCTCTTGAAGCAATCTCAATCTAAACAATTTTTAATGTTAACTAATCTAAATTAAAAAAATCCAATACTAATGTTAAACTAAAAACTAAGAGGACAAAAGTTTAAGAGTATAGTTCTAAGTTATAGTCTTTAATTTGACTTTTACCCTTTGGTTACCTCAAGTGTCTGGAAGGGATTCGAAGTGACCTTTTTCCATCTTACCTCTGATGTAATTCTCGAAGCATTGTCCCTCAACTTTGAAAGAAGTATCTGAATCTTTTTGTGGAGCTTGATCCTTGAGTTTCCAATGCATCAAATTTTGTGCTGTCTGATGTGATGATGATCTGTTTCCTTCTACCAATGAATGATTTGGAGGTACCATTGGGATGACTATTGGAGTTTTCGAAGGCGGATTTCTTCTTCGCACTTGTCCATCTTCCATAATATATTCACTTGTCTCCTTGACCCTCCATTGAGTAGTCCATGTCTTCTGATAATAATTCTTCCTCGGTCGTCTTCTTCCTGGATTAAAATATTGCAAGTGACAGGGGCATATAATAGGTACAGATTTATTCAAAATATTATCCTCCGAGGAATAAGTAATCTGAGAAGCCAACTCCACTTTCTTCTCCAATGTCTAAAATTTTGCCTGCATCATATCAAACTTAACATTAAAATTTGAGGATTGAGGAGGAGAAGAAATAATAATCGGTTGTTGATCCTTCAATTGTGTCAACTGTGATTGTAGATTGCTAATGAGTTGATCTTGTAGGATGAATCTTTTCTCTATGACTCCAATCAATTGGCACAACTTTTCTTCGATGTTGAAATTTGACTCTAAGTAGGTGGATGGAGGAGCATCATTTTTCACTTGGATCCTAGCCTCCAATTGCTCTACTTGTCCAACAACTTCATAAAGGCTCTTTCTTGAAGTCGAAATTTTTCTTCAGTCATTGTGATGAACTTTAACATCTTGTCTTCAATTGTAAAATTTTCTTGTACCACAGGAATGAGTGGGATACTATTATTTGCAATTTGTGAAATTTATGCTTCATGATCCTCAAGCATCTTTCTTTATTCTTCCAAATAGTAATCTCCCATAGTTTTTTATTTTGTTGTCATTTGAAGATATTTCCTGGTCACACAAGATAAAGAGATATGAAAGTATGTGAATTAAAAAGAATCTGCGTGGAATTTAACAAAAAAAATAAAGGTTCTCAAATAACAAGTAAAATAAAAATAAAAGTTACTAAACACGTCACCGGCAACGGCGCCAAAAACTTGATGCGTGTAGAATTGATAGCAAACGTTAGTAAGTGCACTAGTCGCTCAAGTAATAAAGTGAATGAGTAGAGCTATCGTTCCCACGAGGACGGTTAATAACTTAGATTCTATTTTAACCTTGTTAATTGAGAAATTAAGAAAATATATGATTTCATATGTGTATAAAAAGAAAATAATAAAAATAAAAGAAATGATCACCTGAAGAAATATTGATTTGATGACTAAGGCATCTAAATATCACCACTATAATGTAATGGATTTTCTTAAGTTAGAATTAGTTGAATCAATAACAAAGTGAATTTCGAAAATTAGTTAACCAATGTTTCAAGCTTTAACTACTATCTTAAGAAATAATTAAAATAAATCAATCCTTTCAGTTTTTAATTACTTAATTAAATCATAAGATACATTCAATCAGAATTAATATTAAGGGCTTTCTCAAGTCACCTTAATAACTACACGAATTAAGTCTCTTTCGATTTTCCTAATTGTGACATGCAATAAATAAGATCAATCCTAAAAACTATTATGAAAATAATCACTTCTTCTCAGATAGCAATCAAATCATAAATCATGGAATCAAAGAAAAACATTAAATATGAAATTGTAATGCTATTAAAAATTCAAATCAAACTAATATTAAGAAAGACTCCAAACCATAAATATGGTTCAACTAGAATGACCCTAATGAAAGAATAAATCTGAGAATAACAACATCAAATCTAATATAAAAGATTAGGAAAAGAAAACGAAGAACTCTGGCATAGGCTAAGCACGTCCTCTCTTGAATTTTCGGTAGAGCTTCGCTATTGTCCTCGCACTTCTCCTCTTTGTAGGTTTTAAAATTATGCTTCAGGGATGTTTTTTCAAGTCCTTTTCTATCTTCTTTTATAGTTTTTTCGTCTCCCAAGGAAAGAAATCGAAAATATATTCAAAAGGTGGTTAAAACGATTTTAAAACGGCTTTACAGATCGCCGTCACGACCGTGAAATGCTCCGGCACGGCTGTGACAGAAGGCTATTAAGGCTGAAAAAATATTTAACCAAATTTTTTGCTGAAAATTTGTCTGTCACGGCATGACAGAATCTGTCACGGTCGTGATAGTAACTTAGTCACATTTTTGCTTGCTGGATCTTTCTGTCACAGTCATGACAAGAACTGTCACGATCGTGACAGTCTTTTAAGCTATTTTAAGCCTTTTCTTGTCTTCATTTCGACGTTCTCTCATATCCTACCATGAATAATTTCCAGATTTAGGTAGAAATCAAATCTAAATGAAATTATATGAAAATAAATCAAAACACCTCTGTTCTAAATATAAAAATATTTTAAAGTATTAATCAAATGACCCAAACTAATACATAATTTTTCGTGCATCACTCTCTATTACTCGATGTTGTATGATTTAGAACACAAGAGGACTGGACGTTGGACTGCATCACAGGAGGACAAACCATGCGGCTTGGTCGCGCCTGCTATTAGCTGTTGACGCAAGATAGTGGCGCAGCGTGGTGCCACAAACCCTGATATAACTCTAATAAATAATTGTACTATGAGTTGATGACATATATTTTACTATTTTTTAAGAAAAAAGAATAAAATGATCAGAATTCTCAAATGGGCCGAGATGAATGTTATGAGGCCCAAATGCGGCCCATGCTATATTTGACCCAATCTTCGATTTGTTCGATCGGTGGTTTCTTTCTTGCCATCTCCGACGCTAAACACAGCGAGCGAACGAGACCCGTGAGATCCGCAAAGTGGTGGCGCCCGGCGGCGAGCGATGGCGGCGGAGGCGGGCGTCGGAGGAGGTTCCCGACAGTCGTACCAGAGGTTTCCCAAGATTCGCATCCGGGACATGAAGGACGACTACCTCAAGTTCGAGCTCCGGGAGACGGACGCGAGCATGGCGAACGCCCTGCGCCGCGTGATGCTGGCGGAGGTGCCGACCATCGCCATCGACTTGGTGGAGATCGAGGTGAACTCTTCGGTCCTCAACGACGAGTTCATCGCCCACCGCCTCGGCCTCATCCCTCTCGTCAGCGACAAGGCCATGACCATGCGCTTCTCCCGTGACTGCGACGCTTGCGACGGCGACGGGGAGTGCCCCTACTGCTCCGTGGAGTTCCACCTCAATGTTCGCTGCGACTCGGACCAGACCCTCGACGTCACCAGCGCCGACCTCCGCAGCACCGACCCTGAGGTCGTCCCCGTTGACATCTATGCTCGATCCCTAGCTTCCGGTGGAGGGTCCAGCAACACCTACGACTCCCCCTACTCCAGGTTTTGAACCTCAAATCCTTAGTTCCCCATTTCAATGCGTCAATTTTGAATTTCAGATAAAACCCTAAACCCTATGACCACCCTGTTTTCGCCTTCGTGGGGCAAATCCTAATAATTTCTGTGAGCTTACCATTGATGTTGTCAAAGGCTTTGGGATATCAAAGTCCTTTTCAATTTGGTAGTTTGCAGAGAACGTGTAGCAGATAATGTTTCTCAAAAGATGGTGAATGTGGATCAACTTTCTTCGAGGAAGTGATCCTTTTTGGGCGGTCTTTAACAACTGTGCTAGTAAATGTTGTTTTCTAAAAGAAAAGGATGCAACTTGGAGATATTATATGAATCTGAAAGCGTTGTGACCTAGTTACCTGATTTATCATGAAACATATAAATTGAACATCTCTTCACAATAAGGCTGTGGTAACACCAGTTCCTACTTCAGCACCAGTTTCTCATGTCCATTGATTGTTCTTGCATATTGTGGTTGTATTATGATATATCTTTCTGATTCTAGGGGCATAATCATTGTGAAGTTGCGACGTGGACAAGAACTAAGACTTAGAGCGATTGCCAGAAAAGGGATTGGCAAGGATCACGCTAAATGGTCACCTGGTGCAACTGTTACATTTATGTATGAGCCCCAGATTCATATCAATGAGGAGTTAATGGACACTTTGACACTTGAGGAGAAAATTAGCTGGGTTGAAAGTAGCCCTACAAAAGTCTTTGAGGTCGTTAATAACCAGGTTAGCTCCTTTGTCCTCTCTTGTCTCTTTCTCGGCATCTGTCTTTAGAATTTCACTTTGTTTTAGTACTCACAGGCAATGTTGTCAAACACGTAAATGGGCTCGACACAGAGGGTCCTGAAAACATGTAAATTGTGTACACGTAACATGACACGGACGATTCTACTGGATTTTTATTTAATATTTATGTAGATATAAATACATTTAAATATATATATATATGTATAAATAATTAGCGGTGAGATGCAAATTCTTTTGCACTTATAAGTACGAAATGCAATATTACATAAACAAAATTCTAATTTTAACATCAATTCATGATATTAATATTACTTATACATATTAAAAATATTATTCATGAAAAATAACACCTCAAAAAATTATAATAATAACAGACTAATGACAAATGATAAGTCAATAAATAATGTTAACAGTTAATTCATGAAAAATTAATACATCAATAAAATTATAATAATAATAACAATTAGCACATCAATGAATAATCTCATTATCAATTCATAAAAAAATAACACAACAATAAATTTAAAATAAGAGCATTAGTTGGTGATCCAATTTTATTAAACAAATATCTTAACAATAGTACTACTTATAAAATTGTTCCAAATTTATAACATTAAAAAAATGCTCCCTGTCCACGAGCGGAGAGCACGACGTGATGGTGGAAAAAAAGCAAGAAGCCGCTCACATGCACGGAGAGAGAAATGGAAAAAACCTGCATCAGGTGTGCGAAGGGAGAAAGGGAGTGGGAGAGGAAGAGGACAGGAGAGAAGGCGAGGGAGTGAAAGCTTGCTCAGGTGCGCGAAGAGAGAAAGGGAGAGGGAGAGAAAGAGGAAAGGAGAGAAGGCCTGCTCGGGTGAGCGAAGAGAGAAAGGAAGAGAAGAGAAAGGGAGAGGGAGAGAATAGAAAGGGAGAGAGCTAACCTGGTCAGGTCGGTGGCGGCAGCATCAGGACAGCAGCAGAGAGCAGCACAATAGCACAGCAGTGACAACAGAAGATGAACGATGACCGCAACAGCAGATGAGCAGTGGCGGCGACAACAGGACAATGGTTGCGACAACAGGACAACAGCGACGGCAGCAGCATGTGAACGGCTGAGGGGGCGACGACAGCAGGTCAGCAGCGGTGATGGCAGAGCAGCAACGGAGGACAGAAAACAAAATAAGGAAAGGAGAGACTAGTGCCTGTCTCAACTTATAAAGGGAAAAAAAGGGATTGTTGGATTGGTTAGTCGTACGTCTCCACCGATCTTACGGGCCAGCACGTGGTAGACCAAAAATGTTTCTGCCTAGGATCGAGCACGTTTTTCTGGGGTAGGGACGTAGAATCGTCCGATTCCACGATTCGAAGCACAATTTTGATGACATTGCTCACAGGGTTTGTTGTTACGATGGAACTACACAAAGACATTTGTTAGTCATAACATTTTTACGATAGTTTTACTAGTACAATTGCATGAAAGATTTCAACTTTAGTGTGCGAAGAACTCATTGTTTTGAGACCTATCTCGGACATGAAGTTACTTTTACTTTTCTTGCACACATGGTGCTCGGGGACATATAGTTGCGTATGATGCCTGAGTTTACTTTGCATGCTTCAGTAATATTTTCTCGTGAGTATCAAGGAGAAGTTTTGGGCAGATATGGAGGGTTTGATTGAAAGTATACCAACAACCGAGAAAGTTTATATTGGGGGAGACCTTAATGGACATGTTGGTAAAGAGGCAGGACCACATGCAAGGGTTCATGGTGGTTTTGGTTTTGGGGAGTTGAATGAGGAAGGACAAACTATTATTGATTTTTCTTTAGCATACGACTTTAAGATTATCAACACTTGTTTTAGGAAGAGAGAGGAACATTTAATCACATACAAAAGTGGAACTCATAGGTCTCAAATCGATTTTTTCTTGACAAGAAATACTGATAAAAGACGCTGTACTAATTGCAAAGTAATTCCTGGGCATGGAGTGACTACACAACATAGATTGTTAGTTCTTGATATGCAAATGAAATGTATAAAACCAAAATCCCGAACAGTTTTTGATCGAAAGATCAAGTGGTGGCAGTTAAAGGGGGAGAAGCGAGAGACTTTTAGAAGTAAGTTATTAGAGGAAAGTGTGTGGGAGTTAGAAGGAGATGCTAGTATCATGTGGAAGAATGTGGCAAAAAAGGTTGAAATGGTTGCTAAAGCCATTTTAGGAGAATCAAAAGGTTTTGGACCACGAGATAAGGAGACTTGGTGGTGGAATGAGGAGGTCCAAGAAAAGGTGCGTAATAAGAAGAATTGTTTCAAGGCGATACACTTGGATAATAGTTCTGACAATTGGGAAAAGTATCGTTTGGCGAAAAGGGAGGCTAAGAAGGCAGTTAGTGATGCTCGTGCTAAAGCATATGAGGGGTTTTATAAGGAGTTAGGGACAAAGGCTGGTGAACAAAGGATTTACAAGATTGCAAGGAATAAAGAGAAGGAGTCGAGAGATTTGGATCAAGTAAGATGCATAAAAAATGAAGTTGGTAAGGTTTTAGTTACTGAAGGAGATATTAAGAACAGATGGGAAGAGTATTTCTATAAGCTATTTAATGATGGATGTGAAGGTTCCCGTTATGATTTGGAGGACTTGACAGTTAGCGATTGTGAGCTTAATAGGTTATTTTATCGTAGAATTAGAGTCTTGGAGGTTAGCGAAGCTCTTAAGAAAATGGAGAATGGTAAAGCCGTTGGACCGGATGGTATACCGATTGAAGTTTGGAAATGTTTAGGAGAAAAAGGTGTGTTGTGGTTATGTAAACTATTTAATGAGATTTTACGGTCGAAAAAGATGCCTGATGATTGGAGATTAAGTACATTAGTTCCTATTTACAAAAATAAAGGGGATATTCAGAATTGTGCAAATTATAGAGGAATTAAACTTATGAGTCACACAATGAAATTATGGGAAAAAGTGATTGAGCATAGATTGAGAATGGAGACTAGTATTTCTGAGAGACAATTTGGGTTCATGCCAGGAAGATCCACTACAGAGGCGATTTATTTACTAAGGGGGATGATGGAGAAGTATCGAAGTAGGAGAAGAGACTTACATATGGCTTTCATTGACTTAGAGAAGGCATATGATCGGGTACTAAGGGATGTACTTTGGAAAGCCTTGCAAAAGAAGAGGGTGAGTGTTGCCTACATTAAGGTAATACAAGATATGTACGATGGAGCATTGACTAGGGTTAGGACACCCGGAGGTGAGACAAATGAATTTCCTATAGGAATTGGCCTACATCAAGGATCAGCTTTAAGCCCGTATCTATTTAACTTAGTTATTGATGCTATAATCGAGAGTATCACAGAGGAGGTACCTAAGTGCATGCTATTTGCGGATGATATAGTACTTTTAGCGGATTCAAGAGAAGAGATTAATACAAAATTGAAAATATGGAGAAATACGTTGGAGTCAAAGGGTTTTCGTTTAAGTAGGAATAAAACAGAATATATGCATAGCAATTTCACAAATAAACAACTTAGAGACGATTTGAAAGTTAGGCTAGGGGAGGATATAATTCCTCAAGTGACAAAGTTTAAATATTTAGGATCAATTGTAAGACAAGATGGTGAGATTGATGACGATGTTAATCATAAAATTCAAGCTGGTTGGTGTAAGTGGAGGAAAGTCGTTGGAGTTCTTTGTGATAGAAAAGTACCCAATAAAGTTAAAGGAAAATTTTATCGTACTGCTATAAGGCCAGCAGTGTTATATGGTAGTGAATGTTGGGCTATGAAGGGACAACATGAACGTAAAGTGGGGGTAGCCGAAATGAGGATGTTGAGATGGATGTGTGGTCATACAAGATTAGATAAGATTAGGAATGACCATATACGTGAACGAGTCGGAGTGGCTCCTATTAGTGAGAAAATGGTAGAGAATCGTTTGAGATGGTTTGGTCATGTTCAGAGAAGACCATTAGATGCGCCAGTAAGAAGAGTAGATCAAATAATTTGGAGTCCGATTAAAAGAGAGAGAGGGAGGCCAAGGCGGACACTTGGCGAACTAATAGATCAAGATCTATTGGTGAATAATATACCGAAAGGTTTGGTTACTAATAGAGCGGAAGGGCGTCGTATGATCCATGTAGCCGACCCCACCTAGTGGGATAAGGCTTTGTTGTTGTTGTTGTATCTTATGCCAGTTGATACGTCTGAATAGCCAGGAAGTAGCTATAGTCTACAGCATGAGTATGGGGTATGGGTTCAACTTGTTCAGACATTAACTATTTCATATAACCTCCATTGGAATTCTAACTCTAAGCATGCCATTATTTGTTACCCCATTTCCCACCCACCACCACACAAAGCTTGTTTTCATTTTGAGGAAGGTAACTGCATCTCTAGCTTTGACAAAGTAATATATATGAAATGAGTCATGTCTTTTGATTAAAATGAATCCTGTAATGTTTTTGTTCACCGAGATGTATATAAGATGCACAATTGATATCCAAGTGAAATTTTCTCGCAAGTTCAGAAGGCAGCATCTGTTGACATGTGACAGTCATTTCTATTATATTCAGTGGATGTGTACTAAACAATCTCTTACCATGACAACTTCGAGCCTGATTAAGTGTCTTATTCCTCCACTTAAATTAGTGGAATGTGAAGTTACAATTCTTCATGGTTAATGGCTTTTCTCCAGAAGATTTTTTTTTTTGAGTTCTCATGATCATCTACGTCAAGTTCTGAGAGATGTGATATTTTATGCACATTGTTACTGTTCTGCTTTGGATACTGCATAAATAGATAAATTGGCCTATGTAAATTAACAGAAAATAGGAAAAAAAGTGAGAGGATTCACTTATCCTTGAGACTTGTCTTGACTTCTCTATATGCTTGAGTTTTTTTTCTTTTGTGAAATATGGGGGGATCCCTATCAAGATTTAGGCATCCGATTTTATTGAGAGGATAATTTAGAAATTACAGACAATAGAAATTATAAACAAAAGGAGCACTAACACCAAGCACCAAATTATGCTTGAGGTTTTTTATCATGACTTCTCATTGATCAAGTGCTGGTAGATGAATCAGCAATGATTATATGTTATACAATCTAGCAATTCGTTCACTCCTAGTTTCCAATTCTTTGGAGATTTGTACACCTACTCATATTGGTGGTAATTGGACAAAAAATCACAGATGATCATCCCTATGATAAAATTCTAGAAGGATGATGTCTTACACATTTTTAAGACATTCATCTTGTTAAAGGACCTGCATTGTGTTGAAGCTGAGCATATAAATGACAAAAATAATAGAGCTCGCATTGTAATATTTCACAAGGAAAGCAATATTGGGAATTGGATCTTCTTGGATTCTGAAGGCACTCTTTGTTGGTACAAAGCTGATGCAAGAGTTCAGGTATATTAGTTTACAGCGATGACAAAGAACAAGAAAATATTAGTTTAGGAAGCAATTAATAAATAGTCATAGACAGTTTTAGTGGAGAGAGAGATTTTGTGGTGGGGTCATGTTCATGTCCCATCAAATAAGTATATGCATCCTTGCTAGTCACCTTTTTAGTTATCATATATATAAAAAAAAGAAATATCAAGAAGGTGATCAACTTTCTCCGCCTCTTATGGATGCATCATTTAATAGTTGGAGGAGAAATTAGTTGTGGCTTTTTTTTTGGAGAAGATACAGGATATGAGCCACTTTTTATTCGTTATAAAAGCGCCTATTTATTACAAATATATTGTATCACATCCATTTAATAGTTGTGGCTTTTTGAAGATAAGAAAATGTTTCTCCAAAATTATTTAGATCATTATGATCATAATCCTTTTTAAGCATTTTGCATCTTAGACCTAGAGATCTGCATATTAGTAGGTACCAGAACGCAAAAAAAGTTGCATTCTGCTCTTACTTCATATCTTGCAAAAATATTGTCTTACATCAGATTGTCGCTGGAAGTTTTAAGCCTATGATATTACAATGAGAATGAGGTCTACCTTTCGATTGCAAAATATAATCTTGATTCTTGTAGCCTTATGTTGTGTTTTTTTTAATGTCAGAAGGATATCGCCCTGTTGTCAGATATCCATATTTATCATAAATAATGGCTATACAAAGTTGTAATTACAGATCAGTTTGAATTGTTAGACATCACAAGTTTGTCCACTGATTAATCAATCCTCTTGCTCCCATTACAACATTATTGGTATAGAAACGCTCCTGTGTAAAGACCACCAATCTCCTCTAACATCAGATCGTAGACTTATATTGTTGCTGCTCAACTGCACATAAAACTGACAGTGGAAAGATGGGTCATGTCCCCAATTTTAATATAATTGCTCATCTTGACATATTTCAATGTTGAGAAATACTGCATTACAGAAAAGTTGTTCTGGCAGGAACGTGATCGTCCCCTTCTTTGGATCACAGGTAAATGTGGTTGATGCTGAGGCTTATACCTATGATGATGAAGTGATCAAGAAAGCAGAAGCTATGGGGAAGCCGGGACTCGTGGAGATATATGCAAAAGAGGACAGTTTCATTTTCACTGTCGAGTCAACTGGTGCCATCAAGGCTTCCCAGTTGGTTCTGAACGCAATCGATGTCCTGAGGCAGAAGCTGGATTCAGTTCGTCTGCAAGGGGAGGAACCTGAAATGGATGAATTGACTTCGCATCTGAATATGTAATGAACAAATTGTCCCAGGCTACCTTCCTTAACCGTTTAGTAGATCTAGACTTGCATCTTTATTGGCTTTTAAGTCCAAAGACTTGTTACTCTTCACGGATTCCTGATGGATCAGAAGGATGTAAAACTTTATGCATGTTTAATGGCTTCAGCCTGCATTTTGATAGACATCGGATTGCACATTGTTGTAGAACACAATCCTCGGTGCTTCTAGTTTGCGTTTAAGTGGAGTCAGATGGCTGAAACCATCAAATCGTTCCGTGTGCTTCATTCTCCTGAACAAATAGAAACTGGAAACAGTAGCAGAAGGGATTCAACAAGCTGCTCAATCACACTTCCAACTTCACGAGATAACGAAGTAGAAAAATAATGACTAACTCAACTCCCCCCTCAATGATTCAAATTTCCATGTTCATGCAAATCATGCAAAGCAGACTCGGAGCAGAATCTAGAACACCTTATGCTTGCATGTCTGCAAAGTGAGAATTCTTTGTCTGCAACCCCTCCAAAGTGAACAAAAACGAGTGCCACACAGCAAATAGTAGGCCCCCATCCATTACTGTCAGCTGTTCCTAAGCCTGTCTTTGATGGCAACATGGCACAGCAAGAGCCAAGTCACACAGCCCCTCTTCGAGACTCATCATCACATCCCCAAATCATCATGGGGGGAGAGGGGGAGAGAGAGAGAGAGAGAGAGAGAGAGAGAGAGAGAGAGCAGCAGGAGGCAGGCAGGCAGCAGTGAGTGGTCTTGAAGAGAGAGAGGAGAGCAGTGACTGGGACACGCCTGTCCTGATGGAACTCACGCAAGGCCTATGAAGCTGCTGCACATTTAAAACTGTGCTCTTTGTGTGTGCATGGCAATCACCAGCAAACTCACGTCGAGCCCTTCTCCCCATCTTTGGAACTCCACATTTAATTTGGATCCATGTGCTGCGAATATGAGCTTGCAAATATTTATGGCCATGGAAGAGTTGATGAACTCCACAAAAAGAGATCCTAAATGTTAACCTGGACTTGAAGGTTGGCTCATCATGTAGTTCACGGGGATTGAACGCCATGTATTATTGATCAGGGATATCAGATATGGATCATTGAACTCCAAAAATATTTAATACCCAACTGCAGGCTACGAGGAAACCTCATTAAATACAAATAATGCTATGCAATGCATTGATTCCTGATTTTTAATTTGATGTATTAAAGAGAGAGAAATGATTGTTGGATTTAATTTTTTTGTTATTATTATTTCAACATTATATATCAGTTCTTTTTTGTTATTATTATTTACAAATTTTATTGTTTTAATTTTTTTTCGTTGCAACATTATTTTTTAAAGAAATTAAAGGGGGAAAATATCAGTTCACGGGCCTATTTAATAGGTCACTTTGAGGACAAAATAATCTTTTTGATCTAGAAAAAAAATTACCCTTATTTTAAATTATATTGTGATTGAGGTCCAATGGACATTTTAGACTCATTTTAAAATTTAAGAAAACCTATTCTTTAATATTTCCGGGCGTGGATTTCCATCTCTAAATCTCAGAACACTTTTTTTCTCCAATTATATATATATATATATATTTATGTTTACATATACCATGGGGGATAAAATACCTCATGAGAAATTACACTCATAGTACTGATAACTTGGCAAGAAAACAAACGCATAAAGCTGTAAAAGACGGCATATCAGCATTCAACAGTATTGTCCATGTATTAATTCCATCCAAAAGTTTTGCACGGTTAGGTAGAACTTGTGGGTGGCAAGTTAGCAACTGTAGTATTTTGCACAAGGAGCTTGTAGAATTATGCTTTTATATATCACTTTTCAGCGACCATTTAAGCTGTCGGTTTCCTTAAGAAGACATATGAGGGAAGGAAAGACCAGGCAAGAAAAGGGAGCTTGGAAGCCATCATATTATTCTGCAATTATTTGTGGGGCACTTCAGACTTCAGAGTGCACAGATCTTTTGACAGTCTTCCCGCCTTTGGACAGAAAGGAAACAAAATATATCAACTAAGTTGGGTCTTAAGAGAATCGAGTTTAGAAAGCTAATAGCACTAGTTGGAACCTCAGTAACAGATCGGATGTAATAACTTTAGATACTGATTCAAGATAAAAGAAAAAGAATAATATGATAGTGACAATGATCTAGCTTGTTTAATTTAAACAGTGTGATGTTGGCTGTTTACTTATGAAATCAATTATATCAATGCAAAAATGAGATTGAGATGTACATTTGTTGTGCAACATGTCTTCCTTTCTGTTCTTTATAACTGAAAAAGGGGAATTAAGAAATGATCACTTCATGAATCAAGTAAAAAAAAAAAGAGAGAGAAGTCATGATTCAAACACCATAGGACTTTTCCTTGGGTGTGGTGGGGGAGCTTAGGTGATTGTTGGAGGATCCTTTACACAGCTTTAATCCATTTCCATTGTGCCTTTCTTTCCTTCTCTGATGAGACTTGTGATGAGTGTGTCTGCTTGTTTCTTTTTAGCGTGCCCACCATCCAATGCTCAAGTGAAAAAGAGATAGTTCTCCATTAGCATTTCAATATCAATTCTGAAAATATAACATAATCTATTCAATGTGATCCTTGAATCCGTTCAGCTTCTTGTTGATTCTGACCATACAGTTACTAAAGTTGAGTGTGTTTGCCACCTTTTCCCAACTGTTCCATATCAGACTAGCAGTGGCGTTTGATATTTCAATACTGTAAGATGACAAGATTAGTTTTTTTTCCCCTGACAAATTTAGTTCCCCACTAATGCCAATAATTTATATGTTAATAGCTGCATAATTAAAACATCTACACTTGTTTCCCTTAGCAAGGACCTTGGTTTGCATCAAAAGCTAAATGTGCACTCATTTCCCTCTTCCTAATTAAGCTGCATGTGATCTCCTATACTCAGGAGGAGGTCTCGAGGCAAAATAGTTTATTTTTAAAAATCTGCTGCTCAGTGCAGAGAGTAGAATTAGGAGGAAATAGTCCATTAAAATAGGTTTGGGTTCAGCTGTGTACCAACAGGACTCCACTTTAACAGGCATGCATGCATGCACTGAGCTCAGAAACTTAATGATAAAATTTGTCAAGTTCTGCAAATGCAGCTACTCTTTATATCATATATGGGTTATAGTATGATAAAGTATGACTAATTAGCTCCTCATGGCCCCTCAACAATCTGCTGCTGCAGAGCAAAACAGGAAAAGATCGTGGTCCCAGATAATGATCTAATTAACTGTGCTTGTGGCCATGATGAGTTGCCACACTTTTCAGGAGATAAAATTTGCATGTGATATGATGACGCTCGAGCAACTAACAGCTCTGAGAAGCCAACTCCACTCTGCAATCTGCATCCATATTTCCATCAGTGCAGAAGAAAATGGGATCCTTACATGGAGTGGTGTCATGCACTGAATTATCGTAGCTAAGCCTAGTTAGGAATGCAGTGTGTTTGAGGTATGTGACCACTTGTTGATGAAGACGTGCTGGGGGAGAAAAAACAAAAAGGATTTTTGGTTGGTGGACTTCATCAATCTCCTTTGTTGCAGCTGAAATAAAAAAGAGAGAAGAAATGAAAGAAAGCAAAAGAGAACAGTGCTCCCCAGGACAGAACTTCTCGGTCCTTGACTCCTTTTCCAGTTTTCAGCCTTTGTTATTTGCATCAGAACATGCTTTTTTGCATCACAGTAGCATGTTATGCAATTAAGCAATCAAGAACAGTTTATTTACATTAAGTAATGACGAACAGTACAAGAAGATGTGATTGGTGCCTAAAGATAAGTAATGATAAAGACATGACAAGCACCGGAAGAGAAAAGGTATAAGGGGAGAAAATGATCAAATGGAGAAAGGACTTGAGGGTGCCATTACTTGAGTGATAAGATTCAGCAAACTAAAACAAAACACAAAAAAGTGACTCGACAAAGTGGCAAAAGATTGGAAGCATAACAGTGCACCATTTGATCTGTCTTTGGTAAAAGCCTACAGAAGTCCAAACGCAACCAGTTGCATAGCATTAAGAAGATTTAATTATATATAAGTTGCTTCCTCTATATCTGCACCATACATTAGAGATATATCTGCAAAATTATTATTTGCATGTGAAGCTCCATAATCAATGTCTTGTAGAAACCGATAGTTAGCTGATGATCATATTTCACCATGTGACCTCCAGTTTTGTCATTTAATTAAATAATTTATTATTTTCCCATAATCCTTTCTGATTTCTTTAGCATTTAGCGAAGGTGAGATTTGTGGCATAATTCTGAAGTAAACAGCCTTCTATAAATCTCTTGCCTAAAATTTTAACATCTCTCTCGTTACTTCCCTTCTACTCCAACATCTACTTGTTATCCAGATCCTGCACCGGCAGCATCACTCTTCCCCTGACCTGCGGAGTCAAACACGCCATGATTCACCTCCCAAGGCATCGTTGGCAGTGTCAGTGGTGTTTGGCCTCTTAGCTGACCACATCTCCCAGGAATCGCCACTGCTGGACGAGCTCTCGCAACTGAAGCAGGAGCCTATCACGCTGAGCGGGCAGGAGCAGCAGCACTGGTGGTGGTGAGAGGAGATGTGCTTGCGCTTGTGGCCAACAACGCCGCCGGAGGTGGCGGCGGTGGCCATGGTGTCCAGAATGATATCATAGCATTGTTCCAGCTTGTCCTGTATGTTGCATGAGGCGAATTAAAATTTAGAAACATTGCTCACAGCTGAGAAATAGAAAACAACGGCCGTAAAGATCCAACCTTGGGGGCATTGAGGAGCTCAACGAGTTTGTGGATCTCGTCGGACCCGCCACCGGCATAGAGCAGCGCTGCCGAGGCCCAAATGGACGCCGGAAAACGAACCCATCTTGATTCTGTAGTTCAGAAACCAAGTAGCTAAGCAATTGCAACGTAAAAGATCGAAACTTTAGAGGCAAAAAATGATGTAATTTTCATGAGCGCCCACCGGTTATTACAGATAGGAGGGAGGCCTCGCACGCTCGCACAAGCTCGCAGACGCGCGCCGCCTCGAATCCGCCGGTGCGCCCGGCTGCGCCGTCGGCGTGCTTCGAGTAGAGCCGCAGAAGAAGGTGCTCGATAAAAGAGAGGGGAGTGACGGCGTTCATCCGCCAGCCGAGGGCGGAGAGCACCAGTAGCTCCATCCGCCGAATCGTCTTGGGCTCGAACACACTCACCCCCTCCGTCGACGCTGCAATCTGGAGGTCGAGGGGGAGCGGGACGCGTGTCTCCTCCACCTTCGCCCCCAGCGACAGGCAGGCAACCGCCGCGAGACGCCCCATCCACCGCTTGTCCCCTTGGAGGTGCAGCCGGCGGCCGGAGGACGAGAGGAAGCACCGGTCGAGGTAGTTCACCGCGAGCATCACCGTGAGGGCGGAAAACGCGTAACGCGCGGATGCCCGCCTCACCCACTCCACCACCTCCCGCCTCGCCGACCTGAGGTACGTGTCGTCTGCGACGCCGGTGGCGTCAGGGAGGAGCACAGCGCTGGTCTCGCCTTCTTTGGCCGCCAGAGAACAAAGCACATCCGCCCACTCCTCCGCAACGGCGGGCGAGAGGAGGCGGCAATCGACGTCCGGCTTCTGGGCAGCCTGCAGGACTGGTCGTGCTCGCTGTTCTTCTAGTTCCAACGCCTCTTCTCGGCAGTACAGTGGATCGAACAGAGATAAAAGAGCCATCTTTTTGCCTTGCTTCGACTCGTTCTTCTTCTGACGTGAAGAAGAAACGTCGCGCTCTGCTCATTACAAGCAAAAACTAAAGCAACTAAACGCAGTAGAATAAGATGAACACCCAAGCAAATTTTGTTCCTCCTGTCTCCATCTCTCTCTCTCTCCCCCCCTCACTCACACACTCACTCAGTCCTCCACTCAGTTTCCTTCTCTACTCATGGATGCTCTTTCTCTCTCCTTCTTTGGTTGCCGTTGGAGGCAAAGAGCCAGTGGAGGTGGAGGGGGCGAGAGAGAGAAAGAGAGAGGAAGGAGTGGGCTTTTAATTGGCGGAGGAGGCATGGGGTTTCACCACGCCATCACCTTTCTTTTTTGCTTCCTCTGTGGTGTTCTCCATTTTACTATTTGCCTCTTTCGTGCTCCGTCTCTTTTGGAGTTTACTTTTTTTTACTTGTGTGGTGGTGCTAAAGATAAAAAAATATTTTGTAATTTGTGAAGTCCCTTTAGAGACGTGCAGATTAATTACTATTTGTGAATAAAGTTTAAGATTGACATAAAGATTTTTTTTGCTTGTATGAGATTTTTTTTAGTAAAGTTCAAGATTGGAATTGGTATAAAGATGGGGGCGAGCTTGCCTTTGAATGTATAAACTTATCGCAAACAAAATTATGTTAAATAGTAAATATAAACAAACTTATTTTTGAATATTTATATCATTTTTATCTGTATTTGGCAAACGTGAAAGTAGGTATATAGATCATGATAAAATAGTTAATGATTATTAAATTAAATTAAATGTTTAATAAATATAGCAATTAGATTAATAACTATAGAAAAGATATAAATAAACATTAATATATTAATTAATTATAACATAATTACTAGTTTTATAACTTTTAAACTATTTTTTAGTTATAAAATATTGATCAACTTAAAATAAAAATATATATAATTTATGTTGAGTCGACAAAAAGACGGGAGAAAAAATATTAAAAAATATAATAAAACAATTAAATATTAAAGCAAGTTTTTTCGATGGCAAGAAAAAGGATAAATTCAGAATAAAAAAATTCGCCCACTTAACTGGTGGAGATAAAAACTTTAATTTAAATTTATATTTACCAAACAAAAAAATAAAAACCCTATTCTAAAATTTAGGCGCACCAAACAAACAAGGTCCAGTATATTATCTCATTCTTCTACGTAGTAAGAAATAGTTTATAATTACCATTTTCTTTTACTGTCACGAAATCCTCGTGTTGTTTTGTTGAGGGGTTTCTTCGAAGGGCTTTGCCAAAAGTGGGCTTCATTGAACTGTTTGTAATAAGTTGGCCTGAGTCGCAATTGGGCTTTTACTTGGGCTTCACAAATATTTTTATGATTGATAGAAAGATGCTTTTTATTTTAATGTTACGTTCCTTTTACTCCTTTGAAAAGTTGGAATTGAGGAGTGTGTGGACTCAAACCTACGGATCATCCTTGACTTATAGATTGATAGTATTATCAAATACACTTAAATTTATTTTAAAATATATTTATCAAGGATCATTAATTTATGAATCAACGGACGTATGTGAACTTATTTTGGATATACACAATTTTTTAAATCCTAATGATTTAATGAACGTATGAAGTCATATGTGACGAATGAAGTCGTATGAAGTCAGTGCCGTGGGAACTTCCCACGGAAGCCATCGTAGGAAAAATTTCCCGCGGCCCAAGCTGTGGGAATTTTCCACAGTTTGAGCCGTGGGAACTTCCTCGGCTCCAATCGTGGAAAATTCTCATGAAAAATAATCCGTTGTAAAATTCATCGTAAATTGCGAGAAATTTTCAACCATCGAAAATAACGTCATTTTCTTAATGAATTCATAACACATATTCAAGTAATTCAATAAGTCACTAATGAATTTTGCAAGGTCCGAAGAGAAAGTGTTAACTACTGTTAAGATATCCAAATCAATCATGTGCTTGCATATAGGGTAAGAGAAGAAATAAAATCATGATGTAACTGCAGTATAACATCATTTAGCAAGGTACCTTGATGTTCATCATAGTCACTTGACGATTAACACCGACCTCTTCAACTTGTTGAGAAAGTGATCACTGAGCTTGAATTGTTGAGCAATGTCGAGATTAAACTTGAAGGTAACGTTTCGAAATTTCACTCTTCTGTCACGTGACACTTTAACTTATTTTGATCCACATTACTTACAATTTCTTCTTCTTAAACAATTTCTCACGTAGATTGCGGAAGTGAAATAATATTTAATATCTCTTTTAAGAGTACGAAAGGAAACATTTCTTTCTCATTTTCTATTTCCTACTAGTCCTTCAAAGACTATCTATTTTTCAAATAATTTTACATTAAATAATCATAAAGGGTTCTAATGGCTTGTATCACCACGAACATCGTCGTCGCACACGCCTATCTTTACTTGTGAATTCAACTACCTATGAGGTTCAAATAGAGGAAAAAAATATTCATGAGCAATTACACTCAGTATATGTGTAATGATTTGAGTTTTAAGGACCAATATTGTCTCAGTGAATAGTTTTATATGGGCAAAACACGGAGGTGATCATGAGCATATATATAGCTACTCCATTCACCTATCAAAACACATTTTAAATTCGTGTGGACCGAAGGTCCAAAATGAATAATATCTTCATTGCGTCGAGAGTGTTACATAATAGTATCAGAGCCAACCTCGCGTGCTCACATGAGCCATGTGAAAAATACGAGCCATGAGCCAAACACGGACCCCACCTTTATGGGGGAAAGATTATAACGACCTGAGATCTAAGGACTAAGATGATCTCATTAAATAGGCTCACATGGATAAAACACGGGAGTGATCATGAGTTTATATGTAGTTACTACATTCACCTATCAAGACGCATTTTAAATTCGTATGAGCCGAAGGCTCAAAGCGAACAATATGTTCATTGCGTCGGGGGTGTTACAACATGAGATAATAAAAATGGATGAAATGACTTAAATAGAAGCAAATTAACTTTTAAAGCATAATCATGCTAAAATCATATAAAACATGAGTTTATGTACTTTTCTTTTCCTTTTTCGTTCTTTTCCATTCTTTCTTTTCTATTTCTTTTCAATTCTTTCTTTTCTTGTCATTTTTTGGGGGTATGTTGCACTACATACTTTACTTTAACAATTCTTGGAAACTTTCTATATGTGTTTTTCTAAGTGAATTCAACTTCTTTTCTTATGAATGACATGACATTTTCATGTATCTCTAAAAAAAAGTCAAGATGGATCAAAGCATTATCAAATGTGTGTTTTCTTACCTACAAAAGAACTTAAAATTCACATACGCACCCAAGTAAGACCACAAGAATTTTTATTGTGGGACTATTAATATTCACCTTGTGGCTTTGCCGTGACGAGATTATTAATACTCACTTTATTGATGATTGACCATCGGTGCATATGAAGGATTCCCTTTTCTAGCTTTTATATTTTATATTAATTATATATCTTTTCTCTTTTTCAGTTCATCATATATCAATATATGATAGAAATGTCATTCGAAACTTTAACAAATCGGTGTAAAATTAATTATGCAATTAAGACAGAAATTGAGTATGGTATAGTCAAACCATCATAATCTTATATTTATTGGAGGCAATAGTCCAAAAGAAATATTTTATGTCTTTATCGATAATAGAAGAAAGGAAGGTCTCATGGGTTTTAGGAATGAGAATGATGAACATGAGGATATAAGAGCATATGAATTGTCATCAAATTTCCATAGCTTTTATAATTTTTGACAAATAAGAATTTAATATCATTGTCATTTGTCAATATATTTTCAAGCTTATCCCAAATTTTAGTGATCTATTTTTTTTCTAAGATGATAGTGCAAAGTTGGAATAATTTTATATTTCTATCACATCTTTAAGTCAGCTAACTTTAAATTTACTCCACCATTTAATATTTATTTATTTAATGTATGCAATATGTTGATTATACAAAGTTCTGAACTTATATAATATCTTTAATATTATGATTTGCATCCTTAAGTTCCAAAAGTCTTAACACCCAAACATAAATACATAATTTTGAAGGATATAAGGCTCAAATATGATATATAGTCATATTCAATAACTATATAATTAGACATGATGAAATTATTTTAAAAAAGGTCCTCCATATTAAACTATGAAGATAGACATTAAACTTGGGATTGTTGTTGTGGTTCAATAGGTAAGAAAAAATATTGATAGCTCATCTGTGCTAATAAGGTGCATTTTAAAATAATGTCATTATTTTTATATTAAAAAATTATGATTATAGATCACATAGGTAAAAAAAATTATTGTGACTTTGGTCATGATAATATACTTTTGAGTTCATAATGAATAATTAATTTGATAAATATAATGTTTGTCTACTGAAACTAAGGTCAAAGCTAACTCCAGTTTCTATTAGTTTAATCAAATATTAGAAAAAACACATTATAAAACCAAATTATCAAAACTCGCGTGATGGGGAAATTGGTGATTCTTGTTCTTGCTTATAGCACATGTTCTTTTTTTTTTTTTACTTATAACATATAGGTTTAAAAGTAGAGCTACTTTTAGACATAATTATCTCTTAATTTGATAACATTATATATTATATTATATATATAATTACTTATTTATTAACATATTATCAAAAAATTTGTAAGATCAATTTATTTAGTTCTAATAATAAATAAGCATTTTATTATTTATTTATTATAGTTTACATAGTATTGTACTACACTAATTTTTTTTTAAAGAAATCCATTATTAATTGAAATTCAATATATATGATAGTATTTAATACATGTTAAAGAGAAAAAAAGAACAACCAATTATAATATTTTCTTATTCAATACAAAGTATTTACCTCATAAAATAATAAAATTATCATTTAGTTCTTATCCAAACATCCATTGAAACTTATTTGTTCAATAAAATTTTGTTCTTCATTATTATATTTTCACCCAAACACAAAATTATATTTTTCCTATAATTCATTAATCTCAAGAGATAATAAAATTTTAAATTCTTTCAAATGAAATTAAATATAGCAATTGAAAATGAATTTTTATTTGATAAATTAAAGTTAAAGTTAAAGTTATAAAAGCAATGTTTTTTTAAAGGAGATAATAGTTAATATGAATAAAATAATTATGCTATTTTTATTTTCTTTAAACATCATTTTTTGCAAATACAATATTTCTTAGATAGAAATCAGAAATTAATAGCTATTATGAAATTATAAATCTTATTTATAGTAATTTTAATATATTTATGAATAGAGTAATGAAATATTTATTTTTGACGAGTTTAATGTTTAAATTAACTCATTCTAATACGTTACTATTTCAGGTAATAAATAAATAGTGTAATTATATTGAGTTAATTAATATAAAAAATAAACTAAAAATAGCTTATTAAGCCAATAAAAATAAAAAAAAGAAACTAACGAGCCTCAAATAGAAAAAGAGAGATAGGGTTATCCTTATTCCTTTTTTTTCATTTATTAAGGTTCTCTTTGGCAACACAAAAAAATAATGTTTAAAAATAGCGTTAAGCAATTCAAACGTTATTCATTTTTATAAATAATATAAATAAGTAGTGTTTAGCGTTTTATTGAAAAATTATTTATACTAACATTAAGCGATTAGAGTTTAGCGGTTTATAATTTTTTTCAATTCTACATTTATTCAAATACATTATTTCTTTCTCAACTTATCTTATTATTTTCTCATTTTTTTTATCATAATATAACTATATTTCTTTTAATATTAATGCTTAATTAATTACAAATTATTTCTATGTTAAACATGAATAAAAAAATAATTTAATAATTAATACATGTATATCATGTGTGCACTATATAAAATTTATTGTCAATATAAATTTTTATTTACATTAATAAAAAAATAATTGTGAGATTTTATTTTATTTTATTGGGATATAAATAATTCTTTTATTGTATTATAATAAAATTTGTATAGTACTTAAATTAAATAATTTATCATATGTTTAATTATGTTATTTTATATTTATCAGCTACTTCTAAAATTAAATTTATCAAGTACTTATTTATTAAAACTTCTAATCACTAAACATATTTGCTAACCGCTAATTAAATCATTATTTGCTTCTCAATCCGTTGATAATACTCTTTTTTAATATTTTGATGAAATAAAAATGTTGAAATTCCTTCGACATCACGTCATCGGGGGAAAATAATAAAAGAAAACTTATACTCTCGTTCGGTTGTTGGCAAACATTAGTGCTAGGATTGAAAGTGGCACGAGTCGGATGAATTTTTGCTTGGTTGGGTTTTTAATTTTTTAAGAAATAACTATCAAAATTTTTAAGTGATTTTTTAGGCCCTATATTTTGTACATTTTATATTTATAAAAATATTAACAATATAAAGAGACATTTTATTTCATAAATTAATGATATTCACATGATATATATTATTGTTTACGACTTATATTAATTTTCTATATATATAATAGGATAAATAGTATGTTAATTGAGTTAAAAGTATATGTATTATAGATATTTAAAATATAATATCAATATATTATAAAAGTTTAACTACGTAGGTCTTTCTCCAACTCCTTGAATGACTCTTTTTAATTTTAAAAACCATCTAAGTTTATTTTCAAATTTGAAGAAAATCTAAAAAATTTGTGTCGGATCAAATCGATTTTTTTAAGTTTTTCCATTTCTCAATTTTCTCCCTACACCCCTAATTGCTGCATAATTTTCCAAAAATCATCAAAGACCTCAAAATTTCGTGAAACAAAAAAAAATCCATAAAGTGGTCTAAAACAACACCTCTCATGTTCAAGTCCAAAAAGTAGATTAAAACAAGTCAATTCTACAAGTCAAGCTACACTTCAAACCATGTTTCCTTCTCGAAAATAATTGAAGTCTTTGGAACGTTGTTGTAACTACGACCACTACTACCACTATTTTATTTATTTATTTATTATTATTATTATTTATTATTATTATTTATTTATTATTATTATTATTATTATAGTACTCGGTTAGAAATGAATTCACGAGGAATTTTTAAAAATATAAATTGACGAATTCGTAGTGGAGGAACCGCGGAGAATAATGAAGACTTGGTGCGTGTTGGAAAGCAAACGCATATATACTTCGTGATTAAGAACGGAAACATCTTTTCAAACTTTTATTTTATTTTTCAAAAATCGAGAATGGTCCGTCCGTTCAATTACCTAACAATTCCAAGGAATGAATGGTGGTGACACGTCTCAGTTTTACTTTTTAATAACAGGGGAAGAAATTAAAATGGGATAAACTACTAACTATATTATTTACCTTATTTAGCTACGTACATCTTAATTAGTAAGTGAAAATTAATTGAGATTTGAAATAAACGGTAAAAGTGAATTATTCGGAATGTGACCAGGCCATTAATCCAAATTGATCAAAGAATCAAGTAGAATTGGTTGGTACGATTGATGAGACCGAATAATATAATTTAATAAAGCAATAAAAACTTAATGGATATGTGGAACACTCCGTTATATATATATATATGGGGCTATGTTTGGACGTAGAATTTGGGTAAAAACTTGTCCAAGTTTTGCCAGACACTCGTCGAATTTTGCATGGGGTCCACTGGAACCGATCAACGTTTAAAATTCGACTAAGTTCCACGAAAAAGTTCTTGCAAAATGCAAGAACTTAAGTTCTGCTGATGAGCCGTATTACTTGAATCCCACACCCACTTCTGTCTTGCCCTCGGTGTGTCCCCGATAGACCACTGTATGATCCGCCCTCTGACTCCGGCTCCAATGCCACCGTTCGAACACCCGATTACGGCAAAAGCGACGAGCCCCTCATTGCCTTCACTGGCACCACCACTCTTGCCAGCTCCGTTGAGACGAACGAGGCCACGGATGAGGACGACGACCTCTTCGAGCCAATGTCTCTCTGCGAGCTCGAGCAATCTGTGCACTCCGTCTGCTCTAGGTTGTGGCACTTCTCATATGGTAGCCCAAATGGGCGTGACGAGGATGGATGCGGCAACCGTGCCGTCGAGGTCCCATGCCTTGACCCTGTCGTTTGACTCCATGGTACAGAACTGTCAATTGGAAGCGCGAATGGCGTCGAAGGCGTGTCAACAACCATTCACTAGTTGTCCCCTGGCTTTGCGAACGTAGGCTGAATCGGGGATTAGGGGGTTACGTATAGTTGAACTCACAAACTCCGGTGGAAATCCCCGCTTCCATGCCCAACAATCTTGGTCTTGCCCTCCGGGTGCTTGACGAAATGAAGAAGAAAGGCTTCGGTGCATGATAACATAGGATAGAGACAGTAATGTTCCGGCAACAGCTTGTTCTCCAGTCAAACACCTCTTAAAATTAGTGAGAACATATAGATCTTGTCACCTAATAAGTTCTTGTTCTTTGCAAAATCGTCCAAACGCGCAACTTGAACAAAGATGTTACTTCCTAAAGTTCCGAGAACTCAGAAGAATTTGTATTATCCTAACCAAACACTGCCTAGATGTACATTGTGTAACACTCGATCCAATGGCACATATGAAATCGATTGGGTTCAATCGAACGGTCGTGAGTGCCTTCATCCCAACTCCTCTCTCCTTCTTATTTGTCTTCGCATTGCCCACCGTCCACCTCCTCCTCCCCTCCCCATGAAGTGTCGTCGTCGCTCTCGCCTAGACCTCCGCCGCAGTTGTCTCCGAGCTTTGCCCACCCTCAACCTCCCCCAACGCCATCGTGGAGCGTTGCCGCCCATGACTCGATCGTCGTCGTCAATTGCAAGCGTCGTCGCCCAGATCACTGTGAGTGTCGCTCTTCTCTCTTCTCTCCTCCGATCACCGTACGTCGCTTCCCGATCTGCGACGTCGCCGCCTCCCCTCCGCTCTCTCTCTTCTCTTATTTGATTGCCGCCCCTTGTCCTTGATATGCACCGCCATTGCCGTCGATCTCTCACCTAATGCTACTGCCACCGATCTCTCACATGTTGCCGTTATTGCCTGTCGCCGCCAATGTTGTTAAACTCTAGAGTCAAACAAGTTTAAGTAAAATAAATCAAATCGGCATAAACTCTTAAATAATCTAGACTCTTAAATTTTACATAAAAATTAATTTAAACAAATTTTGTAGACTCTTAAACTCTTATAGAGTCTATATGATTCTACACGAGTTTATACGATTCTATACGATTAGCACAATTATTTATTTTGCACAATAAAAATGTTGTAAAATCTTAATTATTTTATGCATTAATATTTTTGTTATTAGAATGAAATTATTTAAAAATAGTGTAATAATTTTACGTATTTTTACTTCGCATGAGTTTTTTTATCTCAATAAACATAATAATCGAAAGTTAGTTAGTATTTATTAGTTACAAGTGATAGTACTTATTTTTATTACCTTCATATTTATTTCATTTGAGTAAAATATATAAGTTATTTTTAATTTATGCATCATATATATATATATATGTTCATAAGTGCATAAAATTATTTAAATATTTAAACTTATTTAGTACATTCTATGAATTTATGAGTCGATCCTATAATATAAATTTATCAAATAAAAAATAAATTTATTTAAATTCTCGAACTTGACAAGATTGATTGCTGTTGATCATCTTCCCCTTCTTTCGAACGTCTCTTCCTCTCTCTCCCTCGTCCTCTCCTCCTCTGCGCCATCTTCCGCGATTTGTGCCACCCCTCATCCTCTATTCGTCGCCCAATGCGTTGCCATCCCCATTTGCTCCACCCATACCCTAATGTAAGAGTTGTGATTTGAGCAAACCTTTGGATCGAACGGCTCAGGTGTTACACGATGTTTCACTGCAATTAGATTTTCTGCATTTTGTAACCAAATATTATTCATGTTGAAAATGACTGATGGAATTATATTTCATAATGAATAATTAACACAATTAATTAGTAAGATTATGTTCAGTGATCTGTCCAATAGGAAAAAAATAACACAAAAGGAGAAGAAATCGACCGATGACCCAATTCTGTGTCCAGAAGTCTGTGTGACGTCTGCTAAATGGAGCACATGAGCTCCACAATCCAAACGTATTTTTTTTCTTTATATCTCCCTTCCTAATTATTTAAAGATATAATTTGCTTTATTGCGTTTATTTCTGTATAAAAAAATATTTCGGAAAAAAATCCTTCATAAGGTAAAAATAGGACAGCGTCATAGAACAAATGTGGTCTGTAGTATTTGATAAATATTTTATAAAATGAATTTATATTATATATAAAAATAAATATAATAAACGTATAATAATCTAATAAGCCATTAAAATAAACAAAATTCCTAGGAAATTTTGGGTAAACGTTGTGGCCGTATCCATCACGACTTTGGGCTGCTGGTGGCGGCGGCGTCCACGCGCTCGCCTTTTGACGAGTCCAATGGGCCTTCTCAACCCCCCCACCACCACCTCTTCCTAGTCTAAATGCAAGACCGTCCATTCCAAACGTGTGCTCCATCTTCTCCGTCCACGTATAACAATTAATAATAATTTAAGAAGGTTTTTATTACGCCCAAAAAAAGTGGGGAAAATTTAATAAATGAAGCAATTAACTCCATTTAATTCCAGGGTTCACATCCGTTCTCATCCTCTTTACTCGCTCTCTCTCTCTCCTCCCTCCCTCTCCATTCGCCGCCGGCAGACGAGAAGGTAGACGATCCCTTCGGGCACCGCCTCCTCCGGCCGCGGAGCCATCGTGGATGGGCCAATCCGCCTCCGCCCCATCCCTCCGCTCCCTCTCATCCTACTCCGGCCGCCGGTCCAAACATTCCGCCTCCGCCACCGCCGCCGCCGTCGCTACCTCCTCTTCTGGGAAATTTCCGCCTCCTGCTCCTTCGACTATGGTTGAAACGGGAGATCCTTCTCCGGCGGCGAGGGACCACACCGTGGACCTCCCGGATGAATGCCTCGCCATTGTGTTCCAGTCCCTGAGCGCCGGCGACCGCAAGCAGTGCTCGTTGGTGTGCCGCCGGTGGCTGGTAGTCGAAGGACAGAGCCGATGCCGCCTCTCCCTCGACGCCCGCGCCGAGCTCCTCGCCGCCTCGCCTGCGCTCTTCGCTCGCTACGACTCGGTCACGAAGCTCGCGCTCAAGTGCGACCGACACGCCGACAGCATCGGAGACGATGCGCTCGCCCTCGTCGCTTCCCGGTGCCCCAACCTCACCCGCCTCAAGCTTCGCGCCTGCCGGGCCGTGACCGAAGCTGGCATGGCCGCCGTCGCCAGACACTGCCCCGGCCTCCGCAAGCTTTCGGTCGGCTCCTGCGCCTTTGGTGCCAAGGGTGTGGACGCCATTCTCCGAGGCTGCCACCAGTTGGAGGAGCTCTCAATCAAGCGCCTCCGGGGTCTCCCTGACGCTTTCTCCGCTACCACCGCCTCGGACCTCATTCCCGGCGCCGCATCTCTTAGATCCATTTGCATGAAGGAGCTCTACAACGGACAGTGCTTCTCGTCCCTCATATCGGGCTCCCCAAACCTGAAGACCCTCAAACTCTTCCGATGCTCCGGCGACTGGGACCAGCTCCTCGAGGATGTCGCTGAGAACGTCCCGGGCATCATCGAGATCCACCTCGAGAAGCTCCAGATTAGTGACCGCGGCCTCGCCGCCCTCTCAGCTTGCATTGACATCGAGATCCTGCACCTAGTCAAGACCCCAGAATGCACCGATGTCGGCCTTGCTGCTGTGGCAGACCGCTGTCATCTCCTGCGCAAGATCCATATAGACGGATGGAAGGCCAACAGGATTGGTGACGAGGGGCTCATGGCCATCGCGAGGCAATGCCCTAAACTGCAGGAGCTTGTGCTGATCGGCGTCAACCCTACAGCCCGAAGCTTGGGCCTTATTGCTGGCAACTGCCACAACTTGGAGCGGCTCGCCCTCTGTGGCAGCGAGACATTTGGGGATGCTGAGATCACTTGCATAGCTTCCAAATGTATGGCCCTGAAGAAACTTTGCATCAAAGGATGCCCAGTCTCGGATGAGGGAATGGGGGCGCTCGTCGCTGGATGCCCAAAACTTGTGAAGGTTAAGGTGAAGAAATGCCGGGGAGTCACACCTGAATGTGCCGACCGGTTGATGGCCACTAGGGAAGGAATGCTAGCTGTTAACTTGGATACTGCTGGACTTGGTGAACATGCCAGTGTTGGTGAGAGCGGCATGCTGGAAAATGGAAGTGATCTGGCACCTCCGCCGGCTGTTCACATTAGTACCACGCGGACAAGGGCATGGAAGGCTCGGATTGGAATTTTAAGTGGCCGGAACTTTGAGAACTTGGTAACATCCACATTGAGAAGATGGTCCCATGGAAGCAGCAGCAATGCCAACAACACGTAAAATGGATTGGAGAATGAATAGAACTCTTCCTTTGTTTTCATCTTAATGTTTTCAACTTCCATGGTAGTTAATTCTTGATGCCCGCGGTCTTTGTTTCCATATTGTTAATGCTCATATGATGTTCATTGTTTAGTCATATCTTCTGTAAAATGAATTTGTGTCACAAAGTGTTTTTGCCCGTCATTGCATTCTTTTACTTCGGATGAAGATGGTACTCATTTTTTTTCAATTATATTGTCTTATTTTTTGTTCAAGCATTCTTAAAAATTCTCAAGGCTGCATGGGCGGACAGGTTGAAAAGAAAAAAGTGTGATTTTTTTTACTGATTTATTTTTAACTGGTCATACACATATCAGTGTTATTTGTGTTCATGAGTTGCATCCTTCATTTCCACCGAAAATATTCTTTCTGGCGTTGTGGTGTTATATTGCTAGCTAGCACAAATTAATAGAAGAATTGCATAAATTTGCTTTAGCACAGAAATGAATTGTCATAAGCAATCACTAGTGACTAAATTTCCCTTAAAAGATTGGATGAATCTGTGATTAGGTCGAACCTCATACAGTTTTTGATATTGGAAGGGTGATTTTTAGAAATATCGTTTCTCTTAACAAAATGGTTAAATATTGGGTTTACTTCATAATTTCTTATATTCTGTTTATTTAAGATTTCCCTAATGTGCCTTGTTACATTTTTTTCTTTTAAGATAGACCTCTTATATTTTGACTTCAAAACCACAAATTATTAATTGCATCTTCTTTTCTTTATTGTGAAATGCTTTATCTTTGATTGGGTCTCTGCAACATGTGTTGGCTTTGCTTTTGTTGGCGGATATCATTGTTTACTTCGCCAGTCATCCCAATAGTTCTTTAACATTTCAATTTAATTTATTTTCTGTCAATAGTTCTTTAACATACCAAGTTAATTTGGATTCTTAATATTACTATCAGTGCATCATTGCTAAGTAAATCTAGTGAAGATGTAATCGTTTTGTTATATATGGTTCATCTGTAAGTTATGAATCTTGTCCTTGAGCTCAAAAGATCGATTCGGAAGAGTTAAACTTGTTTTTGGTTTTACAGTACGTTTTCTGCATTTCATCATCTGGATCTAGGTATATATGGCTGTCCTACATCAGTTTACTTACCTATTTTCATGAGATTATTCAATATATCATTATTTAATTATTGAGCCACACACGTGCACACACAGTAGTATTTATGTGATGGAAAGGGACTCTAGAGACATTTTGCATGTCCAAGTGTAAACTTGGTGTTCAAGTTCAAAGCATACTCAGATGTGATGCACGTAGCTTACATCTATTATACTCTGTTACCTTCGTACTTCATTGATAAGCAGAAAACATTGTGTACGTATGAGCAATATGCTAAACTTTATCTAGAAATTTTACATTAAAAGGTATGTAGATTATTTCTTTGCTTGTATATGAAATGATCTTTCTGTTTCTGAAATGTGTGGTTGATCCAAAATAGACTGTCGACCTTTCCATTATCTTCCTTTGTAAGTTGTTTATTACTTATCCCACAACAAGGTGAGTCATATAATAACGCCTCATTCTATGCACTAATGCCTGTTAATGTCCTTAGCATTTTGGATCTTTGCAACTCGATTTCTGATCTAGAAGTTCGAATTGTTTCTTGAGGGAATTTTGTCTGTGATATGTGTGAGATGCAGAGTACCAATTACTGCTGTGTTGGCTTCTAGTTTTGTTTGAAACTGATCAGGGGTCCACCCTAACATCGACCATTAATGGAGTACTGAACTGCCTTCACATGCTTGTCAACATGGATTGTCCCCAAAGACGCTGGTCGTTAGTCATTTTTCGGATCTCCACTTTTACTGAGTTCAAGTGAGATGCTTTTCCAATGTTTCTTCCCGGTGCTACTACTTTTACGAGGAAAAGAAAAAAAAAAGGAAGAGGGAGAAAAGTTGAAATTAGAACCCTTTTTTGTAGCTGACTTCAGCCCCATTAAATTCTTCCACAATTTTAAAAGTCCATTTTTCTTCCATCATGGTAGTTCGCATCCGGCTTTGCTCGACTGTTGAGTGGTTGGACCATTCTGCCTGTAAAAATATAAAAAAATAGATGAAAAGAAAATTATTTTTAACATTTTCTTGTAGTTAGTTTTTTCACCGAGGTTTGGGTTCAAGTAATCAAGATGACTGATAGCTGATTAATTAAATGATATTTTTTTCGATTGTCTCTTAAGTTGAAATTTTAATTTCTTATCGACTTCAACTAATTTAAGATTATTCTATTATCATTATCGAGCTTAACTAATTTAATTATTACTTCATATCTAGCTAAATTAAGCTTAATTAATTTAGTGTTATTTCATCCTCATCGAGACTCCTAACCCATCAAATTTTGTTAACCTTTTTTTAATTTGGTTGATGTGCTCTTCTAACTGGAAAAAAAATATAGGACTTCAATATCTACTCATATTTAATTTCAAGAGCATAAAATAATTTAAGGCCGCCCTCTCTTTTAAACTCGATTTTGTTTACTCCGCCTTATAGTCGGTCCCAAGCCCGAATAAAAGAGGAGAATTGTGTTAGGTCCTATCGAATCTTATGAACATAGATCAATTTGTTTACTCCTTCCTTCCAGAATCAATCTCGTTCCTCACGGGTTGAATCAATCAATCGATTATGCAGTAAATCTTTTATAACCCCAAAGATGCATGGAGTCAGGGTTCAAGTATTCGTTTATTGGAGTTTTTTTTTTTCTTTCTTATCAAACATACAAACTCCGCCTATGTTTTATAGCCGGTCCTAAGTCCGGATAAAGGAGGAGGGTTGTGTTAGGCCCCGACAGCCAGCATAAAACCCTGTCGAATCGCATGAACATGGATCAACGAATATATTACTAATAAAGCGAAATGACGTCGTATGATCCATGTAGCCGACCCCACCTAGTGGGATAAGGCTTTGTTGTTGTTGTTGTATCAAACATACAAACTCCAAACAGTTGAACCTCTCTAGCTTGAAATTGTATAAACAAAACGCATACACTCGTTAAGATCCAAAGAGTTTGTACTTTAGCAACTAGATAGGTGTTAGCTTTGTGCATTGATTGCTTGAGTTTTTATTTTAATGGATCTCTAGATCATAACAACTTATTCAGAGGGTTCCAGCAACCATGAGGACTGACAAATCTACAATATGATCTGATGGAATAATCCCACACTAAGATGCACCTTCATTCTAGCAGACCTTGGAGACCAGAGAACAAAATTCCAGGGGAGATGAACTGCATGAACGGATCAGCGGACGACCAATCGAACGCGAGCAAATGATCCTTGAGTTCTTCAGTAGTTGGTCGAAAACAGCAACTCAGTAAGCAAAGTACCGGAACAATAGTATTGCTGTCACCATACTTGTAACTGGAACAGATATGTTATCATCTATGACATGGCTGATAGGAAGAGATTCCACCAAGGTGGATGCCAGAGAGACCAATGCCACTCTTCGAATTGTCTGCTCCCAGTCGAAATGCAAAGAACCAAAATATGAGAAGTAGTAGAGCATCCTACCAAAGCAACGTTTGAGATCAAACAAGGGAGGAAACAAGTTACAAGATTTTTATCTACAATTATAAAAAGATGAGTTGGAAAAACGACCGATCTTGCAGACGTACCCAACGGAGAAAGCAAAACCAAATGTGAACATTGAAATGGTTCCAATCCAGCTTTTGTGCTGATTATATGGAAGCTTTGTTGTACCATATCTCCTACCAATGATGTCAGCAAATCCTGCAGGTATATCATCATTCATAGACACACTACAAGGAGACAACAAGAAAGCATGCATAATGATTTGGAATATATACCATCACCACAACTCATCATAGTCAACGACATGATGCCGACAGGAGATTCACGCCAGAAGACAACGACACAGAACAACAATACAAGAACATAATATAGAGGGCCTCGAAGCAATTCTCTGCAAGAATTTCATGCCAATTGTATAAATCATTTTTTTTCACAATAAAATAGGAAGATGAAGAGAGCAAAAAGATGCATTACTCGGCTTTTCCGTCTCTTGAAATTGATTTTATTAGACCTTTGTCAGTAACAAAACCAGAGCCATAAATAACAAGCCTTATGCAATTCACAAGGGGAACAATTGCTGCGAAATATCGCGCTTCCATCGAAGAGCTGTACATTGTTGTCAGATGAATGGTAAGAAACTTCACTGTGTTGTAAATGAAAACAATCAATCGCAAGTGGCAATAAAAATATAATTCAACATAGGATTTTTCGAGCACCTGAAAAATGGCCAGGAGGACATGTAGAGAAGAGCAGATAATACATGGACAGCCTTTCTGCTCAAGCTCTGTCATGGACAACTTCATAATATGAGAACTGTTACGAAAAGAGGGAGAGAAGGATTGCACGAAACACAAAAAAACGCGAAGAGAAAAAACGACGGCGGCTCTTTGTTATGGAATAACGACGATTACAAGGATGGGTCTCTGTCTAGATCCCTAGGGAGTTTATATAGGCACTCCCCTTGACAGATGATAGGAATTACATATGAACTGAAACTCTAAATAAATCCTCTGAAAATAGGACACCTATCTCGTGATAAGGAAATAAATAAAATCCGAATCACATACAGAATAGACCTAAAAATTTTCGCTCAGGGGGCTCCGCCCCCTTGCAACCCCCGCGGGAGGGATCCCCTTGGATCCCCCCTTGACCCCCGGTCAGCGAGACCCCCGTAGGAGAATTCTGCTGAAGTGCCTGACTATGTAGGGAGACCAACTGGGTTCAGATTTATGGCATTATTAATAAGAACAAATCAATCTCCTTCAAAGGAGCATTTGCTCCCCAAGTCATTGGTTTATTTGATCTATCCTCCTAAAGTTGGTGTTGAAGGAAAGGTGGCTATCTGTTCACCCAATCCTTGAAACAAGTTCTTTCAGTACCACTAAAAGATATATGATGCTGATACTATGTGTATAGACTCTAGAGTATCACTCCATATTGGGAAACATAGGGCCTATGAAAGGAGAGGAACATATTGGAAGGGAAAAGTTCTTCTGTTTACTTGAATTTAAGTTGAAGGAGAATGGAAGGAAAAGTCTCCTCCTTTCACTACCAAGGTGAGAAGAAGGGAAAAGATATATTTAACACATATTTCCATCTTTAGCCATATAAATGTACGTACAAATTCTCATTTAACATTCATTCTCTTTCCTTTCCTTTCTCTTTGATTATGTAAATCAAACAAAGGTGATTATTCACCTTCATTCTCTTTCATTTTCTTCTCATCCTTTTCCTTCCTTTCTTTTAATCAAACAGACCCTTAATGAGAACTAAGCTAATTGAATAAGGTAAAGGTAATGTCATTTCGTGAAAAGTCCTAAGCCAAATATTGAAACTAGTATCTTGGGATGCATTATTACCTTCAAAAGTTTCATCAAGTATGTTCTTACTAGATTTTGGAAATCTACTGCATCGGAGGCAATATGAAGCATGCATGAGAAGAATGTGATAGCACAAAAGTTTTTGTAATGTTCACAATCCATTGAGGTCAGATTTCAAAGAAATGGCAGCGATGGTTAGCATTAGCCACAATCTATCATGGCCACATAGCACAAAAGATGTCTGAGAGCCTATGAGTCAGTTACTGTGGCCCCTAAAATGGATCAACTGAGCCCTGGAAATGATAAGGAAGAAAGAAGGAAACAAAAACATTTTATCTTTTATTTTGGTGCTACAAAGGAAGCTCAAGACTAGCATTGATAATAGTTTTGATATGTATGTGTATAGTATTCAAATTGTAGACTTTCAACGAAAAATGGAAAGAAAAAAAGTTATGTCATTAAATGAATTGGTGCTAGGATTCAGTAAGGTGTCTAATTTCATAGCGGGCAAGCTGAAGGTGAGTGACAACAACAACAAAGCCTTATCCCACTAGGTGGGGTCGGCTACATGGATCATACGACGCCATTCCGCTCTATTAGTAACCAAACCTTTTGGTATATTATTCACCAATAGATCTTGCTCTATTAGTTCGCCAAGTGTCCGCCTTGGCCTCCCTCTCCCTCTTTTAATCGGACTCCAGATTATTTGATCTACTCTTCTTACTGGCGCATCTAATGGTCTTCTCTGACTGAAGGTGAGTGACATGGTAAAAAAAAAGCAACTGATCAGGAACTTTCTGTAAAAGATGACAATTTCAACTCTGAACCTTGAAGCAAATATACCTTGATAACCAATGACAATTCCATCAGATAAGAGAGAAAACATTATCAGATAGTTTGGTCACATTCACCAAATTTAGCAACACTATTCTTTCTATCACATCACTAGAAGAAATTTGTCTCGCTACTTTCTTTATGCTTGCAAATTTCTGAATTTTTTGACTCACTTACCCTAATGTCTAATGCGCACACAACATAAGCGGCAACGAGGATAAAACAGAGCGAAATGCGCAGAAAGATATGACCTTTTCGATGATTTTGTTCTCCGCCAGCGAGTCGAAGGTGCGAACCAAGGAGTACGCGCCGGCAACGCAGAGCACGGCGGCGCCGGCGTCCTGCAGCGCCGATGCCACCACAGCGGTGGCGCCAACTGCGTTTCGGCGCGAGGAGGACGAGGAGGTCTTGGTAACGACGATGAGCTGTTTCTTGGTGGCGGTGGCGTCAAGGCGGAGCCTTTGGATGAGGGGAGAGAAGGGCAAGGAGAAAGATGCCGAGCAGCAAGTTGCCATGGCAAACATGGCTGCAGTTGCTGCTGATCTCGGGCATTTCAGAAAATAAAAGTAATGAAATAATAATGATAATAATAATAATAATAAAGGGCTCACATTTGTGGTTTGTACTGCATGTCAGATGTTAAACAAGCTTTTATTCTCTCGTATCTACACTTCAATTCAAGGTTATTGACAGGTTTATTTACAGGGGGGCTGATGAAGACAACCCCTGCCCTTTGGCCCCTGACTGACAAATATGGACTTGCAAAGGAGGAGAAGACAGAAGAAAAAAAAAATGTAATAATTGATCTGAATGAACAAACCATGTAACAGCACTTCAGCAGTTTGAAAATTAGGTTGAAGCATGAACAATATTGGTCAAGAGATCGACTTGTTTTCATAATCTTTTTTTTTTGTTGGCCGGCCGCCGGTATAGGAAAGCAGCCTTGATGACTTAATTTGAGCGACAACCGACTATCCACAATTTGAAGGTCGGTCCACCTAATTCGATTGGTTGTCCCACAGCGTATACCTGACAATGACAGATAAACAATGATATGTGGAGTCATTTATCACTCCATCCTAATCTTGTTGGACTTCTTTTCATAATTTGAACACAAATGAAACGACCATTCAGATGTGCAAAATAAGATTTTTTTTTGGGGGGATGGTTAAACCAAATGTATTAATCTTTGAAAATGAAATGTGCACAAGAGAGGGAGGAAAAAAATGGAGAATGAAATTAGGATGAAAAGATATCATTCCTTACTTTGAAACAAAGATCTATACATGATATCATATGTGTGTAAATTCAGCAAGCCTTCAATACACATGATATCATGCAATTTTCATATGATAGTGTTTATTTATTATAAAAAAAATTGTTCTTTCTTTTATGATTTAAATATTATTTAATATAGTGTGTACTTCTCGGTGGTAATATAGTGTGTACTTCGTGTGCTCATTCAAGTGAATTGGTGAAATGTTCTTTACATAATTCTTACTATTATAATCGGGATGGAGTGAATAGTAACTTCTCATTTTAAATTTGAGAAATATAAGCATGTTACTTGAATCGACATAAAATTAGTTAGATTTAATGATGAATCAAAATTTTAATTTATAATCGATGCACATAATTCTTAATGTCGTGTAAATTAGACTGGCGACCCAAAAAAAACTTTTGCTGAAATGTTGGTGCAATTGATAAGTTTGTACCCATTTTTTTCTTTTTCATCAGAAACGAGGCGTAGGCCCAATTGAGAAAATTTGTATTTGACCCTACAGGGCTGTTTGAATCCAGAATAAATTGAAGAATAAAACATTATTCATGTGAATAAATTCAAATATTTTTAAAATCTAACCTCATGATGACTAGATTTATTAATCCAATTGACATCTTGAAAACAATGTTAACCCACTTTAACAGTTCACTCAATTTGCAAGAATGATTATTCTCTTGGTCATTGAATAAAATTCCTGTCATTTTATATGCTATTCTACTTTATTCTATTTCAATCCTCACGCTAACAAAAAAAAAGTTAGATTTTTATGTTCTTGGATAATCTTAAAAAACAAATAAATCCCTCATGAATATTTTTTCTATCTCATAAATAATAAACCTCAAACCAAACACCGCTTAAGTATGGACTGGAGTTTCTGCTTTCAAAGTTTGGTTTCATATTAAATTGGCACAGTGATTAGCTAACTGCACCCCACATGGTTTGATGGATGTTAGTAGCTTCAAATTCGAATTTTGCAACCGTCGCATTGGCCAAGATTATAAATCTTTCCAGCTCCTGCCCCAATACCGGATTAGTCTAGCACTTGGATATCGATAGGTTGTTGTCGGAAAAAAAAAGTTTGGTTTCATATTGAAGTCATTGTTACTCAAAATTCTTTCATAAAAAAAGCCAATTATTTGTGCCAAATTAAACTCATTTCAGATTTGGCCATGAACTATCCATAAGAAATTAAATCGAATCATAATGAAAAAACTTTGGTTCATAAGAGGTATTGATGTCAAGCTGTACACAAACGTCCATGTTGTCCTCAACTTCCAATATTGTTCAATAGCTCTTTCATTATGTCTAATTTGCTCGCTTAGATTTGAATTTAATATTGAAAATTTTGTGTATTCTTTATAATTTTTTCCTCATTCAGTTCTAAATTGTAGATTTATAAATTTTAATCATTGAAATTATCGCGAGCTGATAGTTAAGTACCTCACATTAAATTTCATTAAAATTTTATTAAATTATTTTTTATTATTTATAAAATGCCAATCTTACACTTACTCCTTTAATAAAGAATAAATTGGAAAAAAAAATTATTTCCATGAGTATAATATAGTGCATAAATATGAGTTAGAAAATGCTTTTATCCATATTGATTATTTTTATTTTTAAGACACTTTTATTTTAATAAGAAGCTAAGGGCAAAAAATCATATTTTATAATTATTAAAAAGTTAAAAGAATTTTGGATGAGAAAGGTAATAGAAGGATCTAAGACAAGTTCATAAACTAAAATTTATAAATTTTAAATTTAAGATTAGATGTGAAAAAAAATCATTTTAATTTGATGCTATCTAGTATCACCTATCACTCATGATTATGTGCACATATTGTGTATGCTCTGGCAAAAAAAAAAAAAAAAATCAATGGAACATGGAGCGGATTATTTGAATTTGGTCTAAATTATGGACGTTCGAAGTCATTGGATTATCAAACCTTGGGGCGTATGATTTTGAGCTCCATGTCAAGTTTTACAAACTCAATCCGACTCCTTCCCAACCACAATGGGGCTCTATCGAATTCGAGCTGGGCATTGTACAAGTAAGGTTGGGTTCCATATGTTTCTGTGAAGTCATATTAACGATGCGACTTCTAATCATGTTTTCAACGCAATAACCTATGAAATTCTATCTACAATGTATGTAGGACAAGAGTGCATGTATATTTGATGAAAATTATTGATACAAGGATCCCATGTACCCCAAGTTAATAGAAAAATCAACTATGAATAGTTTCAAACTTCTACACAAATTATTGATGTCATGTTTTCTCGTGTCGCCATGGACTACATGCGAACATCATTTTGGGATGTTCTGTAATGTCGTGGTTTGCGAGAGATTCGATCTCCGTCCGCCATTGCGCCTTGGGATGCGCAAAAAATAAAAGGAGAATAGGAGGATTTTGTATAGAAAGAGGATGTTTTGTATGGGAGAAACATAAGACATCTAGATATTTATTCATATATCTTTTTAGTCTAAACTCAATTGAGACTCAATTAATTCAAATTCAAACTCAGTTTCTTTGTTTAATTTAGATTCTAAGGAATGTTCTAAAAGGATAGTTGAATTTAAATTTTTATCTTAATATCAATGATATGAACTTGGAAGCTTCCACAAACACAATCGATGAAAATAAGATTATTGGAGTAAAGTTCGATGATCAAGATAATACTGTGGATCAAACTGAATATAATCAAGAATCCTTACGTTCACATATAAGATCAAGAGCAAAACAACTTTATGCTACAATAAAAAGTCATTTACAAAATGGGCATACAATTACAAATCAGATCCAACTTCTCAATTTATTACAAATTGGGTCGCATGAAGAGTCAATATAATTTGGGTCAAATAAATAATAGTTTAACCATATTTATTGAAATTTTTAGAATTAAATAGATATGGAATATACTGTTAAGATTTGTAACAGAAATTAAGTTTGTTATTTCAGTAAATTAATTAGGTTACTTATAGGTTAAGTTAGGATATTTTCTTCCAACACAAATTATGTTTGTAGGACGGTGCTTATTGTTATTTTAAATATCTTTTAATCTACTAAAAATTTGGCTTAATTACTTTTACTATGAGGGAACTTCTGCAACTCCTTCTTCGAGAACTTCCACTGTTAATTATAAAGTTTGTAATTTTGTGATTAAATTCATCTATTTATAATATCGATTGCTTGGTTCCTTGTAATCTCAAGATTGATATTTCGCTGCTTGAAAATTCGTTTGATCTCGCTCTTTGATTATCATATATTATTTCGATCATTCAAAGCATTGTTCTTGAGCATCGAATCACTTATTCTCATCCAAAATTTTTATTTCTATTGTTTTAAATCCATAGCCTTTCCTCAATAAAACCTTATTTTCGAGATAAATTAATAAAACATTATTTTTATTTCATAAATTCTGAAATAATATATTAAATATTATTTATTTAACTCTTTGAAAAATTTAGTTGCAGCTCAACCATGCATGCAAGCCATCACCAGCAAATTAAGACTCCAGTGATTAAGATACATTATCAAGAGCAGCTCTGAACACGAGCCTTCAAATTCAATTATCATGGTCAAGAGAATACCATTATGGTCTTTCACATCGTCTTTATGTTAGTTGCTAATAGTACTAAACACCCGGATTTGAATGGGTGAGAAAAAAAAAACACCCTGGAATACATTAATAAATGAGTTGATCATTTGAAGCTGCATATAACCAAATCATTGTAAAATAACATTTATTGCTTCTTACCTTTCCTGTTCAGAGTTTGATTGCTCAAGGCTGTACTTAATCATTCATGAGCTTATTCAGAGCTAGTAGCATCCCTTTCTCAATCAATAGGGAGCAGCATCCACAACTTCATATGATGGTGATATACAGTAAGAAAAATTCATCCTCTTCTGTTTGATTACTGTTGTTAATTTGACATCATATTCATGATTGATTATTATTGGAGTGGCAACTTGCTTTAGGTTAATCATCTAGATTCAGCCCCTGTTTGGTGATGGAAATGTTTTTCTGCAGACACATTCCATCTATCTATCACATGCAGGAAAACCTGTTTCCCATTAAAGCTAATTTGCCTTCCCCTTTTTGTTTGTGTTCTGAATCATGTTTACTCATATAATTAAACAAGTGATATGCAGATAACAAAAACAAGATGGTGGTGGTGATGTTATTTTAGTATGATAGTACTGCAAGAAAAATGACAGAAATTTTTCTAATCAGAGGAGTGCGACTTCACATGTTAGTTTGCAATTAAGTTTACTGAATGCTATACAGGAAATATGAGCAATCCAATGTGTATAGTTAGTTTTCATTGGTTGCCATTTTGATCTTGTGATAAGTTTTACATACAGCCGAAGGTTCCATTTTCTTCTTTCTTTTTTCTCTTTCAATTATGTATAATATAACTATACTGCACGTTTATATGTTATTATATATGCAATACTTTTAGTGACCCACTGACCGTGTTTTTTGATTAATAATACTAATCATATATGTATTCAAAATAATTTAATTTAGAAAAAATATATATGTAGAGCATTTGACATAGAACATGCCTAGAGAACTCATTTTACTTATTAAATTAATAAAATACATACACATTAAGTTAAAGTATGTGTTAAATAATCAATATAATTAAACAAAATTATCGGATTATTCGTTGATCATGATCAAGCTATTTCAACAAATATGACTAATTCAACGATTGTAATTTATTTAGTAGTCTCTTAAATAATACTTTTTTATTATTAAATTATCTTAATAAATATATATTTCTTCATCTAAAAAGTACATGATTAATGTAATCATAAATTATAATTATTAAATTAATTAAATAATAAAAAATAAATATTATACACTAAGATGTAGAACGGGATGCTCTACGTACTCATTAATCTTTTTTTATTTATACCATGTAGCATTTTAAGCAGATCTTGAGGAAGAAATTTTTATTAGTCATTATTATCATAATTAAATGTACTACTCCGATGATGACATCAGATTAGTTTGAATTTGATATTGGACAACGACTTTATCTCGTGATTTTTATAAATGGATAGTATTTTATTAAAAAAATATTTAATTATATAAAAAAAGAAAAATATAAACTACTAGAGTAATCCGGAATGGTGCAAAACTTAGGTCCTCAATCAATTATGGATCACTTCTCTCTGTTGATAATTAAGTATTTGAAAGGAAAAGCAAATCATCATAGTCGATGCCCACTTCCGATTTCGCCGCCCCGACCGTTGGATCATCTGCGAACGGCAGATGGATGCCCACCAGTCCGGTCGTCTCCTTGTGCCGTCTCCCGGTGGGACCCACTTCATACGACGACGACGCCGACCACTTGGTAGCGGTCACGTGTCGCCAGAACGCGACAAAATCAAAGACGGAGTATTTAAATAATTCGATAAATAGTGACAAACAAAACGGAACGGGTTAAATAATCGGAATTCGGGAAGCAAGACACATGGCCGTTGCCGCTTTCTATGACACGTGTCGTCATGTCACTGTTTGTCTGTTAAACTACGAAGATCCGTACAGGACGTGGCACGTAACGGCCCTCGCGTTTTAACTTGCCGTCACTTTTATGTATATGGAATTTGCCATTAATTAAAGAAATATTCAAGTAAAATTTCGAATATGAATATATAATTTTTTAAAAAAATATTAAAAAATTTATTTATTAACGTGAAGTATGTGATATAAAATGATTAGATTTTTATCATATGGATGATTTGCACAATAGCAAAGGTGGAGGGAGGCGTCCTCACGGGCCCAAGTACTAAAATACTAAAATACGTCTATATATATAGGGGTGTGTCGGATCGATTCACGAACACGATGATCAGTTTAGATCCAAATTAGTTAATTATTATTAATTTAATTTTGTAGTTAATTATGTCATTAAAAAGATCACTTTTTTATCTTCAATCAATTTTTTTTACTATTGAATTTTTTTACGTGAACGAGTCGGAGTGGCTCCTATTAGTGAGAAAACGGTAGAGAATCGTTTGAGATGGTTTGGTCATGTTCAGAGAAGACCATTAGATGCGCCAGTAAGAAGAGTAGATCAAATAATCTGGAGTCCGATTAAAAGAGGGAGAGGGAGGCCAAGGCGGACTCTTGGCGAACTAATAGAGCAAGATCTATTGGTGAATAATATACCGAAAGGTTTGGTTACTAATAGAGCGGAATGGCGTCGTATGATCCATGTAGCCGACCCCACCTAGTGGGATAAGGCTTTGTTGTTGTTGTTGTTGTTGTATTGAATTATGACTATAATTTAGAATCAAACCTTTTGTACCTTCAATAGATTTTAATTAGAATATAAATTTATTAATTATTTTATCATTATGAATCCGCTCATATTTTCTTCCGGCTCCGCCACTACTCGATAGAGCTAAAAAAACATAGTATTAATTATTATTATTATTATTATTATTATTATTATTATTATTATTATTATTCATAACAATAACATGTAATTTTTATTTGTACAAGTTTATACAATTTAAGTTAGCTAAATCGATGCATGTATTTAAGTAATAGATAAGTAATATTTATAAGGGCATTTGGAGAGAATGCACTTTTATTTCTATTTAGATGTGTAAAAAATTAAATCGATAAACTTAGCCTCCATTTAATTAGTGAATAATTTTATATATTAATAAATATTTTTTTCAACTGATGCATAATTATTTTATTTTTTTATGCTCCTCCCTATTTTTAGTCCCTACGCGTACATACGTAGCAAGATTCCTTATACGTATTTTTTTAATCCACGAGTGCGGCATGTCGGTGGCTATTATATATTTCCACTCGCTATTAACAAATATTAACTTTTCCATTTTGTTTCGTAACGCATTAATGTTTTATTTTTAAAATACAAAGTAGAAATATTTCCTTCTAAATTAATTAATTAATTATTAGTGATATGTTTGCAAGAAAAAAAACATGCAAATTCATGGGATTAATTAATAAGATTAATAGTCTCTTTCAAACTTTATTATGATCACTTGCCACTTGTAAAAGAACCACGCCACTACACCTCAAATCAATTAAGAAAACAAAAAGAAAAAAAAAAGAAAAGCATGATGGTCAACATCAATAAAGAGTGATATTAGTGGGATTACATAGAACTAATAATAATAGCATAAAAGTTTAACTCCTCAATTTTGTTTTGTATTTGACTAATTCGATGTTTAAACACGATTTCGAATACAATACTATTAACTTCAAATGCTTTCAAAATATAATTCTATTATTCGATTGTGGCAATCATAGTTTGAAAATGTTTCAAAATATAATTTTGTTATTAAGTCGTGGCAATCATAGTTTGAAATTTAGTCGCAATCCCCGAGCAAATCCATCTTAATATTCAACGTGGCATAATCGATGGCCTGACAAGTGGCAAGCCGGCAGCGTATGAACCGAATGGGCATCACAAACTGACCACAAATATGGAATCGTAACACGTAAACGAGTCATCTCCAACATGATTACATAAATTGATCATAGAGCATGACGGCACGAACACATGATGTCCAGTTCCTTTCTCCTTCAACATATGGGCATCTCTATAATGCTGTAATAATTGGGAAAGCGATGTTGATGGCGAATATAAAGGTTTTTATGGGTGGTTTGATTAATTTATTTGTGAACCCAAAAATAGGGATGAAAGTGATTAAAATCAAGTCATTTTTATGTCGAAAAAAACTAATTTTTAAATTTTAGGTGATTTTTAGAGCGTAAAAAGATCATCTTAAAATTTTTTTGGAGAAACAAATCGACCTAAGCGGTTTCGGCTTTTTTCATGATATAAAACCTACTTAAAATAATATTTTTTTTTAAAAAATAACAGACATTAAATACATCACAAACTATATTTAAAACCAGTTAATATTCAACGCTAAGTTCATAAAGAAACTAAACTATCATATTATCACATTATAATTTAAAATATAATAGTCAATTTTATACAAATTTTATTAAAATAAATTAATAACTTGATGATATTCAAGTTTACTATAACATAATAAGTTAACAATATACTTAATCTAATAAATATGGGTAAAAATATAAAACTTTGAAATATTATTTGAAAGTTGAGATAATATTTTAATTATAATATTTTATAAAATATATATATTTGGTTCGGGTCGGCCCCTTCGATTTTTTTAGTTATGAGTCATAATTTAAACGGGTGGTTTTAATTATTCGAAAAAAAATCAACAATCAGAGTCCAAGTTTATGATTTTTTCGGATCAATTTTTTTTTATTTGATCAGATTTTTCGGATGGATAGATTTTTTTCTTACATCCCTACTTAAAAGGGAAAAAAATGGAACAACAATTAATCTCTATAATTGGTGGATCCAACAAAAATCATGTTTCTAATCTTCTTTTGCACCGATATTTTTTTATTTTTTTAAATAAGCTTCCGACGGACTTAGTCCTTAGAAGTTTCGACGAATTTTTACCTGTCGAAACTTCCAATGGCTACCACTCGTCGAACCTCTGACAGATATTATTCTGTAGAAAAGTTTCGACAGGAGTTTCAATTTTGCGACGACTTTATCCGTCGAAAGTTTTGACGAATTAAAATAATTATCGAAAAATCATTTCCAACCAGAATTTTTCTTGCGGCGACTTTTTCGATGAATTTGATCGTCGAAAATATGTAAAATCCTTGTAGTGATAATTATTACAAATTCACGTTTATTCTCCAATCTTTATTTCATTAAGACATAATCGCACCGTAATAGAGAGTTCTGATTAGTTGCCGATAGAGGGGCGCAACCTTCCTGTTCTCTATTTCATTTATAAACGGCAGCTAAAATATCAAGAGAGGTTGCATTAATTATGGAGAAGTTTAGAAGCAGAAGCCTCTCATTTTAAAGTATAATACTATAATCTCGTAAGCTTAAGATTTAAAAAATATCATATTTCAAAGTGATATAATGAATGATAATTTTAAGGGTAACAGTAAAGCAGTTTTTTTTTCCTGCACAAACATAGTGTGCACGTACACTATATTGATTGCATTATTTATGAAATTTATTATACAAATGAATTCGAGTATGAATTTTTAGTTGCTGAGAATTTAGGATGAGAGAGATTGGCACGTAGAAAAAAACATTTTAGAAAAAAATTATGAGATTCATCTACAAACGAATTTAGAAGATCCCAAAATTTATATAGGCACTATTTTTCTAGATGGTATAGATTTCACAGCTACCAAACCAAGATTTACTTTAGGTTGTCAAAAATAAAGAAATGTGTCCTTCAATTGAACTAATATCAACATCTCTAATTTTGGAACAATTTTTTTGTCTAACAAAATAATTAATATATGTTAATTTCTTTTTAATGAGATTTATTATTATATTATTTATATACTATTTTTTGAGTTGTCGTCCTAGAGAGTGATCTAATCGTCTAACTAACACGACGTTAAAAATTATGTGCACTAGACACATATTAAAGTCTGTGTTATCGTTGAGCTCGATTAATTTAATATCACCTCGAACCAGTGGTGTAAGAAAAAACCTAACCAAATCGAAAAAATCGACTCGAAAAAATCACAAATTCAGACTTTGATTAAAAATTAGGCTAGTTTTTTAAAATAATTAAAATCACTCGTTTAAATTAGGGCTCCTAACCAAAAAAATGGAGATCTCGACCCGAACCAAATATATTTTATAAAATATTCTAATTAAAATATTATCTCAACTTTTAAATAATATTTCATAGTTTTACATTTTTCTATCCATATTTATTAGATTAAGTATATTGTTGACTTATTATATTATCGCTAAACTTGAATATCATCGAATTATTATTATATTTTAATAGAATTTGTATAAAATTGACTATTATATTTTAAATTATAATGTGATAATATGATAGTTTAGTTTCTTTATGGGCTTAGAGTTAAATATTATTTTTTTAATTTAGTTTGCAATGCATTTACTGTCTATTAAATTTTTAAAAAAAATATTGTTTTAAGTAGGTTTTCGACCCGAAAGAACTGATATTGCCTAGGTCGATTTTTTTCTCCAAAAAAAAATTTAGGTTTGCCTTTTACGCTTTAAAAAATCACCCAAAATTTAAAGATCGATTTTTTAGCGTAAAAACCCCATCCGACCGAAACCACTTTCACGCCTAATTATCACAGATGAAATTTTTTTACATTTAAGAAAAATCGAATTTGAAACTTTTACTTAAAGGTTAAAAATTGTTATCCCAACTTTTCTGGTGTAATTTATGGCACTTGGAAACGAGTGGGAACTGGGAAGCGTTTGTTCTATTTGGTTTTGTCCGGTGCGGTAGACTATCTTTCAACTTCCACGGTCCTTTTTTGCCTTCCCATTTCTAGTCTTTTTCTTGAGCTCCTCTGTCCCCTCCGGATAAGCTTATGAAACAGTGCTCCTACCATCAGATCACAGTCGCACTCCCTGCGACAACGCTGCCATGCCCCCTCGACCTCATTACGCCACGGCCACTATAATAGAGGTCGACTGCGCAGCCTCCGGCACCAATCGATCCAAGATAACGGCACCGTTTTGGGATGCGTAGTTAGACGAAGTCTGCATGCGCCTGCGAGAGTGCGCAGGACAGACAAAGCTCTTCTTCTGCGCTTTTCGGGGCTACGGGGGGAGATGGCGGAGGCAGCTTTGGCGCCGCCGGCGAAGAGGGCGGCGCGGGAGAGGCCCTACAGAGGCATCCGGATGAGGAAGTGGGGCAAGTGGGTGGCCGAGATCAGGGAGCCCAACAAGAGGACCAGGATCTGGCTCGGGTCCTACTCCTCCCCGGTCGCCGCCGCGAGGGCCTACGACACCGCCCTCTACTACCTCCGGGGCCGCGCCGCGCGGCTCAACTTCCCCGACGAGCTCTGCGTGGACGAGGCAGCCGACGACGTCGACGACGGCGCCATGACGGCGGCGCTGATCAGGAAGAAGGCCACCGAGGTGGGCGCGCGGGTGGACGCGCTGCAGATGAACGGGGTCGCTCGGCCAGCCGGAGCCGACGACGAGTGCTGCGTAGACGAGGGCCCGAAGTATAAGGGCCCGGACCTCAACGAAGAGCCAACTCCCGAGAGCTCCGACGAGGTCGCCAGCTGGTGGTAAACAGCTAGCAACTTTACAGACCAAGCCTTGATCATCTATAGCATGCAACTAGATGCAATATTATTATTATTTTAGCTCCTCTTTTTTTGTTTTTTTTTTGTTCTTGCATTAGATGTAATTTCTTGGTTAAGGATTGATTCAGATCATGATACCCAATAAAAACTGTGTGTTGGATGCTTCGTGGTGATATTATATGAGCAAGAAAAGAGAGATAAATCCATGTTATATGGCTTGGATTTGATCTTTGAAGAGCTTCCTCATCTCTTTCCCCTCTTCTTCTATGTAGCTCCAAATTAAATTTGTTCTGTATTAGTAATTACCTATACTGTGCTGTATCCATCACGTTCATGCACGTATGCAACTAAGAAATCGTAGTAACATTCTTTTTAGCAATGTCCTGATGCGTTTGAGGTTTGCTTTTGAGAGAAAGCTATTATTTTACAACTTACAACACCATGCAACATGAGCTGAATTCCATGTCTTGCAACTTGCAAGTGTGAAACTTGCGTATGGAAGTTCTGCACATGAGCTGAATTCAACACTTGTAGCTGAAAAGAAAGAACAGACAGAAAAGGACGTTACAGGAGGAGAAAACATTATGTAAATTCTTATTTTATTTATTTTGTTTGAAAGAGAGGGAGGGAAAAATATACTTTTTGCTCCATCTGCTAGAAGAATCCTCATGTCTGTTCTTCCATTGATTGATTTCTTGCTTAGCTGTGACTGATGACGACTGGCACATTACTGACTCTCTGATTCGTTTCGGGGGAAAGACGACTGCTTTTTTCTTTCACATATACAGGTAAACGAGGACAAACCAGGTAGATAACTTGTTTGACACAAACAGGAAAGATCAGATTCGTGCTGTAAGTCACAGCATGCAGACGATCTCTTGATTGGGATATGACATCTATTGTTGAGAGTTCTTTGTCTGAAATGAGATTTCATTTCTTGTGGCATTGCAGACCAAGTGTTTCTGGCGAGTGCGACCGTGGAGCATGATGAGCACTTTAACATCTTGACAAGTGCAACTGTAATTTTGTACCAGTATAACTGTTTCGATGTGCTCGGAAGCTCGCCGGAAGCTTGTGCAAAATTAGCTTGCTCATTATGCCATCATATAGATCACATGATCGCATTGAAGATGCTTGATTGTACACACCTTGCGTCATAACTTTCGATCACACCTGCCGGAATACATGTTCAGTCTCCGGCAAAGGAATACGTGCTCACTTTTCGTCCATGGCGCGATAGGCACGGAGATGGTGTCGCCGGCCATAAGGTGGTGCATTCATGATCTGATGAGCAAGAGAATGCAGGGTTGGTCGGATGCATGGGAGTCCAGAAATCCAAAAACCTTTCAACGAACAATAATTGAAGGCGTCCCTACTCACATGGAGATGCCGCTTTGTCTCATTATATTATGCAGCTTACTGCAGTGATATGATACTGAAGATTCAGATCTTTCTCTCTCCTCTTTGTCCTTGCCCTGCTACATTTAATTGGTGCCCTTCCAATGATTAATAATGGCGAGCAGAACAAAGGATGGATTGCACGAGAGACATGTAAAGAAACAAGCCCCCCTAACAAAGGGATCAAAACTTTTTACACCCAAACCCAAGAGCCTCAGAGGAGACCTCCAGCATCGAACAGTGCTTTCCTCTCAAACGCAGAATGGTCGAAACAAAAATGTTACAGTTCAGAAGACAGTAACGAAGACATTGTAACTACATAACATGCTAAATTTGGTGAAGACATGAACCCCTACCCATTGCATGAGGTCGAGGATGATGGGGTTCGGATTTGGCAATCTCCAGTACCAATTTTGTCGGAGCCTCGAGAAAGCTCAAGAACGATGTAGTGTTCTCAGCAGTGGTACTGTGAGAAGTCATAGCAGAGTTGCATATATAATTTTAATTTGGACCATGCACCCACGTAAATACTGTCATCACCATTTCTTTTACTCATACGCAATAACATGCATGCATATATTTCATTGTGCTTCATCTGATATTTTCATTGTTGCATTTGAGATACCAATATTCTCACCTCAGATGAATGGAAAAGGAATACTGTGTGTGTATACAGATTAAGATATTTCGGATGGTGATCCGCATTAGTCACAAGGAATCTCTCTTTTTTTTTCCTCTCTTTTGCAATAATTACATTCGTACTTGTAAACAGATACGTCTGAATAACCAGAATTTTTTTACCTACAATTATTCTGCAAACGCTTATGAATCAACTCCATCCAGTGGCACACCCTTTGTAACTCATTAGATTAAGAGTCTTCGAATTCAGATTTCATAATGTGAATAATTATGTGTCTTATCAACTTTTAAAAGTGAATGTTAGTGCGCAGAGATGATAAACCCCTGAAGTCAAGAAAGAAAGAATGATTGCAAGGTCTATGTGGATTAAGCGTCTACGTAATCTCCTTCTTACATCCAATCTCCCTCAATCTGGTTTTACAGATGGCTTCATAACGCTGACATTCGCAAAGGCAGAAGGCTGAATTTTTTCAGAGCTAATTGAAACATTGATCGTATAAGAAGGCCAGTGGATTTGGATCGTATTCGCAGAAACAACAAAAATAAATAAATAAGGAAAATATGTGGATACAGTGAAAACTTCAGAAAATTCAAAGTTTTCAATGTACATAACCATATTCTCGTCATGCTACCACATGCTCTTTTATCTTTATCTTCTTCCAGTATAACTGTAACTGCATAACCAGTACAGACAGGATGTTGCATTCCAGGCTGAAGGATCTACATTACCAGTACTATATATTGGTGGCCTGGGGTTCAACTGGCAGAAACATACAACACTGGCGGGAAGACGACACCACCACCACCACCACCACTCTCTCTCTTTTCTCCTTAACCTCTTCCAGTGTAACTACGTAGCCAGTACAGACAGTCTCTCTTTTCTCTTTAACCTCTTCCAGTGTAACTACGTAGCCAGTACAGACAGGACTCTGCATTCATCTGCCAAACAATTACTCTTCTGCCTTGAGGCTCATCTGTCCTCTCATGGTTTTTAGCGTCCGTACTGCCATCTTCTGACCATGATCACAGACGTGAAATTCTATTTAAGCCTATGGAGGCGATGTAAAAAGTTAAATGCAGAGATAAAAGTCAGGGCTTTCTTCATAGTATTATGGTCCTGATCCTTCTTCTGAACACCGTCCCATCCTTCTAACATGGTACATTGTTAGGGACCTCAACCATTATACCTTTCAAATTCACCGAGCATATTTAGCTTCCTGAAATTTCAAACCCGGAAGAGTAATTTCCAATCACACAAATCTACACTTCTTTTTTTCTCTCTTGCGTGTTCTTTCAATAAAACCGATTAGCAAAGTAAGATCAAGAAGCCTTGAACCACGTCACATGTAACCGACGGGGCACAGAGATCATGGTAGGACGAATGAGTTTATGACGACGTTATCTTCTTGCAAAACAAATTGAAAAGTGGACATTCACAACCATGAGAAAGTAGACCAGCTTTCAATTCACTATTTTAAGGAGAACATCTATGGATTCATCAGAGTTTGAAATTTGAAGCTATGTACAAGAGTTCCGTAAATCAGAAAAGTAATTCAGCAATTAAGCGAGCAACAATAGAGTTTAAAATGCAAGCATCCTAAATTTTCTCCCTCCCCGTCGACCAAATCATAATCAACGCATTGGTTCATGCATTGATCTCCTTGTCTTGATCACCTGAGAAGAACCAATATGGCTTCGCTGGGGTGCGGATCAGAGCCTTCACTCCCAGTGGGTTGTCCTTGCTCTGGTAAAGGAAAACACGGTACAATCAGTGCAGAAACAATCAGCTTCTTCAGGAACAGTACAGAAACCAAATTCAGAAAAAAAAAATTGGTGAACAAAGAGTGGTTGATATGTAAAGAAGAGTAATGCAATTACCATTTGGCAGGTTCCAGCCTTGGTATTGCAAACTGGGTAGTCATGAGGGCAGCAGCTGTAGTGATCGTTGCAGCAGGTGGCACCCTCAAGAGGACAACATCCCCAAGCGAAGCAGTATTTACCATATTCATACATGCAGCAGCAGGTGGTGCCAGAAGGGCAGGAGTAGTACTTGTCACAGACTGAAGGCGGGCTCACCGGAGATGGCGGCGTGGGGCCTGGCTTAGGAGGGTTCAGGCCCTTCTTTGTAGGATAAGATGGCTGCATGGCGATGCCGCACTTGCCGGTGGACACTTCGACATTTCGCTCCATCCTAATGTATCCGGACTCTCCCCAACTTGAGCCCCATGAGTTCCTCACAATCCAATAGTCCACGCCGTTTTCGGTGCCATAACCCACAACCACGACACCATGATCCAACTCAGTCCCACATCTTCCAGTAAACACACCCTAGAACAAGTAGAACAGTATGTCACAAAGCTATGTTTCATATGATCCAGAGAAGTGAAAGTAAATGGAGATTCTTAAATTGACAAGGCTAATAATAAAGCATAAAATTGATTTTTTCCCAAAGAAGAATTAGTAAATTAGTTATGCAGGAATTGGTTATGCCTATCATTCATTTGTGAAATTGAGGACTGTTAATAATGCCTTGAATCTGAACCCAGTTGATCCCCCTACATAGTAGGACGCTTCAGCAGAATTCCCCTACGGGGGGCGCTTTAGCGAAAATTTTTAGGGTATTCTGTATGTGATTCGGATTTGATTTATTTCCTTATCACGAAATAGGTGTCCTATTTTCAGGAGTTTTATTTAGAGTCCCAGTCCGTATGTAATTCCTATCATTTGTCAAAGGTAGTGCCTATATAAACTCCCTATGGGTTTAGACCAAAACCCATCCTTGTAATCATCGTTATTCCATAACAAAGAGCCGCCGCCGTTTTTTTTCCTCTTCGCGCTCTTCTGTATTTCGTGTGATCCTTCTCTCCCCCTTTTCGTAACAAACTTTGTAACAAAATAACTGGATTATTTCATTGTTTTCAGGTGGCTCATTAGCATATCAATCAAAATATATTTGGAGATGCCTATAAGGTAAGATAACATACTTTTTCACCCATAACTACTACAATATATTTTATCATACATATGGTGAAAAACTTCAAAGTAAATATTCAAATAAACAAGTAAAATATTCATCCTAAAACATGTTAGTTGTGGTTGTGTTGCCTTGCACAATATAAATCTGGAAGCTTTACATCGTAGATTCCTTTAATCATCATAAAAAAACCTATAAAATGTTTCATGACATTTCCATAGTGAAGAATTTCATTGAAATGCTGCAGAACAAGAGCATCGTAACCACTAGTGATAATATAATTGCTGTGTATGATATGCACGTACATTGTCTAAGACATTATTGTCATATAATTATTAACTAATAAGGTAACAAACAGACATCAGCAATCAATAATGAAGCAATTGCAATCATACCGATTCATAGAGTTGGAACTCCCTGCCGCCGGCCTCAATGGCCACACTGACAGGCTGATTGGCCGCAGCCTTCTTCAATGCCTTCTCGTCGTTCACCGGAACATCCTCGTAACCATCAATGGAGACAACCTTGGCGTTTTTCTGAACCAAGAGAGGCAACATAAGTAAAACTAAATGAACTGCAACAACAGAACACCCTGCATTGGTCTCGATCCTATGACAGAAAGCGCAGGACATGTTACCCTGTTCAGGTCGCACTTGCCGTCCTTGGCCCTGTAGGGGTAGTCGTCTTCGGTGTCAAGGCCGCCATTGTCGATGATGAACTGAAAGGCGTAGTCCATGAGGCCACCATTGCAGCCCTGATTGTAGGTGGTGTCGCACTCCACGAGCTCCTGCTCGGAAAGGGATATCAGCTCGCCGGTGACGATTTTGTTGATGCCTTCAACCGAGGCCACCGTCGAGAACGCCCAGCAACTCCCTTCACCCAGGAACAATCCACGGAAATCATCAGAGATACATCAAATACACGTTGCAGAATCCATACATGAACTGGGTTGACTGAAAACTAACAGGCAATCTAAACAGCTAAACATTGTCGGATATCAGCATGGATAGTCAAAACCAAAAGAAAACAAAGATGGCCGTGATTTTAGGGAGACAGGATCCCTCACTTCGGCCCGAAGTAACGGAAGACGTGTCCGCAGGGATGAGGACGATACAACGGAGATACTAACCGCAGTTTCCCTGATCCTTGACGGGGGCGACGGCGCCCTGGTCCCTCCAGTCCACGGATTCCGGCAGGTCAACGCCGGCGACAAAGCGGTAACGGTCGCTGGCGACCCGGTTGCGATGGCTGGGGCGGGTGCCGAGGTACGCCGCCCGGTACTCCTCGTTGGTGAGGTCGGCGAAGCGGTTGAGGCCGAGGCGGAAGCGGTGCTCGCCGGCGTCGGCCCGGGCGTTGTGCTCGTCGACGAAGCGGACGTTGTCCTTGAAGATCGCGAAGCGGCGCTCCCCCTCGCCCAGCTCGTTGTTGGCCCTTCGGTGCCTCGACATCCACGACTCGTACATCCGGCGGAGCTCCTCCTCGGAGCGCTCCAGCCCCGCGACTCCGTGCCTCTCGTTGTAGCCGATGATGGACATGTCCTCGGGCAGGCGTGCGGCGACGGAGACGCCGGCGAAGAAGAGGAGGAGGACGACGACGAAGCAAGGCCTGCCGAAGGGAGCCATGGCGGGAGAGGAGGAATGCGGGGGATCGAGTGCCCAAGATTGGATTTTGACGAGTTGGGAGCGCTAAAGGTGGGATTTTTATAGGGACGGAGGGATCTCGAGGTGGTGGAGATGGATCGGGACTTGTGATCTGGAATTTGACGTTATGAAAACAGTTGAATGGGACTCTATCGAGAAAATAAAAAACAGTTGGGGTATTATAAATCCATCTGCTGTCTCTTTCCGATAAATAATAATATTATATGATTATTTATCTTTTATTAGGATGCGATAATAATAAATATAAATAATTATTAATCGTGAGCCGGTGAGAGGATGAATTATGGACAGGGTTGGAAAAAGTGGAGGGAGAAAGGAGAGAGAGAAAGCTGGAAGTTTTGGCTTTTGCAGAAACAGAAAAAGTAAAAGTCTCAGAAAGAAAGGTTGGGAGGAGTGAGAGAGCAGGAGGCCGACCACAGGAGTGCCCTTCAAAGCAGGAGAGAGGAGAGAGAGAGAGGGGGAGGTGGTGGTGATGGTGGATTGGAGAAAAGAAATGGTTTTGCTGCACCGCCTCGGGACAGAAAACTTGTCGTGCCCTGTGAATCCTGCTGAGAGTACGTATTTGATTTTGCTATTTGAATCGAAATAGTTGATTTTTATCTAATAAAGTCCCTTTTTTCTTAAATGGATTTTTTAGGAGACCCGTTTTATTAAAAATGTTAGTTAATATGGAGATAAAAATGTTTTTTCTCGAGATAATGAAAAAAATTGATTGAGGAATCAAATAAAATTAATGGAATTCTTGCCGAGAGGATCATATCTTTTATTTATATTTATTTATTTATTGAGTCCTTGATTTCATGCGAAGTCTTCGACTTTGGTCAGGTCGCCTTCGTGTGCACGGAAACGACTTGACTCCGCATGTAAAGTGCAACCCATAAATTAGGGGCTTGATTTAGAATGCAAATTATTATTATTATTATTATTATTATTATTATTATTATTATTATTATTATTATTATTATTATTATTATTATAAAATAAATCAAAGGGGAGTGTTCTGAAAACGAAAATTATAATAATTAATTTACTTTTGAAATTTCTTTACCGTAGTTTTCCTATTTCGGTAATATTCAATTTTAATCAATTTTAAAATTGCTTTTATGTGTATTGGACTAAAACCTTTTTAATTATAGATAAAGCAAAAGTTGAAATCGTGATGATATGAAGCTCTTATCTGACGTCAAACGTAAAATGATAAAATATTCGAATGATAGATGAATCTTTAGCGATGGAAATCAAATCATGTGAAAAAAAGTGGAATCCTAACTTGAAATAAATTTACTCTGCCGAAATCAATTCAATTTATTTTTCATCCTATGTAATTCATATAAAAAAATAGTTTTAATCTTTACAATTTTGTGGTATTCAACTACCAAAATGTGTTTTCAAATTCATATTAATCAAGTAAAGAACAAGCACCACCTCGGTTACTAATAACACGATTATTATTTATTTTTTAAATTGTTATAGTTATAATTAATATGATTAAATAGGATAACAATTAAGTTCACCGGATTGATATTACGTTTGATATTATTAGTGATTTAATATTGATAGCGAATAATGATTTAACTAACAAAAAATAAATGATGATTAGAGATTAGAGGTTCGGTTAACATGTTAATATGTATTTGATACACTTAGCGATATATAATTAATTGATAAATGTAAAATGATATAATTAAATATATGATAAATTATTCAATTTAAACACTATACAAATTTTATTATAATATAATAAATACAATAAAATCTTATAGGATATGAAAATATTAATTATTAAATTACTTTTTATTCATTGTTAATAACTAAATAATTTATAATTAATTAAGCATAAATATAGTTAAATGATAATAAAATAAGTTGAGAAAGAAGTAATACACATTTAAATAAAAATAGAAAAATATAAAATGCTTTCAAATAAAAAAATTAGAAGTATTTTTTTAATATTTTCATATAAAATGTTTACAAATAAAAAAATTAACGTTTGAATGGTTAAACCCTGTTTGAAACATTGATTTTTGGTGTTGACAAAAATCAAAATGAGAATGCTTAATCGCAAAACAAAAGAAAAATCTTTAATATTAACGAAAACTATTGCTCTTCAATTGAATTGGGGCTTTCTTCTTACGTGGCGAGCACCGATTGGTTGCTGTGGAGGCAGCCCCTTGTTGCAAAAGCTGCGTACCCAGGCAGCTTGTTTTTTTTTTCTTTTTACTATTTTTATTACCATGCAAATTATAATTGATATCTTTTTTCTCTGTTGAGTTAGTGATTCTAAAACTATAACCAAATAGTATCTTCTAAACAAAATTGATGATTTTAAAACTTAAAATTGATACAAAATAACCTATAAGTTAAAATAATGATAAGTATTTTATTGGTTGAAATTTGTTTTTAAAAATAAGTACTTACATATAAAATTATTCACATCAATAATAATTAGTTAGTTAAATATAAATAACTGATTTATTTCTTTAAAAAATTAAGTAGTTCTCCTCCACTTATTTTATTTCGTAAATTTGATATTTTCTTGTCAATAATTTTTTAAAGTTATCAGACACGAATTTTTTTACAAACTAAGTCATAATTCTGTGAAGCATTTATACGATGATTGATATGCTCTTTAGTGGTAAGAATTATATTTAGAACCTTAATTATATACACCAAAATTAAGTTCGATTAAGGGTGATATGCATTCTTATTTTTTCTAAAAAAAATTAAATACAACAGATATGAGTTCGCATACATATTATCCAAATTTTAGTTAGGTACAAGGATAAAATTTAAATACATTATTTTTTCTTTTGATCAGAATCTCCATATAAATAAGGAATTAATGTTCAAGCGGCGGATTCATTAATATGCATTATATATTTCTGAGATTAAAAGAAAATAAAAAAAATTAAAAGGAAATGGACATTTGAAAAAATCGTCTTTTTTTTGTTTCTCCCTAGGCGCCTCACCTACAAGGTAGGTAGTGGGGAGAACGGAAGAGTTTATAGCGGTGTCAGAATTATAATATATATATATATAATATTTGTCTATTTGGTTTATTTTATCGATTTCAAGGTCTTTGATATAAATCAGTTGGTGTTATATTTTAAAGTTCAATACTACTGACATTTTAATCTTTGGGACCAACTCAAACCAAAAAAAAATATTATGAGAAAACAAATCACAAAAAAATAAAAATAAAAGAACTGTGGTTAATAAATATTAGCATAGTCTGCAAGATGCATTCTGCAAGATGCATTCAAACTTTTTTTAATGTATTTTGTATGAGTTTCTCAATTCTCATCACACGAAAGATGTTAAAAAATGATAATGTTATAAGTGAAAATCATTTTTTAGTCAACTATTGTTTGAAACCAGGTGTCAATGGAAAGTCGGTCCATTATCGAACTCAACTAATTTAGTTAAAACATTCTCGTCGGATTGAAAGTGAGATGGATTTTTCAACAAAATTTTCTCAATTCAATTCAAACTCAGATACCTCACTTAAATGAATCGGAATCGCTTATCACTTCACTCTTATTCATTTATCATGTGAGTGAATATATTATGTATCTAAAAAAAATATGGAGTCCATCCTAAATTTGGATGTAGTTCTATAGTTCATTCACCTATGTTACGAAGTCATTTTTTCAAAGGAAAGAATATAAATTGTCGTAAAATAATAAAGATTTTTATACTATCTTAAACAGATATTATAATGGCACCAAAAAATATATATACTTTGAGGAGTTGAGGAATTTTTAAGAAGCTAATTTTTTTTGTCATACTAAAGTCGTATGCCCCCATCATCTTCTAGGTCATATGTTAAAATTATATGGCCTCATGTAAGGAAATCTAAAAAAATTGAAAGTTGAAGTAAAGATATCAGAGAATAAATTATTTTAAATTTTAATGATTAGACTCTTTTTTTTTTGTTTTGCAAAATAAACTAGAATATTTAAATACCTTTTTCACTGATATTTTGGAAAATAGTTCTAAAAGGAAACAACTATTTGTCTAACTAGTATTTTAAGCAAAAGTGTATGATGTAACATTTCGACCTAATTAAAATATTATTTTATTTTAAAATTTCGATCCATACTAATTTAAAATGTGTATTCATAAGCGAAAGGAAATAGTTATAATCACTTTCATACTTTTTATTCGTGTTGAACTATGCATTAATACTTCTAAGTCGAATTCGTGTTGAACTATGCATTAATACTTCTAAGTCGTGAAAATGGTTGTGGTTTTAAATTGAGTTTAATTGTGACGTGCGTTATTTCACCTTGTTTCCTATTTTTTATACTATTAAAATTTTATCCAACGATTTATGATTGAATCTCGTAAATAATTTATTATAGTTGGATGAAAATCTCATGACGAAGACGATAGAAAATAAGATGAGATAAAGAACACTTATATTTTTTTTCCTTGTCTCCATCTCCTTTTAAAGAAATTATCATCTAATTTGTTTTTAAAGAACACTGATAATGTAAGTGGCATTTAATTTCAGGATAATTATATGCACTAAGAATTTTTAGTTTATGGACATTTTATTTTGCTGTTTTCCCATCAAATATGTAGATTATTTCTTCTCTCTTCATTTGAATGGACCAGTTAGAAACATATTACATGCATTTTTCATACATATGACTTGTTCAAATCAAGAGATTAAGAAACCTAAACGACTCATCATCTATAATAGCTATCATAAGCAGCATCACATCATAACTCATCAAAATAGAAAATAATATTTATTAACAATACTAATTTTATGATACAATTTATCATGTAGAGATTAACATTTTTTATGTTATAAAAATATATATAAATAAAATAATATTTTTTTAATAATTTTTTTCGCGATATAAAATCATCAAACAATAAGAAGAAATTTATTTTTAATATTCTTGTGAAACTTGTTTTTTTTATTATCTTTGTCGTCAAAAGGATCCGTTTTGTCTTTTTATTTTTTTTATTTATCAAATTTCACTTTTCCATTCATTATCATTTGAAAATTTTAAATAAATAATATGAAAAAATAGCTGTCCATTTCAAAAGTGGGGAAATATATATATATATATATATATATATATATATATATATATATATAAATACAAGTGATCCATATTTTAAGGTTTTTTTTTTTGCAAAGGACAATAAGAAAAATAACAAAGTCGAAGAGGAAAGATAGAAAAAAATTTATAGTAGAAAAGAATAGAAAAATGAATGTAAATGATCCATCTAAATTAGTCGCACACTAATAAATAAAGGAAAGTTTTATAATAAAAATAATTAATATGCAGCAATAAATGAGTAGAAGAGAATAGACGGATGGAAGAAAATATATAAGATTTAGTTTATTTTTTATAAGATTTAAATTTTAATTCAATTCAAATTAAAGTTTAATTTTGTTGGCTATGTGGATTTGGCCCATCAGGAAATAAAAAAGCATGAGACATAAATTATTGTTGATTTATACATCTATGATAGTTATAAATTAATTATAAGTTCACCTTAAAATATATTTATCGCATCCTTGATTTTTCCTCATAGTCCATAGCAAGGAAGAGCAAGCTAGCAAAGGCCACAAAGAGAAATAAAAAAGTATTAATTAGTATACCTATATATTATGTTTGTTTATTAGTACATTTATTTGTTAATCTAATATTTTTATATTAAATTAATATTTAAGATTTAAAAAGGAAAAAATATTAGTATTCAAATACTGTAAACAAAATAACGAGCCCCCCAAAAATATTTGTTTTAACTTCATATTAATTAACTGTCAAATATAATGGACAATCTAATTACTTCATACGTAACATATGTTGCAAACGCATTATAATTAGAATATATACATTGGATCTACCGAAAAAAATATAACAAGGATATATTGAGAAATCGACATGATATACTTTAAAAAAATTATATAAATCCTAGCTTCACTCTTGTCGAACTTCAAATAATGTGAAATAATGTTTTTTATAGTATCTAAGTTTTTGACGTGTATCTACTCAAAATGAAGAAATGGATCTATGATCTTTTTATTGGTTTATTTTATGTTGCAATAATTTTTTGAAAAAAAAAGCTCTAACTTGCTTTGTTTGGAAATACTTTTCTATTTGTTTTTAAAAGGATCTAATATGGCTTGATTTTATAATTCGTTGGGGTATTCCAAAATCAACATAGTTTGTATTTAAATACAATAATATTGGAGAAAAATACATTTGAGAAAAATATATTGAAACAATTGAGAGAGAGATTAATATCAATTACTCTAATTATTAATCTACCAAAGTTATATATGTATATACCCCCCCTATTCTACCATATCATCATGAATTAGTATGTCTTATTTTAAAGAAACTAGTGAATAATTTGTGCTTTGTGAGATTATAAAAGAGATTCTATATTATATTCAATGAATATTTTGTTGAATGTTACTTAGCACAAAACTAGCTCTTAATCTAGAAATGAATACTATTTTTTATAGTCAGATTCTAAATTAAAATAAAAAATACAAACATATGAAACTATTAATTATTAAATGAAATAAAGTAAACAAAGAAGTTGCCTCCTTTAATTTTTTCTTCATTAGAGGAGTGTAGAATTATGACTCCATGAATTATTAAAAATTTAAGACATATAAAATAGCTAGTAGAAATACAAGAAACACATAAATTAACACTGAAAACACACACAAAAATGAAGAATATTTGAAGCAAAAGAAATTGGAAGATAACTTTAGTATACACAATGTGCACAAAAGATGTGATAAAGTGAAATGGGAAATCCACATGATAGTGATTATAATAGCAATAATGCATATAATAAGTACAAGTAAATGGAAATGTATAAAGTCAAATGTAAAAAAATAGCACAATTTGTTAATGGTAAAGATTTTGTAGTTGAAAAGACTAAAGAAGAGAAGGAAAAAAATATTATTATGACAAGCACCAAAGTGACCACCCCCCTAGAGATCTTGTGGTCCCAACCAGTGTTATCACGACCGGAACGGACCGGCCAGTCCGACCGGTCCGATCGTCGATCGATCGACAACGCGGCCTAATGTGAGGTCAAAAACCGGGAAGGGAACTGGACCGGATTGGACCGGTCAAAAACCGGATAAAGCCGGAAAAAACCAGATCAAATCGTGTTTCCATTAGATCGGCCGGTTCAGAAAATAACCAAAATTCTAAAGGGCAAAAAAAATGTACAGTACACAGAAAAAAAAAACCCTGGCCGCTACAGTCTCTACAGTTTACACAGGAAAAAAACCCTGCGGCGGCGGCGAACGATTGTCGACGATGAACGATCGGCGACGATGAACGATCCCCTGCGGCGGCGATCGATCTACGACGGCGAACGATCTCTTGTTGGCGGCGAGCAATCTCCTGTCGGCGGCGAATGATTTGCGGTGGCGAATGATCTGCGTAGCGAACGATCTCCCGTTGGCGGTCGTCGACGATCTCCTGCGCAACCTTGACGGCGGTGAGCGATCTCCTGTTGGCGGCGAAGTAGCGAAAAAATCTGTGACGGCGGCGAACGATTGAACGATCTCTCATTGGCGGCCGTCGATGATCTCCTGCGCGACTTTGACGGCCGTCGACGATCTTCTACGACCAACCAAGAGGTTTAATTCTTTTTCCTCTGCTTTTATTTCCAATTTCAATTCGATTTCGCTTCGCTTCGTCGACGCTCTCCGACCGTCCGACGATCGTCGCACTTTAGGCCTCCCTGAGCTCCCTCCCTTTCGCGTCTCCTAGTCGAAGCGGCGGCGATGGGCAGCATGTCATCGGAGACTTGGACGAAGACACCTCCGACCGGCAAAATGAGCTCCGCTTCGACTCGAACTCTCGGAGGAAGACGCTTCCGACAGTCCGACACTCCGACTAGCAGAACGAGCAGAAGCAATTTGTGCTAATTATATGATTACTAAATTATTTGTGCTAATTATTTCCTATATAATTAAATTATTTGTGCTAATTATTTGCTATTGGAAATGTGATTACTGTTGGAATGTGATTACTATTTTTATGCTAATTATTTGCTGTGATTACTAATTACTAATTATATTGTCTTGATTATTGTGATTACTGTTGGAATGTGATTACTATTTTTTGCTAATTATTTGTTGTGATTACTAATTACTAATTATATTTTCTTGATTATTGTGATTACTGTTGGAATGTGATTACTATTTTTTTGCTAATTATTTGTTGTGATTACTAATTACTAATTATATTGTCTTGATTATTGTGATTACTGTTGGAATGTGATTACTATGTTTTTTGTGCTAATTAGTTGCCGTGATTACTAATTACTAGTTATATTATTTTGATTATTGTGATTACTGTTGGAACATGATTATTATTTTTTTGTGCTAATTATTTGCTATGATTACTAATTACTAATTATATTGTTTTGATTATTGTGATTACTGTTGGAATGTGATTACTATTTTGATTTTGAAGTCATGGATATGTAAACTTCTAGGTTGTGTTAGAAACTTAGAATTTAATTTATCTTTGAACTTGAAATTATGGCATGTGATTGTGAACTTGAAGTTATTACATGTGATTGTGAATTTTGAATTTTCATTTTGAAGTTACGGCATGTGAATTGTGAACTTAAAGTTATAGATATGTGATATGTGAATTGTGAACTTAATGTTATAGATATGTGAATTGTTGTTAGTTATTAATGTCTTTGACTTTTATTTTAGTATTACTTGTTACAATTTAAAGTATTATGATGTTATTTCATTACAATTTTTTTTGACTTATTGTGTCTAATTTTTTTGGTACATATCTAAATTTGATGGATTATATTAAATAATAATATTTTATTACTGACCGATCCGATCGATTCGATCTGAAACGGAGCCTTTTTCGATTCGATGTCCGGTCTAATCGTGACAATATTGGTTCCAACATCATCCCATGCATCCAAGCACCAACTCTAGCCATGCAACTTGCCGGATAGCTTTGTATCCACATCATTCTTTTATATACCTTTGACACTGCAAGAGATGACATAAATATTTTTTTTAAAAAAATAATTATGCATATGAATTTAAATAGACGCAACATTATAATATAAGGAATACCCATCATATCATGCATACTAATTTTGTAGTGATTGATAACCGTATACTCTTACACTCAAGGTATAAGAACTTATAATGAACATGATAGGCCTAGGACCCTAGAGTTAATGGGTGCAAATTACACATTTATATTTTTATAATAATAAATAAAGCATAAAAATATGTACTATGCATCCTAATTGTATTTCATATCATGAATTTTACGTGCATTATGCTCATTAGATAACTAATGAGAGACTAAAAAAATAATAGAAATACATATATTTAGAAAAATGTGTTGATAATAAATAAAAATTAATACGAAAGTAATGTTATATATATATATATATATATATATTCTAATTCCTCTTCCTTTCATTAATTAAGGAAATGAAAAACAAGAATTGTGCAAGATCATTTAGACTAAGAGATTAAAAAAAATTAAAACAGAGATAAAATTATAAAATAATAGATATAGGGAAACAAGATAAAAAATAGCAAAAAAAAAAACAATGTATAATATTTGAAAAATATAGAACTTTTATATGGTTCACTTATAAAATATTATTAGCAAAGGTACTATTAGTGCCTAATAAAAAAATAATGAAAAAATGGGGTCAATTGAGTCATACATATATTTAGAAAAATGTGTTGATAATAAATAAAAATTAATACGAAAGTAATGTTATATATATATATATATATATATATATATATATATCTTCTAATTCCTCTTCCTTTCATTAATTAAGGAAATGAAAAACAAGAATTGTGCAAGATCATTTAGACTAAGAGATTAAAAAAAAATTAAAACAGAGATAAAATTATAAAATAATAGATATAGGGAAACAAGATAAAAAATAGCAAAAAAAAAACAATGTATAATATTTGAAAAATATAGAACTTTTATATGGTTCACTTATAAAATATTATTAGCAAAGGTACTATTAGTGCCTAATAAAAAAATAATGAAAAAATGGGGTCAATTGAGTCATTAACCCTCTATGTAGTACATCATAATTTGTGAGTTTGTGTAGCCTTTGTATTCAGTAACTGGTGCAATTATAATACTAATTCATATTTTAATAATAAATGAAAAAGAAAATGTTTACCATCAAGAGCATCTTTTTCTTGATCGCATAATTTTATATATTGTTATCGGATATATACATATACACAAAAAATATTTTCCTATATAGACACAACAAAATATTAAAAAATAAGAAAAAATAAACAAAAAGGGAGATTGGGGAAATCACGTGGTCTAATTATTTTAAGCTATTGGCATTAAATGAAATGAAATAAAGGGGTTGGAAAATGGAAATAGCAAGAGGACACTTCGGGTAAGATTCTAATGTGACTTAGAATTTAATGCTGAATTTAATATATATATATATATATATATGAATTTAATGTGGTCATATGCATTAGCGCTCATCGTCCAATTAAATTGGACGATGGGCGACGCGCTAGATCTCTTGGCCAAGCTGAAGGCCAAGGTCTGAGCAGCGCTTGGCGTGCTGCAAGAATATCCAGCAAGCTACGACGTGGTGGGCTGTGGTGAGGTCCGAGCTGTGGTGAGATCCGAGTTGCGGTGAGATTCGAGTTGCGACGAGAGATGACGAACAAGCGGAGAGGTGAGGAGCTCGATTGGAGAGAGCAGCGAGGTCGATAGATCAGGGCTCTATGAAGACAATGCCGAGGGGTTGGCGCAAGTTGTGGTCCATGTGCTCGAAGACGAGGTAGGGATCTCGATGATGGGAGATTGTGCGTCACTCCCCCTTCTCCTTAGCGGATCGTGTCTCTTTCTCCCTCTACGTGCATATTGTGTCTTTGTAGGTTGCTCGCCGCCACCATCTGCCCACCGCCCTTGTAGGTCGTTGCAGATCGATTGCCGCCGCCCTCCGCCCTCATAAGTCGATGATTGCCACTCGTTGCTCTTGCATATTGATCGTTGCTATCCGCCCTAGCTCGCCAACGATCGATCTGGGACGACTTGCCATTGATCAGCGAGGGCTCGCCATCGGTCACCACCCTCAGCCCTCCGCTCGTCACCACCCTCCAGCCTCAGCTCGTCGCCGCCCTGAGCCCTCGCCCACTCATTCACCGATCTAAATCGGACGGTGGTTGTTAGGCGTATAAAGGTTAAATGACGTATGGCCGGTTAAATCCTATATATATATATATATATATATAGTTTAATAATCCTAGAATTGAGAAAGTGAAAGTAAAGTTGAATTCATTTGCCATCACTTCGGTTCAATCTTGGAGCTGAAAATTGAAATGACCCATTGCCAATGATTTATAATTAGTTAATGATAATACTTATTTTTTTTAGGTGGCCAACCTCGGATATCGAAAAGCGGATCAACGATTTAACTCACACGACATTAAAGAGCATACTGTTTACATGTTAGAGATCAGTCCATGATCAAGCTCAACTATTTGATACGATCATCACGCGACACGTGCCTGAACTTCCAACCAAAATTTTATGCATGGGACATAGACTTGATTTCGAGACCTATTTAAGTGAAAAGAAATCACTCACTACTCCACCCTTGTTGATGTTAATGATATACTTTAATAATTGATTAGTGGCAAGGACTTTCATGTCTCTTACGGACAGGTATCATGGAGGGAAGAGAAGATTAATGTTCTTTTGACTTTTGAGTTTATAACTTATTATGTTAGAATGAACATGTTTTTAGTATATTAATTGCTAAAGATATAAACGATACATACTACACTTTGGAAGAAGTAGAGAAAAAAACCAGATAGATAAATGAAGATAAAAAGACGTTAGAATGATTTTATTGTCTCAACTTTATTAAATATATGTGATTATAAAAATAATGTTAATTTATTTAATATATTTTTTTACAACGTCCCATTTAATCATTTATCACCGTCCGGGAAAAGAAAGTCAAAACGTAGTTTCACATCCATGACCAGATCTGTTTCCTGGTACAGCAGACAGGCTTTGTACAGTGGGCGCTGGCGAATCACAAGATGCGACCACCAATAGAAATCGGATAAATCCTGTTCTATGTTTGAGGACTCCACGGGTGATCGATCCAGTGCAATTAATTGATCCGACCAATTTCCTTTTTTTTTAAGTCCGAAAAAATGGCGACAAATTTGACCAGCAACACGGCACATGGAGAGGAGTAACGCGATGTCGGCGTTGCTGCCGAGCCGCCGGCCGGGACTCCCCGGAGTCCACCATTCCCAAGCTCCTTCAGAGTCCTCTGCCTCCCACTCCGCGCCTCTCGGCGTCCCCTTCTCATCCTCCTCCTCCTCCTCCTCGGGCGCGATCTTCTGGCGCCTGCTTCACGTCACCTGCTGCGTCCTTTCCGCCGTCCTCGGCTTCCGATGCTCCCGCTTCATCTTCCTCCTCTTCTTGGCCGCTTCCTCCGACGACCTCAACCTCGACCAACAGCTGCACCGCCAGTCCTTGGAATCTGTCGTCTATCGTTCCCCCCATCAACCGTTGTCTCCCCCACCTCTGCCGCCGCCACCGCCGCCTCCTCCATCACCACCACCTCCGTCGCCTTTCGCGAGCCACGTCGCAGTCGGGCGACATGGAATTCTCGTCCGTCCGAGCTCCCACCCGGACCCGGTGGAGGTCGCGCGCGCGCACCGCATCCTGGCCCGCGTCCAGCAGGAGCAGCGCCTCCGGTACAGCGGCGTCAGGAACCCTCGCCCACTTCTCGTCGTCACCCCGACCTACGCCCGCACCTTCCAGGCGCTCCACCTCGCTGGACTCCTCCATTCCCTAAAGCTGCTGCCTTATCCTCTCACCTGGCTAGTCGTCGACGCCTCCCCCTCCTCCGGCCCTGGCTTCAACGAGACTGCGGCATTCCTTGCCCGATCAGGCTTAAATTTTGTCCACCTGCCCTTCCCTGAGCCCATGCCCCTTCACTGGAGCTCCCGCCACGCCTTCGAGGTCCGGATGCGCCTCTACGCTCTCAGGTCTCACCTTTCTATCACGCTCTCGCTGTTTGTCCATCGAAGATTCGATTTTTATAGCTCCAAACTGACGCCTTTAGATGGATCCCCTTCATTGGAAGCAGACTAATCCGGGAGCAGCAGCTAGAGGGCATCATCGTGTTTGCGGACGACAGCAATGTGCATAGCATGGAACTGTTCGACGAAGTACAGAAGGTGAAGTGGATGGGCGCAGTGTCCGTCGGAATTCTTGCAGATTCCCCAGTCGGACTCGGGCCTTTGAGTGAAGATAACGGCAAGAATTCCCGGCTGCCGGTGCAGGGTCCGGCGTGTGACTCCTTAGGGCAGCTCGTTGGCTGGCATGCTTATAATTTGCTGCTCCACGCAAACGGAAGCGCCATGTTCCCCGACGATGCAAGGATTGGCCTGCCGAGGAAGATAGAGTGGGCTGGATTTGCTATGAATTCCAGATTGCTGTGGGTGGAAGCTAAGGAGAAACCGGAATGGTTCCGGGATCTTGACTACGTAGACATGGAAGGGGAGGAGATCAATAGCCCACTGGACTTGCTGAAGGACTCGACATCCGTGGAGCCGCTTGGGAACTGCGGGAAGAAGGTCCTACTCTGGTGGCTACGTCTGGAAGCACGCTATGATAGCAAGTTTCCTTCCGGGTTAGTTTTCTAGCATTCTTTCTGTTACAGTTCTTGCGATTTCATTCAAATTTGGTCTTCCATTAACTTATTGAGCACATCAATTGATTATGCTGATATCCTCAACAATCACACATTGTATGTTACCTTGTCATTGAATTCAAAGAGAAAATTCTATTTGCCAACTTTCTTTTTGTTCATCAGTAAGATGAATAAGTCATTGTAGTCTTGCAGTATCAACTTTCTTGATTAGTTGAAAGTTGATGTAATTCAGCCTACTATCTTGCTTGCTGCTTAGAAATATACACTTTGCTAAGTTCGCTTGAGAGTTGAGATGAAACATTGGGCTGACGAGAACTGAAAATGCATAGGCTTACTCCCCGTCGGTTTAATTTGACACAACAACAACAACAAAGCCTTATCCCACTAGGTGAGGTCGGCTACATGGATTATACGACTTCGTTGATTCATGTTCATGAGATTCGACAGGGTTTTACGCTGGCTGTCGGGGCCTAACACAACCCTCCTCCTTTATCCGGGCTTGAGACCGGCTATAAAACATAGGCGGAGTTAATTTGACACATTAGATATATATGGTGGATGATGCAGAATGACAGTTTCTTGATTTGACACATTAGAGATTTAATTGAAGACACTTAACTTGTTTGAAATATTATTAGAACAAGATATAACTCAGATTTTGGAGTACACTGCATAGACAAATTTGCGGAGGAATGGAAATTATCCAATTCCAGGTCTGGGCAGTGGTGATACAAAGCAGAGAACGAGGATTGGGACTATTGATGTAGTGATACATTAATAAGAAGCAAGAAATCTGATGATAGTTCTCTTCGGCTGGTTTGAAACGAGTAGTAGCAATATGCACCAATAAGGTTGGGGCAAAAGTGCATGGTGACAAGGGGAGCTGAAGGAGGATTCTGATGATGGAAGGAGTCAGCATCGAGATATTTGAGGGCAGGTAAGATTTCGGTGTAGCTCTATGAGGGCTTGGTGAATGATGCCACGATGGAATGGAGCAGCAAAAGATTGGAGGTCTGTTGATCTTCGGCTAGTTTGAAATTTATATGACTGGAATGCATTTGGGTTTCTTTTTCTCGAGGAAAAAAGTGGATCACGAAGGTTTTGAGCAAGACCGAATATATAGGCCATGTAATTATGATGAAAAGGATGCCAACAATAGGTATTAGGTAAGCATGGCGGATGCAAGATAAGTAGTTCATGAGTGAAGATGGATCATTGGGTAATATGTTTTACACATAGGTAACAAAAGGCAACTTCATTTTATGTCACAGAATGCAATGGAAGAAAAAAGAACCTTATAAAAGTATTCACATACAGAAAGCCTTGTAAAATAAAGTTCGATGAAAAAGCCATGCATCATGTAGGTCACAAGTAGGAATGATGTTACTGCAACTCATGCATCTAAAGGTTCCTAATTTTCATTTGAGCTCATGTGTAGGTGATGCTTCTCAAAGAATCCTAGAACTCTGTATATTTGGTGCAAAACGATATAATTCATGACCTGCTAAGCTTTGTGTCACATTGTCCTTGCTATCTGTCTTGCTTTTATCTCAATTTAATTGCGTTTAAAGTTCAGATCTTAACTGAAAGTTAGAAGTTAGCACCCATTTCTTTACTACAATACTGAGTTGCATCTCTTCCATGCAGATGGGTCATAGATCCTCCAGTGGATATTACAGTTTCTGCGAAACATCTTCCATGGCCTGAGGCTCCTCCTAAATTTCTATCTAAAAGGATGTTGACCTACCAGGAGTATTTAGATCGTTCCTCAACAATAGGTGGTGGACTTAGGTACAGCTCTAACAGTAAGGCAAAACATGAAGAACATGTAGATACTCAAATTCCAGAGATGTCACAGTTGAAAGAAACATAGAGTCAAGCAGGTTGTATTAACTTTGGGACAAGAGTAAGCATTCTGTCACTTTTATGACAATGTTCATTTTGTTTCTGCAGAAAGACTGAAACTCACTATTTATTATTATCAGAATTCCACCTCTCCATGAAAATAGCTTTTCCAGGGCGAAAAAATGCCACATTCAAAGGAAGAAGATCTTTGGGCCACTAATCAGTAATCATCCATGACACAAGCAGACATTAGAAGTTGAGATGTGAATTTTTTTTTACTTTTCCGGCGTAAATTGTCCACGAGATTAGAAGCACAATGCTGCTTCGACCTCAGGCTTGTATGTGATGTATTTTGGTTTATGTAGAATTGATGGTAATTTAGCTCCATCTCTTGTTCATTCATTCCTGTTGACAATGACAAAAGTTTAACAGTACATATATAAAGCTTCTGTTTGTCTTGTATATTTCTTTGCGCAAAGAAGACTTGTTAAGAAACAAACACCCCCTTATCACATTTTGAATAGTTGCAGAAGAAAATGACCATTAGGTGAAGACTCCCCCCCGCCCAAAAAAATAAAATAAAAATGATGGAAAAGAGCAAATATCAAAGGCCTCCCATTTTGTAATGATATTTTCCTTGCCTCCATTTTGTTATTGCTAAAATTAACATCAAGGAATCAGTCTTTGTTCTTCATGTCTCATTAAGCCTTTAACATCAAGCTTCTTTGACTTCTTAGTCATGATGTTTTGTTTCAACCCTTCCCTAAACATAATACTAAAAAGTTATTTAATTAATTTATTGAAGGAGAGTCTTTTCATCAAGGGTTATTTTATCTCAATGGCGTTTTTTGCTATATTTTTTCCCTGTTCTAATAAGTTTTAACACCTTTTAGAATAATAAAAAAAATCTATAAGCAGAATATATATAAACTTGAAAAAAAATATGTATTGAATAGTCTTCTTTCATTTCATCATTTTTTAAAATTGTATTATTTATGAATATCTTTTGGATACAAAACATCCAATATTCAATGGTCCAATAGATTTTCATTAATCTAATCCAAAGATTAAAAATTTTATTCATAATCTCACCTTTCAATATTAGATGAAATTATTTTTATGGTAATTTTGATATTTGTAAGGTTTTTTTTTTTAAATCACAATTTGTTAGGAATGTAGTATCTTAAATACAAACTAATAATATAAAAAAGCCTCCACCGTTGGTTAAAAAAAGGAAGCATCACCTCAGTCTCTCATTTGTTCTTATTTCTCGCATCGTCAAATTACCAAACAAAAACCGAGAAATAAATAGAAAGCAGCAGGAAGGCCGCCGTAGACGATGATGGACTCCTCCGGCGCCATCGCCGGCGGCGGAGTTGGAGGCGAGGATCTCTCCTCCGGAGGCGTGGCCGCCCAGCTGTCGGCGTGGACCGCGAACGTCTCCCGGCGATACCAGCACCTCCTGGACAAGGCGACGCCGCACGTTCGCCGGCGATGGTACAGCCTCGGTGCCCTGGCCTTCCTCTACGCTCTCCGGGTTTGGTTTGTCCAGGGCTTCTACATCGTGTCCTACGCCCTCGGCATCTACATCCTCAACCTCTTCATTGCGTTCCTCTCCCCCCAGGTGGATCCCGAGATCCAGGAGCTCGTCGATGGGCCGGGACCTTCGCTCCCGGTGCGCTCCTCCGACGAGTTCCGCCCCTTCGTCCGCCGCCTCCCTGAGTTCAAGTTCTGGTGATGTTTCACTTGGCTTCTTCTCTCCTCTTCTCTTCTTGTCGTTCTTCGGGATATACTTTAGATCTGTGGATAGTTCGTGAATGCAATGTTTTCATCTTTGCAACGGTTCTGAACTTTCAAATTGACATCCTGAATAACGCAATGAATGGTCTAATTCTGGTTTTGCTCGAGAAAATCGGCGTCTTGATAAGAATCTAGAGATCACAACGAGGCCTAGTCTTGTTGGGCTTCTTCACTTGTGTGAGATTCTGGATTCATATCCTTATAGATGAAGTTTCCGAATATATGACCATAAATGTATGTGTGCCAATTGATCTGTATTTCCACTTCCAGGATAAAAGCTGTAAACAGAGATTGGATCGTTGTCATTGCATAGTTGTTTCTAGCTTGAAAATATGAGATCGAACTTAAATTATAGACTTGCTAAGAAAAATTGAAGTTTAGTCAATACCTGAAAGAATGTCATTTTTCTTCTCTGAAAACCAGTATGATCACCATCATAAAATATTTCTGGATTGTTTGAACATAGGCTATTTTCGGTAGGGAATGATTGGCATGGTGACTGTTGTACACAATTTAATTGCTTTCTGTTTTTCAGCTATAAATTGTGGGTATATTTGTTATATAGATACATTTAACTTCTCCATATCAAACAAATTTGTAGCCTTTTGAAGGTGCCACAGAGAATTTGTTTTATTAGGGAGTTCTGCTGTACCATTACACAGAATTATTACATGTCTACATCCTACAGCTTACGTCACAATTGTGTTTGCAATTAATCACAAAATGAATCCACTGTCACAAAACTTTGAAAGTTTCTCTGTGATCGTGAAGTATGAGTATTATCTTATGGTTAACTTTGACTAAGTGGGATGAAATTTCTGTTATCATAATAATACAACTTGTCAGTTGGCATGCTTCTCATGATTTCCAGCATTGATATTAAATTTCGGTATTTTCCAGTGATCTACTATCATTGTCTCAGACATCTATGTGCTATCATGTTCTAATGTTCCAAAAACATATGCAACGCCTATGCCTGCTGAATTAGAGTTTTTATCCATAAGTTCAATCTTATTTTTCTTTATTGCAACATTCATGACTTCTCAAGAAAAAAAAAACATTCAACATTTCTACTATACCATGACAGATAAATGTTTTGCTCAGAAGCTTCTACAGACCAATTAAGTTTATATCTTATGAAATGAGATTAGAGAAGTACATAAAAAACCATCGAAATAATTGTATAAGAGTATGTGTTATTCCATTGAAATAAATGAATTCAGTGGCTAACTTTGGAACTTTTGCTCTTAATGTTTGGAAAGTTGCAGGGTGCAATATTCAAAATGACATCTCCGGCTCATCCTTTTATTAGTAAAATGGTTATTGGATATTGACATAAGCCTATGCCTAGAAACTTCAATCATATCATGTATTCTCATGGCTGCAATTATGTTTCCCTTTTAATCTATAGCCTTCTGATGGTGATTTTTGTATTCTAGAAGTTAATTACACTTACTGCCAGATTTGTTGTTGCATCCCTTCAAGAAAGAGGAGTGTTTGTGCTGTCATTCACCATAGGTCAAGATAGAAATATTTCTTCTCTTCCTCTTTCTGGCTTGTAAACTTAGCAAAAGGCATATGGTTTTCAAGAAGATGACAGTCTTTCTGTTGCAGGTACTCTATTACAAAAGCTTTCTGCATTGCTTTGGTGTTGACATTTTTTAGGGCATTTGATGTGCCTGTATTCTGGCCTATACTCCTCTTCTACTGGTTGGTGCTTTTTGTGGTCACAATGAAGCGTCAGATTCTTCACATGGTCAAGTACAGATATGTTCCTTTCACCTTTGGCAAGCAGGTACCTTCATCTAGATTCTTATTAGATAGAAATGCTTGTGATATTTCCTCTTGTAATCTGAGAGCTAAATTGCTTTTTTCCCAGCGCTATGGTAAGCAAACAGTGTCCTCTGATGATGCAACTTCATAAGAAACTTGACGTAGGAAGTGTTAATGTCTCATATTCTCGGGGGAATTGCAAGAAAACTGAGATGTAGCTGATTTTACGAGACTTTTTCTAGTGGCCACAGAGGTTGTGGGCCAAGCCTGATGATGTTTAAACATTAGGCTGGCTGAGTTCCATATGGGTGAGCAAACCCTTGAGAAAGATGTACCTTTTGGTATTATCTTTCATCCTTTTGTAATGTTTCTGAATGCATGTAGAAGGCATAATGTTGCAGTGTTTGACATGTGACATTTTCTAGTACACATTGCTATACTTATATATGCAGTATCTTTCTGGTTTGAACACCTCACTCGATTTTAGTTTTTAAATTATAACCCTGTCTAGATACATATACTCATTCATTTTTTCTTTATTCTTCCATTTGCTTCAGAATTTATTAACCCAGTGTAGGTAACCTTGCCACAGATGGAGTATAAGCTAATACATGTCTCCCATCAGGTATCTAGTGCAACTTAATACTCAATTGGGTATAACTATTATTTTTTACAAATTGAAATGGGAGGCAACCTAGTTCTATTATTACTCTTAAAAGATGTTATTATCACTATATATTAATTTATCTTACTCTACTACCCTTACCACCTTTTCTTAAATTTTATTCTAAACGTGTTTCACTTGTTATCATTTACAAGCAGTGATATTTTATTGAAATGCAAAAACTAGGTTTCTTTTATTTTGCCTTGGAGTTTGTTTAATAACAAGAACTAAAATGAAAAACTTATGAAAGCAGGTTTATAAGAGAGAAAGATGTTTATAAGAGGACCCAAAAAAAATGTAGAAGAGGTAAAATAGTATAGAAAATGCAACAAAAGAACAAAACAGCAAAGAAGCAAATATGCTTACTTGGTAAAATTTGTCAAATATTGTGAAAGTTGAGCATAAGATTGAGTGATATCAATTAAAGCAACTTAAAACGGTGCAATGCAATATAAAGTAAATTTGTGAAATTTTCAATTGCTCAATAAAGCAATCCAAAAGTGTTTCTATTAACGCATTTAAGAAGAGTACTTCTCTCCTCTAAATAATTTAAATAGACATTTTTTATTTGTGCTATGGTGTTATAATTAACTTATAAGTGCTATGAGAATTACATCCATTAAGAGAATTAATAAGGCAAGTAAGCACTTCTTTTCCTATTAAACGATAAAGTGTGACATTTTGACGAGCATGGATTTATTCCTCTAGTTATTTATTTATATATTAAAATACATATCTTTTTCCTACTAATCCATAAGAAGAAGTTGCAAAAAATCAGAATCTCCAGTTGATCATGGGATTGCAAAAATCTGAAGAAGTTGCAAAAAATCCTGCCGGCAGGCACTTTGGACGACTTGGCTCGGTTTTGACTGTCGGGTTGATCGATTTTAATCGTGTCGAATCCATTTTTTTCTTTATGCATTTATTAGAATAAAAAATAAAAAAATGGGTCACATCATTTTTACCATAAGATATTAGGCTAATAAAAATATTCTAATTTATGATATAATTATAAACTTTATGATATATGATTAAATATATGTATAATATATTATAAAACTTATAATGTATGATTAAATATTTAACTGTATAATAAAAAATAAAAAAACAAATCGTGTTTGCCAAGCTAGCCTATGCTCATCGGATCTGTGTCGAACCGTGGTCAACTTCATGCTAAAACATCCCAACACGGTTTCGTCCGGACTCGTGCTGGGCCGGGCCGACCCGACATAAAATCGTGTGGGTCGCGTGCCGGGCCGCCGAACGGCCCGGACGATTCATCTGCACCCCAAGAAGGGTAGCCAACATGCAAAATTTTGTCATATACAAACAACCATGAATTGTAAAGGCAAAATAAATAAACAAATAAATAATGGACACTGGGTAATTCAAGATCACCCCATGCGTGCACTCCCATCGCGAGCATTGGTCATCGTTTTGGCTCATTCTTAATTTCACTAATTTTCTATAAGATGAATGCAAGAAAAATAATAGCGAACTTTGCGGTTTAAGAATAATATATCGATAAAAAGAATATTTTGAAATGATAATAGTATCGAAACAATTTAACTCTGAATTGTAAGTGAAAGATTTAATAATAATTAAATTCAATAATGATAAGCAAAAATAGTACTTCATTTGACGAACATTAATGTAATAAGACTTTATTTCATAATCAAATCTCAAGGAAAATCAATCGACTGGTCCTCAATTAAAGAATAGTAGATGATATCTGTTACATGTTTCAACGCTTTCAATGTCCAATCAATAAGTGGTTTTCCCTAGCTTAATTAAAATTAAATTCATTTTGAAAGTCTTACCTGTCACGCACACAACATGAAACGATCTTATCAAATTAGTTAAGGTCGAAAGTGGATCAATCTTTAACTAATTGAATCACTTGCCACAAAAAAAGTGCAATAATTATTAATTAATAACAACGAGATAAAATAGTAATTCCCATACTTTGACCCATCAATGGAAAAAAAATTGAATTAAAAAAATAGTATTAGATCAAGATACTCAACAATGCTCTTGATTCAAATATTAATGGCACACCGCACCTTTTTACAGTAGTGAACTAAGAATGATACTCAACAACCCCAAATCAATAAGTTTTTTTTTAAAAAAAAAATCCCAATAGCCATTCATATGACACACATTTATGAGGAGAATCATTAAAATCATGCCACAAAATTCATTATATAATTAAACGAACTTTAACGTGACATTAAGGAACACAAGGACGGAGAAGATGAATAAATTATGAATTTTGCATGAACATTTTAATTCTATTTGTATACCATTTGCTGAGACCACTTCAAACAGCACATTACTACATCCAACCAACGATAAGAACATACTTCCTCTAAGTTAAATCTAAATTATAAAAATTAGGAGCTAAGGAGCGTGGAATTAAAATGTACATGATATGCTTAAAATATGTATATTCCGCACATTTTGAGCAATAAAGCTTCAAAATAAAGCATGTTTGGTTGAGGGAGTTAAATAGGAAGGTTTGTCTTACGGAAGCTAATTATCTCCACTTTGATTCTCAATTAAGATAACAATTTTATCTAGGTAGTGTCATTTTGTTTTTTTTTTATCCTAACTCCGAATTAATATTTTTTTAAAAAGTAATATGATCCTATTCCCGAATTATTATGAAAGAAATTTCAAAATGAAAGGTTCAAAAGATTAATGAGTTAAACTTACAAATAATAATGACTTAGAGTTAAACTTGAACCAAATTATTTGATCCTTAATGACATGCCAAAATAAATATTAGCCGAATAAATACTTCGATCACAAACATCATTTTGGAATCTTGACTTCAAACTGAATTAGGATCCACTGATATTATAACATGGGAAAAAAACTCCAATATCGACAAAGAAAAAAAGGTTCAAAAGTAGGAATACATGATGAAGTGGAGATAATATTCACCATAATTCAAAAAGATCTATGAACTAATTAAATATGCTTAATTATGAGACTCGCACATGAGTTCCATGGGCATCTCTCCCTCCCCCATGCCTTAAATTAAATTAAAGTTCCAAAGGCATCTCTCTCTCTCTCTCTCTCTCTCTCTCTCTCTCTCTCTCTGCGGAATCGAAGTAAAGTTCCACATGCATCTCTCTTTCTCTCTCTCCCCCTCCCCCATGCCTTAAGTAAACTTCTCCTGACGACTATAAATAAGGAAGCACTGCGCAACGAGTTCCTTCAGAAGCCTTCTGAGAAGTACTGATTAGAAGCTCATTAGCAGTAGAAGTTGCACCAAAGGTTTCTAACCGATCACGAGCACTTCTCACCAGATTAATTAAGCAAGCAACATTAATGGGAGGAAGCCACTCTTCTTCGTGCTTCTCCTTCAGCAGGTCGCAGCAGGACGACGAGCCGAGGTACACGTCCGGGACGAAGGTCCGGCCGAGCGACGAGGACCGGGGCCGGTGGGTCGGAGAGCCGGACGTCGACCGGAAGGCGTCCGCCTTCATCGCCAAGTTCCACGAGTCCCGTTTCATGGAACTCCAGAAGCAGACGGTGCAGGCCGCCGTTTGATTAATTATGATATACGTACTTTTATTTCTTTCGGCTTGTTCTAACGCCAATCACTCCCCGGTAGCTCAGCATGCAAATCTTCTCTCTCTCTCTCTCTCTCTCTCTCTCTCTCTCTCTCTCTCTCTCGTGTATCTGGTATTGTTGCAGTGTAAGTGTATGTCGTATATATAGTCTGTAACGATGAAATAAATGATGCATCGTGCATTTTGGTAACCTAACTTCATGTATCAATTTCAAGTGTCGAAGCTGGTGCAACAGCCTTCTCGTGAGTCATGATGAGAAGTTTCTGAGTTTTTTTTTCTTTCTTTCTTTTTTTATTTCAATCTAAATCCACTTTTAAGGTACTGTACTATGTGCCACCTGAATAATCGAAGTTGCTGAGCTTTTAATTACCTCATTTAGAGAATGATAGTATGATTTTGTACTATTTTCTTAATTAGTCGATACGTAAAAATATAAAATTAATGATGTTGTTCTTTTTAACCACTTAAGTTTTAAAAAAAGAATTGATCAGCACATCAAATTTAGTATGATATCAAATCTATAAATCAAGAGTTCGAATTTCATTATGCTCTTATTAAAAAAATATTTCCTATTATTCACATGGTGGGCTGAACTAGGCCTAAGTTATTAGTAGCTCACCTGAGATTAAAAATATAAAATCATAGATATTGCTCTTCCAAATAACACATCAAATTTAACAGTACTGTTAGTAAAAATATAGAGGAAATTGAGTTTAATTAGGCCTGATATATGTTGTTCTTCTAATTCCTTGGAACACCGGGAGGAATTAGTTTACAATTCTTGCTCTATCTCCTGCTTACGTCTTTGTGGGGATATATTTATACCGTACGTGCATACTTATTAAATCAAGAAATGATGAAGATTCGGCAAGCAAACCAATCCATGTACACTATGTTTGAGTAATCTCTTGTTAACCCACCCCTTAATTAACCTGTGTTGAAACAGCTCTCCCAAAAGTTTATCGCTAATTAAGAGAACACACACATATATAGTAGTACAAATATGTCAAGAGTAGCTTTGAGCTCGATTGCTCTCGAAACATGTTAAAACCGATTAGCTATCAACTTAAACCACTAATTAAACAGAATTAATGTATTCTTAGTCATTTGTAAACTAATCTTATACCTTTTATGCGTTTGTCTAAGTCTAATATTTATGCACACCTTATATGTGTACTCTGGAAATGTAAACAACAACAGAATAAATTTTACTGATATTGTTACGAAAAGAGGGAGAGAGAGATCACACGAAATACAGAAGAACACGAAGAGGAAAAACGACGGCGGCTCTTTGTTATGGAATAATGATGATGATTACAAGGATAGGTCTCGGTCTAGACCCCTAGGGAGTTTATATAGGCACTCCCTTTGACAGATGATAGGAATTACATACGGACTGGGACTCTAAATAAATCTCCTGAAAACAGCGAGACCCCCGTAGGAAAATTCTGCTGAAGCGCCTGACTATGTAGGGGGACCAATTGAGTTCAGATTCAAAGTATTATTAACAAATCTCCACCTTGACTTGAATCATCTTCAGAGCACAAAAGCACGTCATGCCGCTGCCAGTCCCATCTTAAAGCTATTACCAAGTATTTATGTTAAGTAAGTCCAAACAATGTTGAAACTTGCCATAAGGAACAGATTTGGTGAACATATCAGCTGGATTATCTTCAGTGTCAATCTTCTTCACCTTGATCCTCTTCTCAGTGCGGATGAAGTGATATCTGACATCAATGTGTTTGATTCTTTCATGATGTACTTGATCCTTGGCTAAACATATTACACTCAGACTGTCACAGTGCACTATAGCCTGCTCCTGATGTAATCCGAGATCTCCAACTAAGTCTTTTAACCAGATGCCTTCCTTGGCAGCTTCCGTCAGTGCCATGTATTCAGCCTTTGTAGTGGACAATGTAACTGATGGTTGAAGTGTAGCCTTCCAACTAATAACTGAACTGTCCAAAGTGAAGACATAGCCTGTCATAGATCGTCTTCCGTCAACATCTCCAGCATAATATGAATCTGAGTACCTGCAACCAAACACTCTTTATCACTTCTGTAGATGAGGCCAATATCAGATGTTCCTCTCAGATACCGAAAAATTTACTTCACTGCTTGCCAGTGCTCCTTTCCTGGATCGCTCGTGAACCTGCTGACAACACTGACTGCATGAGCAATGTCTGGTCTTGTACAAACCATGACATACATCAAACTTCCAACTGCACTAGCATATGGAACCCGAGACATGTACTCCTTTTTTGCATCTGACTTTGGTGCGAAGGCAACAGAAAGATGAACATTTGCAGCTGATGGAGTATTCAAAGGCTTCGCTCCAGACATTCCAAACTTGGATAAAATCTTCTCAATATAACTTTTCTGAGATAAGAAGAGTTTACCCTGTGCGCGATCCCTTAGAATTTCCATCCCCAGAATCTTCTGTGCTGCACCAAGATCTTTCATGTCGAATTCTGCACTGAGGAGCTTCTTCAGATTTTAAATGTCTGCCATGTCTCTGGCAGCAATAAGCATATCATCAACATACAAGAGCAGATAGATGGTGGAGCCGTCCTTCACCTTCTTGTGGTATACACAGCAATCATAGGGACTTCGACTGAATCCCTTATTGATCATGAAGCTGTCGAACCTCTTGTACCATTGTCTGAGAGACTGCTTCAAGCCATACAGAGATTTCTTCAGACTGCAAACTTGATTCTCCTTTCCAGGAATGGAGAATCCCTCTGGTTGGCTCATAAGAATATCTTCTTCAAGTTCTCCATGTAGGAAAGCAGTCTTCACATCTAGTTGCTCGAGCTCTAGATTCTGATGTGCTACAAGAGCAAGTAGCACCCTGATAGAAGTATGTCTGACAACAGGTGAGAATATCTCATTGTAGTCCACACCTTCTTTCTGACTATAATCTTTAGCAACCAATCGTGCTTTGTATCTCGTGCCTTCAACTCCTGAAATTCCTGCTTTCTTCTTGAAGATCCATTTACAGCCAACAACTTTCCTGCCTTTAGGCAACTTGACCAGCTCCCACGTCTGATTCTTGTGAAGAGATTCCATCTCCTCACCCATAGCAGCGATCCACTGTCTAGATTCGACACATGTGATGGCATCCCTACAAGAGGACGGCTCCAGGGATTCCACCTCTTCAGCTACCTGTAGTGCATAAGCAATCATGTCCTCGAAACCATATCGCTTAGGAGGACTCACTTCTCTGCGAGGACGTCTAGTAGCAATTGACTCCTCTTCAGGTTGCTCATCAGATTCTTCACCTTCTGGTTCTGCTTCTTGATGTGATCCTTAAGCATCATCCTCAATTTGAGTGATTTCAACCTCCACCTGTTTACTGACACTCTCTTCAGCCTCCACCTTCAACTGAAGCATTGATGCTTCATCAAAGGTTACGCTTCTGCTGTGAATGACTTTGTGTTCTGAAGGAGACCAGATTCTGTAGCCCTTCACTCCTGCACCATATCCCATGAACACCCCTTCTTTGGCCCTTGGCTCCAACTTTCCTTCACTGACGTGATAGTATGCTGGACAACCAAAAACTTTCAGACAAGTATAATCAGCAGGATTTCCTGACCATACCTCAGTTGGAGTCTTGAGATCAATTGCAGTCGCCGGACTTCGATTCACCAAGTAACAAGCTGTGTTAACAGCTTCAGCCCAGAATGTCCTATTCAGACCAGCGTTAGAGAGCATGCACCTTGCCCTCTCCAGAAGTGTCATGTTCATTCGTTCTGCAACTCCATTCTGCTGTGGAGTATTCCTGACTGTGCGATGTCTGGCAATGCCTTCATCTTTGCAGAACTGGTCAAATTCAGCAGAACAGAACTCCAAACCATTGTCAGTGCGAAGACGCTTCACTTTCTTCGACGTCTGATTTTCCACCAGAACCTTCCACTTCTTGAAGGCCTTGAAGGACTCACTCTTGTGTTTCATCATGAATACCCAAGTCATCCTCGAGTAGTCATCAATCACAGATAGGAAGTACCTCGCACCTCCTAATGATGGAACACGAGAGGGACCCCAACAATCGGCGTGGATGTAATCAAGTGTCGCCTTCGTCCTATGCACTGCCTTGCCAAACTGAGACCTTCGCTGTTTACCGAATACGCAGTGCTTACAGAAGTTTATCTCAGATATCTTCTTCTCCCCTAGAAGACCTCGTTTGCTGAGGATATTCATCCCGTTCTGACTCATATGCCCAAGCCGCATGTGCCACAGCCTGGACCTTTCTGATTCGGATGAACTAGCCACTGCAGCAACGCCAGAGACTGTCTTGCCTTGTAATACATACAAGGACTTCTGTCTGACTCCCTTCAGAACCGTAGCATCACCTTTCATGATTGTGAGGATGCCTCCAGCAGCATTGATCTGACACCCTTTAGAGTCGAGGTCTCCAAGTGATATCAAATTCTTTTTCAGTTGCGGAACATGGCGGACATCTGTCAGCGTCCTCACAAGATTGTCATGAGTCATGATCTGCACAGAACCGATCCCAACTATCTGACAGGCTGCATCATTGCCCATGATGACGTTTCCACCATCAATCTTCTGATAAGTTGAGAACCACTCTTTATTCGGAGTCATATGATAGGAACACTCCGAATTCAGAACCCAACTATCCGCCAGACATCCTTGATCAGAAGCAACCAGAATCAAATCATCTTCGGAATTTTCTGTTTCATGTGCCACCGCAGCGACAGGGGTCTTCTTCTTCTTTGGACAATCCTTTTTCCAATGACCTGGTTCCTTACAGTAATTACAGATGTCTTTCGCAGTGATTTTCTTCTTCTTCGACTTGGATTTCTTTGAATTTGAGGACTGTCCCTTCTCTGCGATTGATATCAAACCCACGGCCTGAGTCTCTACAGAATTTTCAGATGCCCTATGCCGAAGTTCACGAGTATGGAGTCTCGATCTTACTTCTTCCAGACTTATAGTTTCCTTCCCGATAATCATAGACTGAACGAAATTTTCATATGATGGAGGAAGCGAAACTAACAGAATTAAGGCAACATCTTCATCCTCGATCTTAACATCGATATTTCTGAGTTCCATCAACAAAGAATTTAACTGATCAAGATGTTCCTTCAGAGGGGTACCTTCCTGCATGTGGAGAGAGAACAGACGTTGCTTCAACAGCAACTTGTTGGTGAGAGACTTCGTCATATATAGACTCTCGAGTCTCAACCACAAACCGGCCGCTTTTTCTTCATCTGCGACCTCGATTATCACCTCATCCGCCAGACACAACAGGATCATCGAGTGCGCCTTCTCCTCCTGTGCCGCCAAAGTTGCGAGGTCGATCTCCTTTTCTTTGCCTTTCGAGTCTTCCTCCTTTGGCTTGTTCTTCGACACGTTTGAGAGCGGCGCCCAGACTCCTTGTTGCTTCAAAAGTGCCCGCATCTTGATCTGCCACAACCCGAAACTGTTTCTGCCGTTGAACTTCTTCCCGCTCACGTTGTGCGACGCCATCTCCCTGCTGATCGAGAATCGTTGACAAACCCTAAGGCTCTGATACCAGTTTGTTACGAAAAGAGGGAGAGAGGGATCGCACGAAATACAGAAGAACAGAAGAGGAAAAACGGCGGCGGCTCTTTGTTATGGAATAATGATGATTACAATGATAGGTCTCGGTCTAGACCCCTAGGGAGTTTATATAGGCACTCCCTTTGACAGATGATAAGAATTACATACGGACTGGGACTCTAAATAAATCCCCTGAAAATAGGACACCTATCTCGTGATAAGAAAATAAATCAAATCCGAATCACAAACAGAATACCCCTAAAAAATTTTCGCTCAGGGGGCTCCGCCCCCTTGCAACCCCCGCAGGGGGATCCCCCTGGATCCCCCTCTTGACCCCCACAGGCTCGCTGACCGGGCAGCGAGACCCCCGTAGGGGAATTCTGCTGAAGCGCCTGACTATGTAGGGGGACCAATTGAGTTCAGATTCAAGGCATTATTAACAGATATGTTAGCTGTAGAGAACACAATTATAAGACTGATAAGTGGTGCTGCTTGAACACATGGTATAGGCAATTAAGATGTGATCAGTAAACGAAAAAAAAAAGTATATGTGAGGATTATTGTAATGGAAGGACCATGAAGAACAAATGATTGATGAGGAATTAAACAATGTCATTAGTTACATACTTTGATCATCTTTGTCGTCAAGAATTCGAGTCTTCAGGGAATGAGGGAAAAAAAAAAGACTAAAGCTTTATTATATGTCATATATTGATAAAAGGAAGCATCTTTTGCAAGATGGTTGGTGATATCTTAACTCGACTATAAGCAATTGCTCTTTTGAAGTTATGATCATTTCTAATATAAGATGCCATCTAGATCCTCCTGCTCTTGATCGAATCTTTCGTGGGTTATGTTTTAAATTCAGGAGATAGAGAGTGTTGATAATGCCTTGAATTTGAACCTAGTTGTAATTCTACGTGGGCCTCTATATAATCCGGCGCTTCAGCAGATATCCCTACGGAGGTCTCGCTATACTTAGACGGTTTTAAGGTTTACGTTTCTTATTTTGTATATAAACTCCATTGTGATTAGATTATTTTGACATCATTATAATCATCATTATTTCATAATAAAAAAAGCCGCCGCCATCCGGAGACATTGCGATCTATCTCTCCCTTCAAAAGAGAGGTAGAATGTGATGATTAATAACTTTAACTGCATGGAGAAAGTTACTCCTGAGCATCATGAACTCAGGAAATGTTGCAAGGTTCATCAGATCTTTGCCATGCTGCTCGTTTGCATTCTTCTTTGTTTGTCTGTGCATACTCCTGATAAGAATAAATTAAGCCTAATAAGCATTTTGACTAATCCAGTTTAAGCTAGGAAAGAGTACAAACAAAGGTACAACAACCATCTCCCATCAAGAGCACTTTAGGAAATCCAATCTCATGGCATCTTTCTACGAGGGACTGCCATTTGATCTTATCGGGTTCCCTGTATTCTTCTGATATGATATGTGTCATAATTGCCTCCAAGGAATATTTGAATGCCTGATGGATAGATGTCTAGCGAAAGAAGTGAGATAGACACCCCCCCTGTTGCAATCTGTTCTTTATTTTGCCTTTCCATTTCTCTACCTTTTTTCCCTCTTTTGATAAAATGATAATTAGGACATGCAGTAGAATAATTCTTCCAAAGCTGTATATATCGAAGCTACTTGCAGGGTTTGGAAATTGAGCAGACTGCAACCTGCATGGGTGAATTAAGATGCTGCTACAAGTCACTCTAGATCCTGGTTGATCTTTCTCTGCAGATTACTGAGGCTTCTAGGAATATTAGCCAACCTCAAATCTCTCCAACTCTTTCAACCAGGAATTATTTTGCCAATCACTTCCTCTTTTTTTTTTCCTTTCCTGATTCCAATGTGAATTCAGTACAGTACCCAATTTAGTGCCAGAATCCAGGATGTCTGACGTGCCTTCCCGGAATCCAATTTTGTTGGATCAGGATGTTACTAGGAAATCTCATCTGAGACACATCAATCCTCAATGATACCCCTCAATCTCCTGCGCTCTTTTGCTCTCTTTTTCAAGGTTGGTGCTGCAAACAAAAAAAATCAGACTTTGAAGGCCCATATTTTTTTCAGCTGCATGACATTTTTCTAACAAGCATTCTTCGTCCACCTGGGGCGCTCCAATCCACCAGACATCTCTATCTATGATGCAACAACTCGATGATCCAGAACTTAATAGCTGGCTTCCATGACAGCAACCTCCCAGCGTTGCATCTGACAAATGCATTCTGCGTCTTGGTTCAGTGGACATGATACTAAAATTGGGTTGCCGTGGCAACGATGCCTGCATTGCACTGGAGAACTTGCAAATATGTTCTCATCCCAAAAGTTCGACATGGCAGCCTGAAAAGACCAATCTTTGGATCTGACGCTTCGTTTATCTTGGAATTGGCAGCCAATTCGATCGTCATGTGAATCATTTCTACCTGTGTCCCAATCACTTTATGCTGTAGCAGTGCTGAAAGTTTCAACTGCCCCGAAGCTTGTAACTATTTTGGACGGAGGGACCTCGCTGAGAAGGAACGCTCCCTTATGCTCCAAGACCCTTCTTAAGCCTCCTTTTGCTGACTATTTGAAGCTACGTCTTGTGCTGCTTAAATCAACTTGCCTATGCTGCATAGTTTTGCTTATGTGTTATTTTAAATCCTAGGAAAGGTCTGATCATAGCTCTTGGGTTATATTTCTTGGGCTTGATTGAGATCCTTTCAGTCGATCGTTGACGACGAGCAACGGAGCAATTTCTTGTTTTGATACCTTTACAAGCAAAGGTCTGATCATAGCTTATCTCCAACCTAACTGAGTTTTGAAGTCTAGTTCGGCCATGAGACACATATTTCATCACTTTTTTTTATCGATGTTGCATCGGACATCAGCTCAACAATTGTTTATGAAAGAGTTTGTTAGTGTTACTGTAACTCTACTGTGCAACTATGACCCATTCATTTTGCTGCAAATAAGCAGTCAGGCTCATGAAAGAGGAAAAAAAAAAACAGTAGCAGAAACTACATAAGTTTAGAAACTATTAAAGGTAAGATTGATGAAAACTTTGGATTACATGCTGCTCCAAATATTCTGTTCACTCATGGCCTTCACGTAACGCAATTCGCATCCGAATTCTGGAAATGATTTCAAATCAAGCTGATGCAGGCTAATTCATAGCATAATTATCATCAACCTGCGTTTAAGTTTGAAGGTTTTGTCAGGTTGCTTATTTTGTATTCTCTTTCAGTTAGCTGCTAGCATATAGATATGTTCTGATGTATATGTAATGCTCCATTGTAAGTGCATTCCTACCTATAACAGATTGCATGGCATCTCAAAAAGTGGTGAAAGAGCTGAAGGAAAGACCTCCACATAATGTTCAAGAAGGAAAGGGGATAATATTTTAACGCAATTTTCATCACTTTACGACTTATACTGCACGCTTTAATGAGTACTTGGATCTAATATCATGTTCCACCACCATTTCCAGTAGATTCTTCTTTTTTATCAACTCAAGGAAAAACAGATGGATTCAAATACAAGTCTGAATCCATTTTGCTTTTGACACCATAAAGAACCATTTTATACTCAATCTTTCACTTGATTACAGAATCTAGGCAAACTAGTGAGAGGCAGATTTCCATTTGTTTATAATATCCACTAGGTTAAACTTGTGGAAAGTCACTTTGACCACACTCCATTTGGCCTAATTAGGATCTACAACTTGCTTATTGCTTCAGGGGCATTACTTTATTGAAAAACAGCTCCTTTGTCTTATTGTTGATCCGAATACTTGCCTCGCCACACGACGTTTAGAATTCATATCATTTTGAAAGATGGTCATGTCCTATGATAGAGATTCTGAAGCATGATATACACAATATTTGCTGCAAAGATATGATGCTGAGGATGATATAACTAAATCTGGGAGATTTACTTGACTACGCTTATGAGTAATTATCTGTTTGAGCTTATCTTACTGATTTAGCTTCACCCGAGTCTGAAAAGAGGCACCTGACTGTAGGATCATTTAGTAGTATCATCTTTTGAGCAGTTCCTTACTAAAACCAAGTAACTTTTCTGTCAAAACTGTGACTTTTGACACAGTAAGTTTACTAATATAAATTGGTTTACTAATTCAACTTCATTTCAAGCTGATGAATGTAGACTTTTCATTTCTGTTAGTATAAAAGAAGAAAAATACTGCTTGTTTTAGTAGTACGATGAAACAATCAAATTGAGCAAGAAAAAAAAAATCTGGCTTACAGAAAAGCCTGAAGCTACAAAAGCCCAAGGTGCAGAGGCAAAAAAAAAAGGATCAAATGCAGGATATCAGAAGCTACAACAAAAAAAAAGTGAAAATTTACAAAATCCAAGGCCAGCAAATAGTTCTTCTAAATGTGAAAACATCAAACCATCCAACTTCTGTAACAATGTACAATCCAGTAGATAGACAATATGGTCATCTCTTCTTCAGACTTCAATGAAAATGATGCTTTCTGAGATTCAAACCATCGTTGAAGCATTAATGATTACTCCATTCATAGATACTTTCGGATTTCAAACTCGCATCACATCGTTGCGAGATTGCTGGTTAGTTTTTTCATTATGAATTTCACTGCAGAAATAGCCTACTGTATAATATTGAAACCAGAACAAGATCTGCTACATTGCAGAATATTGTTTTCCTATCTATACCCAAGTGAAACAAACAACTGACTGCAGTGGAACTGGAAGCCATCCTAAGTTAGCACTGTTAGTCAAAACATTACAGCCTCCAACGAAATGAGCAATCCAAGTAGTTCATTCAAGTAATCTAAATCTTAAACAGTAACAATTCCATTGCACAACTTATTGAAGACTGTGCACACAGCTCAAGAGAGTGGAATACATAGTACATCTACCTATGTAAAGCGATGACATATCAGCTTGCGTCTTCTGGCTGGGGGCAACGGCTGCTGAGCTCTGATTATCTGGACGTGTAGTGTCCTCTCCGACACGAGCTGAAAGACACATTTATCTCCGACTTTAATCCCGTTGGCTTCCATGAACTTGCGGAATCCCTTACCAAAGCGGCATTTCAATGGCCTGGTCCACAAAACGACCTTCCACTCCCTGTTTTCTTCGTCTTTGAGGATGATCTCGGACGCATTGAACAGGCCAGTGGAAGAACAGAATCCATATGGGATGACCTGCATTGCCAAACCAGCTAATTCACTCAGCATATATTTCTTCAATGGCGCGTCAGAATTATGATACATGACGAATCTCACCATCCTTCTGTCCGTTGTCATTATCTTCTCAAACTGCGGAATGATAGCAGGGCACACTGCAGCCGGATGCTCCCGAGCATCATCCGATCTTGCATCTCCAGGTTCCAGCATGTTTTCACTCTGAGGTACCTGAAGAACATGCTTCCTTCCCTTGGCCTTGCGCTTGGAATCTGAATCAAGTTTCCATGCATTGGATTAAAGTTGCACGCAAAATGCTGGATTAGTGAATTCCAGAGTGTATGAACTCCACTTACTCTTTGAAGTTTCTTCGCCATTGTTCTGCAGATTACCAGCGTACTCCATATTACAACAAGTTTTGTTGAATATGTCGGCATGAAAAACCATGTTGCCTTTATATTCGAAAAGCATAAAGTATCCCACATGCAAATTGTGGTCTTTCGAAAACTCGGGCCAGCCAGCCCCGAAGAACATGCTTGATCTCCCATCACCTTCAGCTTCAGGTTCAAGGTTGACATGCCAAACTCCAAGTTGAGTACGAATGGTAGCCGTCCCGGGCTTCAATCCAGTCTTTAATATAAATGCAAAAGGAAGTCTCTGCAAAAACAAAGTGCACAGAAGTATACTTGGAACCTATGCAGAATGTTCAAAAATTCAAGATGTAGGACGCAGGGATACTTTGGAGACTAATTGACAAGACATGATTCAGGATATCACCAGCTTCTTCAAGAATTCAGGATGCAGCACTCTAAAGAACTTTAGCCTTTGGCTTTCTGTTGCATCTATACTTTCTTGTTGTTGTATAATCTCCATCTAAAAAGCAATTCATTAGCTGATAATTTGATCCATGAGAAACAAAGAAGTGTACTAAGAAAAAAATATCAAAGCACTCAAAATCATTTTTTACACATCAGGCAGTTACCTCAGTACCAAACAACAAAGTCTTATCCCACTAGGTGGGGTCGGCTACATGGATCATACGACGTCATTCCGTTCTATTAGTAGCCAAATCTTTCGGTATATTATTCACAAATAGATCTTGCTCTATTAGTTCGCCAAGTGTCCGTCTTGGCCTCCCTCTCCCTCTTTTAATCGGACTCCAGATTATTTGATTACCTCATTACCAAAACTACAAAAAAAATAAATTTGAGAAATATATAGGTAAATTGTCATTTTTCTTTTGAATTTTGACATTTTTATAAAAAAATAATAAATTATAAGTTACAATCCGCAATATTTGAGTGATGTAAGCTCACAAATTTTACTACAATATTTTAAAGAAATGTTACTCTAATTTAAGTAAAATGAAAATTAATATTAATTCCAATATTAATTGCTCAAAGATAATAACAATTGGATCAACTTAATAATCACATATTAATGAGAAATAAAATATCCACATGAATGTATTTAAAAAAAATCAAAAGGTGCAAATGGTTTCCTACAAATTGATTTCAGAAACCAAAGGTTTATTTTTTTTTAAAAAAACACAATTTATATAAAAAAAACGTCTATTTATCCCAAAAAAAACTCAGAGCACTTATTTTAACAATATTAATCTAAATAAATGTTAAGTAAACTTAATTTGGGTCCACACTATAAATAATCAGATATTGAATATTAATCATAAAATTATTATATAAATATTGAAGTAATGAATTAGATCAGAAAAAATAACCCTTTATTAGTTTAATTTAATCTGTCCAGATTAATGTAAATATTGATCAAGAAAATAATGGTAATTGAATTTAATTCAGGTCCACTCTAGAAATAATCCGGTAAATTATAATAATCAGATTACATTAGTAAAAAATTATATAAATACTGAAGTAAGAAATGATATCCGAAAGTTTAACCTTTTAATATGATATCAATTTAATTTAACATGTCCAGATTAATGTATATATAAAAATAAACTAGATCAAATAAACAAAATGGGCCTTCGATAAGCTGGGCACAAGGCCTGTAAATAAAACTTCTGAAGCCTGCTGGGGATGGACGGTAGAGATTCGAAAGCATCAAGATCGTACGTCATAACTAAATAACGGTCTTGAGTTAATAGAAAATATATCAACGGTCATAATACAAGATGATCTATAACGGTTAGGATTAGATAAGAAAATTGGATCAGCGGTCACAAATATATAATGAGTTATAACGGATCAGATTCGACGACAAATCAACTATCCAAAAACAAGTCAGAGTTATAACGGTCCAGATCTGCTCAAATATAAGAGATCGGATTGACGAGATTAAATAGCATAAAAGCTAACCAGTATCTGATCCAAAGGCGGATATGTAATCAGATCAGATCCAACGTGTGAGATCAAAAGGAAAAGTGATCAAATCCAGATCGTATTAGAATAAAAAACGACGGACCAGATTCGATCAAGATTAATTATGACGGGTCAAACAAAATCTGGTTATAGACTCGTGAGATTAAATCATAAAAGGACAGATTCGACGGACGAGAGAAAATAACAGATGAACGCTTGCGATCAAATCAAAAGATATATTTGAACGGCGGAGATGAATTGTTACAGTGTCGTCTCCTACTTTCTCACCTGTGCGCGCGCGATGAACGGGAAAAACAGGGGACGTTCGATTCCGGTGATCCGGTCGGGAACGACTCGCCGGTGTGACAGAAGTGCTAGGAGAACGTCAACTTTCGTCGAAGGGACGTGATAGTTGGTGGCGAACTCGAACCGGGCTCGACGGCAGTAATTCCGGCGTGATGGTCGGAATTTCTCGATGTATCTCCTTCTGTAGATTTTTAAGTTCTCTGTAAAGGAGATGAAGAAATAAGTTTTATCGATGTCATGAGATCGGTAGAAAAAGGAAATCTTCGCGGGCCGCTTGCCGGAAAAAAAAACGTTCTCCGGTCGTCCTGCATTAATCGACAATATCTGGTGCGTTCGCCGCGTTCTCAGGCATCCGGAATCGTCTCCGTGATTCTCACCAGAGGGTTTCATCCGTGACCGTGATGGTCATTACCATCACCCTGGCCGGCCGTCTACGTGCGCCCGTCCGGCAACTTGTGTGACATGCTCGGTAACTACACAGCGAAGAGGAGATTCGGGTGGAGGAGAGGCGCTGAACGTAAAGTTGCGGAATGTTTCTTACCTCTTCTTCCTCCCTTGCTCCTCCGTCCTGGGCACCGTCCTCTCTTGTTCTTCCTGGAAGGCAAGCCACCAAGCTGATGCGGTGAGAAAGAAAGGAAGGAAGAGTTCAATGATATCTACTCACGGCGTATGAGATGTCATCTTCCCCTTCCTCCCCCTAATCAAGTCTCTCTCACTATCCACCTTTTGAAGGAGGAGACCGTGCTTTCTCTGCGCCATCTGTTTCTTCTTCCGGGCATGGCCTCGTATTTCTCTACCAGCACTTATAGTAATACTGGTCTGCCCCTGACACCATCCATGAAATAAAGCTGCCATTTTGGCTGTTCAACACATGCAGAGATATCGCTGAAAGAGGAACATCATTTGTCCAGAAGAAGAAGAAGCAGCAGTAGATCACGTTATTGCTAGTAGTTCGCCATGCACCTGTGCTTGGCCATTGACATGATGCTGCTGCTGCTGTTACTTCTGCTGATCTACGTTACAGGGTTTCAGTAAAGGCATTAAGGATGACGAGTAGAGATTAATCCATGCCTCACTGAGTCTAAATGGGTGTCCATGGTCGTTAAGAGAAAGACAGGATTATTCAGAAAAAAGAAAACAAAATGTGTAATATGTGATAAATATTTACCATTGTCTTCGGTTTTTTTCTGTAATAATTGGTCCTAATGCACACGTTCTCTTGTTGGTGTACATCTTTTCAAACCTGAGGAAGAATGCATGGACCAGCACAGAAGAACTGCTCCTGGTTGATGCATCCCAACAGGGAAACATTCAAAGTAATGACATGTCACAGATGTGCAGTAATGACTTCATGTAATTAAGAAAAGAACATGTGTACTTACAGAGGATGTTGCTTTCCCTATACTTATTGAGATTGCCCGCCTAGTGGTGGGTTTCATTGTTCAACTTTTGGGTGCAGGGTCTAATTCTGGTGCAATTTTTATTCCATTTCCTTGGAGGGTGCAGGCCTCCCTACTCTTCTATCATCCTGTTTTCGTGTGTGTCTGCACAGAGGGGTTTGCTTTGCTGGTATGGTGAGGATGCTCGGTGTCATTTATGTCAGAATCTTGGTTCTTAAATTAGGTGTCATTTATAGCTTTTCTAAAAGTTTCAAGTATTTGCAATGTCAAATTAATCTACTCTCTATTCCACCCTAATTCCATAACAGTTGGTATTGTTAGTGTCTAAGTATCATTTGTTATTATGGATATAATAATAGTGAAAGTCATATTATGTTTCCGCTATCAAGTCGTGTATAATTTAGATTATGAAATGCCCAAGGATTGTGAATGCAACGGTTGCTTAAAGTTTGATTTCGTAGTTGGAGCTAAATCTTGAGTTTACTAAATGTCAAATAAGAAAATGGAGAGATCCGATGCTGCCTTCTTGGGGTCGTTTAAGGTTGTAAATGTTGTAATGTCTCTCAAGTGCGTTTCACGTGTGTTTTTGTATTTCTGATATATTCAGTATACTGTAGTTTTATACATACGTTGTACAGATGCCTCTATATAAATGAGAAGCTGTGTCTCAGGAAAGGTTGTTCTGGAAACATTTTTTGGCCAAATCACACTTTATTCAAACCTTAACATGGTATCAGAGTAGTACATTTCTAGAGAACCAGATCGCCATGGTTTTGATCTCTAAAGATGTGTTTCTTCGTTGCTATGATCAACCTATCTGTTGAAGGATTCACGAGCTGGTTTTGATCACATCTCACACATTGTGCTTAGATTTCTTGGTAAGATCTTCTAAAACCTTTATGTGTGGTAGTTCTTCATATCTGAGTTCATCTTCCATGGTTCTTACTTTGGATCACACTCATCCTCTTTACTTGCATCCTTCTGATACGCTTGGATTGATTTTGATTCCAATTCGCCTTAATGGATCTGATAACTATGCAATGTGGAGAGCGTTTTCAAATGCCCTGCTAGCAAAAAATAAATTGGGGTTTATCGATGGTTCCTTTCGTATGGATCGGTTTGATCAAGGATTGCAGTTTCAATGGAAAAATGTAATGCACTTGTTCTTTCATGGATTCTTTCAAAACCGTAACAGATGAACTTCTTGGGAGCATTGCTTATGTTTCAGATGTTGTAGAGGTCTGGAAGGATTTGAAAGAAAGGTTTGATTCAATTAGTGCATCTAGAGTCTATCATCTTCACAAAGAAATAGCCATTCTGACTCAAGGTTCTTTATCCATTACTGAATATTATACTAAAGTAAAGTTACTTTGGGAAGAGTTGTATGCAATCATTCCTTCTCCGGGTGTTGCTGATCCTGGCAACACAGAGTACTTCAAGCAATTGAAGGTCTTCCAGTTTCTCATGGGTTTGAATGAGTCGTATATTGTGATCCAATCACAAATAATCCTTAGGAAGCCTGTACCTCCTAATAATCAGGTTTATGTGATGCTTCTTGATGAAGAGCAAGAAATCATGGAGTGGCTAATTCAGTTGCAATTTCAGAAATTAATGCAACTTATCAAAATTATGGTCAGAAGGGGAAGAAAAATAAGAATATAATTTGTGACCATTATCACAAAGTGGGACATGTGAAAGCTCAATGTTACAGGATCATTGGGCTTCCATCAAGGCTCAAGTTTACTAAATATTAGGCACAGGGCAGTGCTAACATTGTTCAAATGAGTTCAGAAAATGGTGCTACTAATCTAGCATAGGTAACAATTCCAACAGCTTTCCCACAAAGCAATGATGCTATTGCAAACTCAAGTAGTTCTAATCAGACACCTGTGATAATTGGAGATCGATACCAGCAAATATTGAGAATCCTTAATCAAGGCTCAAGCTCTATTGATGTTAGTGCTAACATAGCAGGTAATGATTATATGTTCCTTGACAACTCCAAAACAAGATGGATATTTGATTCTGGTGCCTCAGATCACATGGTATTAGATATCAATTATCTCACTGATGTTACTGTCTTGCAATAGCCTAAGAAGGTTAAATTACCTAATGGCAATGTTTATCAAATTACACATTTTGAGAAAGTTCTTGTTAATTCAGAGCAGTTGCTACATGATGTGTTATACATCCCTAACTTTCATTACAATTTATTATCAATTTTCAAGGTGGTCAAGGATCTTCTTTGTGCAGTAATTTTTTATCCTGATTTCTGCTTATTTCGGGACCTTTATACTAGAATGATCAAGGATATTGGTAAACATGAGAAATGACTTTATTTCATACTGAATAATTCTGCAGATTTGTTGACAGTTGATAGTTCAAAGAAACTACATACTGCTTCACTTGCTGATTCCAGTGATCAGAATGCGGTACTTTGGCATCGTCGCTTGGGACATCTATCTTTTGTGAAGAAGAGGACCGTTTTACCTTTTAGCATTCACAAGCCATTAGACAAATGTCATTGTGATGTCTGGTATATTTCAAGACAAATTAGACTGTCTTTTCCCCATAGTAGAATAGTCTATGTATCTAGTTTTGATTTAATCCATGTGAATGTCTAGGGTCCTTATCACCCGTCACTTATGATCAATTTTGTTTTTTCTTACTATAGTAGATTATTACACTAGAATGACTTGATTTTTTCTCATGAAGTTTAAAGGTGATACAGCTATGTACCTTAAGTCTTTTGTGACTTTAATTGAGACACAATTTGCTAAGAAGGTAAAGGTTGTTAGAATTGATAATGGCTCAAAGTTTGTTAATGTCAATTGTAAAGCATTTTTTGAGTCCAAAGGAATCAGTCGTTAAACATCATATGCATATACTCCTCAACAAAATGGAGTGGTAGAAAGGAAGCATCCTCATATACCTGAGGTTGCTCGATCTCTGAAACTTCAAAGTTCCTTACCTAATGAATTTTGGAGAGATTGTGTTCTAATAGTTGTACATACAATCAATAAACTGCCCTTGTCTATTCTGGATGGTAAAAGTCCACATGAAATGTTGTTTGGTCCACAACCTAATTTGGAATTTTTACAAGTTTTTTGATGCCTCTGCTATGCTAGCAATCTGACCATTTTAGACAAGTTCATGCCTCGTTCATCGCCATCTGTCTTTCTCGATTATTCCAGCACACAGAAAGGATATAAAGTTATGAATTTACAAACTCGCAAAGTTACTATGAGCAGAGATGTTCATTTATGTGAAGATACATTTCCTTTTTCAAACCCAGCTATCAATGCTTCCATTGATAACTTGTCTTCAAGACTTACGGACAATACTCTTTGTCCTACTGATGATCTTTTTTGCCCACTTAATACATCCAGTAATCTACATCCCGATATTCCAACTATTATTCCATCTCATTCTTCTCTCGATATTGGTTCTACCCCTAGCTCATCGAATGATACTAGGAATTCAATTGTTCCTGCTATGGATTCCATTGTTGATTCCGATCTTTCTGGTGCTAAAGTGGTTGATGTGCCTTTGGAGCAAAATGTCAAATTAACTTCAGTTCAGTATGATGAGGTTGTTCCTCCTTCTTCCTCTGATCTTGTGTTGCAGGATCCTATTGAATATCAGCGCCTAATTGGCAGACTCATCTATCTTACGATTAGTGCCTAGACATTTCCTTCACTGTTCAGCATCTTAGTCAGTTCATGCAGTGTCCGAAAGCTTCTCACATGGTAGTAGCACTTCGTGTGGTTCGTTACTTAAAAAAGAATCCAAGTTCCGGTCTCTTCTTTCCAGCCACTTCTTCAACTTCTCTTCAAGGGTTCTGTGATGCGGATTGGGCTTCCTGCATTCATACTAGGCGTTCAATTATTGATTTTTGTGTTCAGCTTGGATCAGCACTTGTTTCCTGGAAATCTAAGAAACAACCTATTGTGTCGCGCTCTTCTGCTGAATCAGAGTATCACAGTCTTGCTACGTTGGTCGCTGATCATATATGGTTACAGGGTTCAAGTACAGCTTCCTATTCTTGTTGGATGTGACAGTCAGGCAGCTCTTCACATCGTTAATAATCCAATATTTCACGAACACACTAAACATGTCGAAGTTGATTGCCACTTTGTTCGCGCCCAAATTCTTTCGGGATTAATTCGTCCATATCCCCTTGCTACAGCTGATCAAGTTGTTGATATCTTCACTAAAGTGCTTGGCAGTCGACAGCATAGTTTCTTAGTGTCCAAACTCAGCATGTTTAATGGAGGCGTGTTGTAATGTCTGTCACGTGTGTATAGTTTCTTAGTGTCCAAACTCAGCATGTTTAATGTTCACCATGCCTAGTTTGCGAAAGCGTGTTGTAATGTCTGTCACGTGTGTTTCACGTGTGTTTTCGTGTGTTTTTGTATTTCTATTATGTTCGGTATACTGTACAGATGCCTCTATATAAATGAGAAGCTTTATACATAGCCGGGCATTGTTTTAAGCTTTAAACATACCATTAATTTGTCTACCACAAAACCACAACTAGCTGATTTCAACTTCAGGAATTTTCTACAAAAGCATTTGAAGAACCTTAATCTTAAGCAATGATACATAACCAAAGGAAGAAACAGCCTGATTTTGTCGTACAACAAGGCATCTTTTTCAGAAGACTATGGAAGATGCTCAATTTGCGCATACCATAAGCTTCCAAACTGATCCAGATTTTTTTCAGAAAAAAAAAAGTATAGGGAAAAATTGATATCCACCAACAATGTAAATGTAGCACTAAGGTGAAAAATAAAGAAAAAAACTTGAGCCCAATTCTGTATAAGTTGACATCCTTTCTCAGTTTGAGAAATTGGATGAGCCTTTTTGCTTCAGTTTCCCTTTCCATTAATACCCTTAAGGAGGTTGTTGTTCTGCATATTGAACACAGATTCTTAAACCACCGCTTGAGGAAAGCTGCACGCCCACCCTCCAGCTGCCTAATTTCTACGTGTCTTCATCTTTATTCCAGCTGCAGAAACTCACATCATCCAGAGATTTAAGCCTTTTTGTTTACTTTCCCTTTCAGCTGCTTGAGGCAGCTGTTTTACAGATTGGACATAGATTCTTAATCTTTAACCACTGCTTGATGCAAGCTGAGTGGAAGTCATGCCCGCAGTCGAGCCGCCCCATCTCCTCCCCTTCAAGGTAATCCTCCTGGCATAAGATGCATCGAAGTCTTCGTCAGGAGTTGTTTACATCAGTCAGTACACAAACATGAATAAACACAAAAGTAGTAGTAGAAATAACCCGGCAAATGCAGCATGACTCGACTTCCTTTGAAGGCTCCATCGTGACGGACACATATTTGCTATGAGAAAGGCATGTCCTAATTTTTTCCTCGGTCAGTCCAGTGCTGACATTACCTATTTGTTCTTCCAATGCTAATAGTTCCTGTAGAAATGATTTTCTCTTGCTTAAGCTTTTGTGCAAACTTGTGCGAGAAATACTACATGACATACAAAGGTAAGATGATTACTCCTCACCTCATAAGACATGTTATCCACATCAAGCCGCAAGTCTCTATGCCTGTCAAGAAAATCAGCACCTCCGACAAACATAGCACGATCAAATAATAGAATTCCCTGTTCAAAAAGTGCCAAAACACTTGAGTTTTGATCTAATAGGGAGCCAAAAAGTGAACCTGTAAAAGTTTATCCGCAGATAACAAGCCTAGAATTCAGATGAGAAGTTTATAAAAAGAAAAGTGTAGAATTTGAATGTCAGTAAGCAATACAGAATCCAATTAGATGACACCCCATGTCATTGCCCGAAAAAGCATGTAAAATTAACATTTCATATATCAAAACAAGACGGGAGATGCTAAACTTCACTATCTGTTAGCAATATCTAGATCTTGATTCAGGGCATTCCCAAAACTAAAACCCAATGCCTCAAAATATAAAATAAGAAGAGGGTTTCAAGAGGTCTCCTGTTCCAGACAACGTTTTTTTGATGGGTTTAGGCTTCCAAACAACTTATATCAAGCTTATGTCATATATCATCGCTTTTCAAAAAAAATGGTCTGTAGAAAGGGTATAAGAAATATTGAACTTAACCTAAATATTGAAAATATATTTTCAAGGAAACTTAAATTATTTTTGTTCATTTAAAAAAAAATTAGAAAATCAATGTATCAGACTACCAGTTGGCATTTAGCATATGTAAAAGTAAAACTTTGTTTAGGTCATTCCACAAAATTAAACACTAATGACTCTAAATATAAAATTCAGTGCATGTATTAAAACAGATCTGTTTGACCATAGAAAGCTTAGAAGAAACTTGCCTGAGGAGGTATCTCAGCCCGACGAATTTGATCAAACATATTTCGTAGCTGGCGATTAAAAAATAAATATTACAACTCTTTAAAGGTATTTGAAAGATATATAATTAACATTTTCACGCAATCACTCTAGTAAAAAAAAAAGATACAGTTTCCAATCTTAAATTCACATTACATAAGGACCCAAGATTAAGATGATCCAAAGCAAAGCATGTAGTCCCAAGATGGGCTCAATGCAAAGCAAGTAGGAAACATTGTTTATATGTCCGCCCAGAAAATGATTGTTTACAAAGCAAGTAGTCTCAAGATGGGCTCAATGCAATACAAGTCCTCAAAGTGTTCAGCTAACTAATAGCTAATCATCAAGATCAGCTCCAGGATTCAATTTAAGAAAGGAACAAAAATGCACAAATAATGTGTTAAGAAACATTGGAAACAAAAATTATGCTAACATATCATTTGCTAGTTATTTGACTTCTAAATTTCACAATCAAATTCTTAAAAAGTGATTTAAGTGAACAAAAATTGCTCTTTGACGAGAAAAATATTCAGAGATTTTTTTTAGGAGAATATTCAGAGGTTTCCTGGGTAAAGTGTCCCAAATATAAGTGTGAGATATGACAGATCCAACATAAATATGTTTCTGGCAGTTGTATATGTTTATGTGTCTAGTTCCAAAGAGACAATGGTCGTGCAAGGAAACATTTTATCGCATAGATATCATATCAACAACAGAAATAGCAAGAATTAGTTCTTAAACTATACCTCTGCCCGCATCCTTCTCCTTTCTCTCGCAGCAGCAGTCAGAGATGATGGAAAGGGAATGCCCAAAATGCCACCATTTTGCCTACCTATCAAATGTGGTGGTCTCATGGCAAGTTGCTGACGGACACGTGGTACAATTCCAGTTTGATTATTACTAGCATTCTCATCTAATGCAGGGGAATGATTTCTGCGTGGAAGGTTGACACTGGAACCTCTATGTTCAGAGCTAGGAGGATGAACATGAAGAATTTCTAGCAAATCTAGGTGATCTCGGGTTGGGGCCCAGTTTGCACCTGGAGGTAAAGCTCCAATGTTGCTACCAGATTGTAATGCAGGAACCACATCTCCAGAAACAGCTGCAGTCCCATTGGCCAATCCCAAATTTATTATCTCTGGATCTGCAGGTATGGGGTTCACAAAGGGTGCAATAGCTGGACGCCTAGTAGCTTCAGTCCTTAAAGCTGTCCTCGAGCTTGTCTCACCCATTTCTGATATCCCACCTGAAATGGTGTGAGAATTTGAACTGCTGACCCTTGCAACAGGTGCCCCATTCAATGTGAAAGGGTGAACATTTGAAGACAGATCCATATTAGGAGCATAGGATTGAATATATGGCCGTCCATTGTTACCAGCACGACTAGAAACTAGCGAAGGGTCTGAAGGAATAGGTCTAGAAACTGAATGATGGGCTGAGGAATTACTAGGAAAACTAATGCCATTACCCTGGGACCAGATATAAGGTGAAGAAGTCTCAAATGGATGTGCATGACTCGTTCTCATTCGAGTATTTCTCTCAAAGGTTTCTTCATTTCCAGCTACATTACCAAACGGATCATTACCAGATGTCATTACTTGGTTGGTGTTGTTGACTTGCACATTGATATCCTCGTGAGATGGAAAACCTGAGAAGTAGATAGAAAAGCCACATTTACTTGAAGTACTATGAAAGGAGAAAAGCAAATAAAAACAAACTGATCTCACAATTGCCTGATCTACTAGAACTTCCACTCGAAGATGGACCAGGAGCTACTTCAACATTTTTTCTCTTCAGTGATAAGCTATGGCCATCTGGGATTGCATGTCTGCTTCCACCATTTTGAGGGAACAGTTGAATGACCCTGGATGAACTCCCAGGGGCAGATGAAGAACTGCTAGACAAAATACGCAGTGGTCGCGGCACAACTAGATTAGAAGATTGGAGAGAAGGTTCTGATTGACGAGCCTGACTGCTCGTAGCAACATTCAAAGCAGTGTAGCCTGAATTCTGGGATGGTATATCATTATTGGACACTTCTAAGAACGCTTGCCCATTATCTACATGATCACAGTTAAGATCAATATCGGTATTTACTGAAGAAAGTGTAGTGACAGCTTTGGAATGGCCTTCATCCAACCTTGGTACTCCACCTGTCATAGGTGTCCAACCGATTTCAAGGTTAAATTCATTAAGATGTTCATTGTTTAGCAGGGGTACATTAGAGCGAAGCCCCTGTGAATCACAGGTGTCCGTGCTTCCAATATCTTGATTAGACACACTTTCATAGCACATGCAAGTACCATTAGAAGATAATACTTCAGCAGGCAAGTTATGGATCTCAGCTGCTCTGTCAGATGTACTATTCCAAAATGCTTGCTGATCCATGGCTGAATTGCCTGATGCTGAACCAAATCCAAATGCAGGACACAAGGGTGGCTCAAAAGTACTACTTTTCCCTGGCATTCACAATTGGAAAATATCGCTGTGAAATCTTTGCAAGTACTGATGTCTCGGTGGCATGAAGCCACAATAATTTGAACTGAAAGAATCTGCATGTTGAAATACAGAATTAATGCAATATAGCAAAAGAGAAAAGGGCACATATAAATTTTATGTGTTATTTTAAGTTCGAACAACAAGCACTTCAGTCTTGAAAAGAATTTGGACAAATCTAATACAAATCTCATGAGACAAGGTTTTCATCCACGGAACAATTGTAGGAAACAATTCGAGCTACGGTTTGCAAATAAGCATAATATTCAACAAAATAGTTGACATTGCACTGAACGTTTTCAAGAACAAGTATCATTGAGGAGAGAAGAGGCATTTACTTATTTTCATATCAAAGCTAAAATTCATGCAGCAAGAATACTAAATGTTCATAAGAACGTGGGAAAAAAACATTAAGCCACAAGATAGGCAGAAATTTTACTTCCTAAATACTAGTCCTTGTGCATGTGCATCGAATACATGCAGCATGTTAAGCTAACTAGTGAAATACTAATGAATGGCATGAGGGCAACAAGTAGAACTAAATCCAGTGTGTAAATCCACGAAAAATATTTGATTTCAACTTTGATCTACGACCAGTACGTTTCAATTTCGATCTGAGTGGATGCAGCTACAAAATTGAAAAGGGATAATATTCATAATCGCTGATTAATACAAGCCTGACAAGCAAATTCCCATACAGATGAATCTCCAAACCAGCAGGGGATGAGTAATGCGAGCAATAAGAAAATGCACAATCCAACCGCATGATTACAAGTTGCGAGAATTCTGTCACAAAGTATCACAAAATATACGCCTGATGGTAAAAATCCCCGGCTTTGAGAGACAAAGTTAGAAAGGGATTCCGGCAAACCGAGTTGAAACCAAAACAAAATTCCGCCAAAAGCAGCAAGAGAAAGATGTGATTTGATCGAAGAGGAAGCCACCAAAGATCGGGGTGCCAAAAACAAAAGGAAACGGGAGATCAATCCAAATCACACAACCTGGTATAGAGAGAAACCATCAAATCACTATTTTCTTCCATAAAAACACACTTTTTTTTCTTACCATGAAAGAGAAGAACACCAAAATCAAACCATAATCTCAGAAAGAAACCATCTTTCGGAAGGGTTCCAAACGATCAGACCCAAAAAGGAGAAAAAGAAAATCTCACCTTTGAGCCAGAAATCGGCTCAAAAACCACAGGGAGATCGGCCCCAAGACACTTCCTCTGCGTCTTCCTCCCTGCAACCCGTCCTCTCCGTCCTTCTCAAGCTATTACATGCATTAAAAATAACTCCCACAAGTTTCCTGTACCCCCCTCTAATAAAGGACCTGGTGGCTCCAGAGAGAAAGGTGGAACACAGGAGAAGAAAGAAGGGTGAGGAAGGGGATTAGGGCTGGATGAAGAAAAAGTAACAGAGAGAGAGAAAGCTCCACGATTGAGATTACACAAGGAAACAGAAACAACAGGAGAGAAAAAAAATGATTTCTTTTTCCCTTCCTCCCTATCTCTATCTATTTATCACTCCTTTCAATCCTCCTCCGAACCCAATAATCAACCAAAAAAATGCATTAAAGAATCCACTCTATGTTTAATTAGGAATTTAGGATGAATATGAAATTAAAAAAAAAAGGGTGGGATGCATGCAAAATAGGTGTCCCTCACTCCGCACGCACACACATTTCTCTCACCACGCCACCATTTACACCTCATTATTAGGAATTAAATAAAATAGAAATGGAAGCAAGATTTGTTTTTTTTTTTTCTTCCTTCGCAATAATCCTGACTCATCTTGGATTTCTTCCCACCAACTCTTGTGATAAATACATTTGGCAAGATATTTCTCATCACTAGTCATTTAATTTCAATTCTGTTATGTTCTAAAAATAAATTTACCTCTATTATTTTTTCCTTTCTTTTTATTTTCTATTGCATCCTCTGCTTTTTTTTTCAAAAAAAAACCTTTTCAACTGTGATTTGTAACGGTGGTTAAACAAAAAAAAATTAAGAATAATAGAGAGTGATGGTAACATGTAACTTCCCTTCTTTTTTTTATCTCTGACTTATTGTTCAGTGCTGCCATTTTCACAGCATTTATAATTTATACGTTATTTATAAAATCGATATTATTAACTTCAATTGTTATGATGTTTTCCCATTTTATCCTGATGTTCTGATTAAATCAAAGCAGTCCCATTGCAGATTAAATGAATCCATCGACAAAGGTTGATTTTTCTGATATCAATTTAATTTCTAATAAAAAAATTAAAACTAAAATTCCTAAAATTTGATTGTTAAAATTATTATTTGATCAGAAAAATATCATTTCACTCTTTACTCAACTCTAAATTACTACTATTCAGAACTAAAAGTATTAGTGTGTTAGGAAAATAATCTAAATTCCTCCTACAAAATAATTTAAATTTATGAGAAGAGTGGGATTCAAGATATTAAAAAAAATGTTTCATTCATGTGCACAAACATTGAGTTGGATTAGATGTGTGGCTAGGCTCAGAGCTAAACATGATGCATGAATAAATTTTCCTTTATCTCCACTTGAGTCAATCCTCTTTGGATCATCTTGTCCTCTATTTATTTATTTTTTCCCACTGTGCATCAGATTTCGAAACGTGTCTCAAAACAATATTTGATGAAAATTAAATTTTATTTCCGTATGTTGATTCGAAGGAGAAATGAAACTTACACACCATATAAAAAAATTAGGGAACACTCTCGCGCCTTGGGCGATCTACTATATTTATGATGAATCTTAATTTTTACTTTAATTTTTTAAAATAATGTGTACAAAAGACAAAATATATCACAATATGTAATTCAAATTGATAGTGCAATTGAATGCATGCATAACATTTGAATATTGCATAATAATCAATATTATTCTAATATTTTTTTGGAAATTAAAATTTAATTAATGTTCAATTAATATTCTAATTGATATAATAATAAGTGACACTTAATTATTATTTGAGTAATTTTATTGTCAAGTTTGACACACAAAAGATAAATAAGAAGTGTAATCAAATTATATACATATAAGTTTTAAATCCATGAAACAATTGTAACTTACTCAAACTATATAAGTAACCAAATGATCATGTAGTGGAAAAAGTTTATGGCATAATTATGATTTTCGAAAGAAAAAATTCTCACCTCATAATAATTAATTTTCTAATATGAAATTTCAATGTGACGAATTTAAAATTTCAAATATGTTGCAAAAGAAATCTTGGAACATATTTAAAATATTTAAAATTTTACTAATAACATTTCTTTTGCAACATTCCTTACTAATAATGTGAATGTTATATATGAAGAGAATATTTAAAATTCACTTCAACTACCAAGATAATGAATGTGAGTTATAAAAAATAGAAAAAATGATAGAAGAATATGTTTTAGAAGTATAGTTTTTTGGAGGAAAATCCATAATGTTTAGTTATATTAATCAAGTAGACATTTCCATACACTTCGTATTGATTATTAACTTTTTTGCTATTTTTATTATATATAAATTATAAAGTGAAGAAGATAAATGAATGGACCCATAATTATCATGTTTTGGATAACATGTTATTGATGACTTATTTCTATCATTTATATCGTAGTGATAAAAAATACTTATTACTTACAAGTAATCACCAAAACAATTTAAAAAGTAATTACAAAATCTTTTATGTACACCTTTTTGGCTTTACCGTGTCTTCAGCATTCAACTAACATGCACCATTCACTCTGCTCTCCAATTTGAAATTAAAGACTTGTAGTGGCACCAGAAGATCATTTGCATTGTGTGCTTGTTACGACTAATTTTATTTGCCACATCAAAATGCTTAGACAACAAAAGAAAATGGAATTGTGTTTTATATTTGACTTGTTTCTTGTTCTTCTCCTTTTGTTAGCATTATAAAAATGTCAATGAAAATTGACCTTAGTAGGGACATTACATGAGAATGATATTTATAATTTTGTTAACATCAAATTGTCACGTCATTTATATATTAACCTTATGGAATTTAAACATTTCAATCTATAGATCATATACAAATTAGACAAGACAAAATTTGAAAATATTATAAAGTTAAATCAATAGAATGAATTAATCTTTTAACCGTATGTAAGGTGTGTGGCATGCATTTAAGTAATATGTAAGTTTTCAAATTAAGTAAGTCTATATTATGTGAGTATGAAGTAAATAGCAATATCAATCTATTCCCATATGGTCGTCAAATAGTGCTTTTATTAGCATGTGTTTGACAGTAACGTAGTGGGAAACAAAATTACTTACCAAAAGTGAAAAATTTTGAGTTACTACCTCTTTGTCATCTATATGATTAGGCCTACATAAATTAGTGCTTGCAGCTAGAAAGGTCTCTATCTTAAGAAGTTATACCTAAACAACCTTAGATAAAAATTAAGTTGCCAACAAATTGTAATGCTAAGAAATCAACTTGAAATATGAAAGAAACCTTATGCACACCCATTACCTATCAGCAAGGAAGACCAAGAAAGGTGTTTGCACGAGCTTGAGAAAAAAGGAAAGGAGTTTAATTCCATGAAGAAATCATGGTCTAATGATTCTCCTTCAAGCTTCTCAAGAAGCAGAACTTGCGTTTGTGCACAACAAAGCATAATGGCTCATTTCGCTGCAGGTACCATGGGAATATTGCACCAAATGAAAACCATGTTGATGAACAACCATCAGGCACCAGCTTAAAAAAAACAAACACGGAACACAAACATAACCTGCAAGTCAGACCACAAAGCTCCTAGCCCTGTGGTAGTTGCGCACTCTCAAGCTCTAAGAGGGCCCGGCAGTAAGACATCATCCGATCGAACTGGTTGTGACAATTGTCCGTCATGATCACGTTCTCGAGTTCGAGATCCAAGAGGCGCTGGAGGCCAACAAACTTGGGCAAGATGGTCAGCCTGCACATGAGCAGCTTGAGCATGCAAATGGTGAGCTCCAAGATGCCGCCATCGCACAGGATCTAAGTCTCACAGTGGTAGTCCCTCTCGAGGAGATTGACAGAGAGGGCACAACTCTTCTTGATGGCTGATCCTAGGAAGCTGCCTAGAAAACATTGCGGGAGGTGAGCATACAAGAGGTCCGAGAGGGAGGAGAAATGTCGTGCCATAGCTTGGAGAGGACGACGATTGTGGTGGCCATCTTTTAACTCATGCAGAGGAGCTAGGATGGAGTGTTGGACATCGTCTGGGAGCAGGCCTATGCATTCCTCATTCGCCTCGTTGCATGGTGCAGAGCGAGGTGCCTCTTGATCCCCCTCGTCGTTGGGGAATATATGACTGGCACTTAAAAAGAAAGAATTGGAATGTAGGACGTCCATGGTTGGTGGCACTACAAATAAATAAATTTGGCATTCAATAAACGGACGTTTGATGGAAGAAAGAAGAGTTAGAGCGTTACATATAATTAATTATTAAATTAAATGGTCGTTCCACTATATTCGGATTTGAAAAAAGAGTAAAAAAAGATAAATATCAACAAATTGAGAAAATATATATATATATATATATATATACATACCACCGTTGAATGGAGAGCATGAAGCATAGAAATAATAAATTTTAATAGACATAGACATAATAAAATAAAAAATCAAGGAAAATGTAAATAGAAGGGACCTTACTGTTTTCATTTATGACATTAAATGCAATGAAATAAAAGAGTTTGGAATATGAGATTAGTGGTGAGTAGACAGTCTTAATGAATTATTAATGCACTCTAGTTAATGGTACTGTAATGATACATAGGGACTTGAATGGAATGAAAACTAAAATAAGTGAAAATTTTTAGAAAATAGATAAATGAGAATGCAATGTTAGGAGAAGTTTCAATGCATCAGCTTTATATATATATATATATATATATATATATATATATATTAATCATAATTTCCTGCCAACAATTTGAAAGTGTACACAACTTTCAAAAAAGACTATATATTTCAATTAGAAGTTTTATTTTTTATCTAGATTCTTTCTTGAGAAAGATTGAAAGGTTTTCAACCCAAAAGAAAATTAAAGAAAGATAGAAACATATATAATAATTAAAAACATTTTATTGGTATATATTTAATAGCAGAAAAATCGATCATCAAGAACTGATTTCATATTTTTTTATGATATTTTCCTGTTACATTAATATCAAATCTGATTTTGTGGTTCTGATAATATTTTTTATTCTATTTGCATTTATTCCTTTTTGATAAAATAAAAATAATCATATGAAGTTCAAATTATATTTATTAAGTATATATTTTAAAAAATGTTTATTATGCAATAAAAAGTTTAACTTTAGATAAAATTTAACAGTGTATTATAAATATTTCATTGCCTAATGATAATACCCTTCATTCAATTATTAATTAATGGGGCTAATGCATGTACTAGGTGATAACTTAGAATTACTAAATTTATAACAATTTAGCTGTATGAGTGTTTTTATACATATTCGAATTGTATCTTCTATTAGACAGTGACTTGGCATTTTTTTTGAAGTCTTTTAAAACTCATCCATAAAAAGGTAAATTTTTTAGTATGCTTTTACCCTAATTTTATACTATAGACTAATATGTTAAAAAAATAAATAACAAATAAATTGGAAATTTGAGATATAAAAGTTAACATTAATATTATATATGTATATGTATATATATATAACAAATAAGAATTGCATAATCTAATACGAGAACATTGAATCATAAAAATTTATTATATCACTCTTAACAAAAAGGAGATGACTTATTATTTAATAACAATTATAATCAATTCAATTACAATCGGAAAGTTCAAATTTGCAAACGTCATAAAATTAGAGAAAAAATATAATTCTTCAATTGAGGTCAAGTGAATTGATTTTGATTTATTAAAAAAACATATAATATCTAATCAGACTATTTAATTTTAGGTTTCGTTTAATTTTTTATTAATCATATTTTGCTTATACTTTTACTCCAAGAGGATATATACGGTATCTATTTAATAGATCATTTTTTTATAATTTTTTTAATCGCAATTCTAAAAATTATAATTTATTCCGCTCTCTATAAGTATTTTTTCATAAATAATAATTGGTTGCAAAAGGAAACAAGATAGTTATTTGTTTGCTTATAGTTTTTTGTGTCATGTGTATATTTTATATATACTTAGTATTTCTCACTTGAGATTAATCTAAAACAAATTTTTTAGACATTATCGGATATAAAATTAATGTATCTTGTGTTATTTGTATTCGTTACATTATTATCCGCTTGTGCTCATGCTTAAATTATGTTATTGATTGTTCTCATGTTTACATTTTTTGAGTGTTTGAATATTCAGTTAAGACCATTACAATGCTCCTTTTCGCCATGTATAAACTGAACCAACAATTGGGATAAGTACGAAAATTACAACTTCGATAAATACAGATATACCAATACATCGAAACTCATTGCCCACGGATAAAGAAAGACTGTTTCAACATCAAAAACAACAAAAAACGAGAGCAAACATGTAATAGCGGATTCGGAATTGTAACCAAGCATCCCCCATGGGTTCTATACCCGATTCATGACTAGAGAGCTTCTCTGGCCCTTCACTATAATACAATTTCTAGAAAGGGTGCCTCGAGAAGCCTCACATTGTTGTAATTCATTTTTTTATTAATTAATGATGAAAAGTTGTACTATATAATAGTCAAATATAGGAAGTTTATTAGAAAGGGATTAAAGAACCAAAGAAAAAAAAATTAATGACACAAGAAAAAAATTAAGATTTTTTTCAATATAACTATGTTATCTTAATATATTTGCTTTTGTTGCAGCTTGCTTATGTCTTATTTTAAAGTCTTCTGAGTTTATTTGGGAGTGTCCCAGGATTTATTTGTTTAAATTTTTATGTTGATGAATATCCTAATCTTATTGCCTCTTAGACTTTTAATTGGTTAAAGTTACGATGCTATTATTAATCAAGATTTTATTATTTTTCTCTTGATCAAATTCTCATTCAATGTTTTTTCTTTTGCATGACATTTTAAATTAAAAGAATCATACTAAAATCATTTAGAAAAACAAATAAAAACCTGTAAACTTGGGGACATGTTTTTTTCGTTTTCTACCTTTATATGATAACATATTAAAAAATTAAATAACAAATTAAAGTAAATTATAATACATTGAAATTTATAATTAAAATATATCTCTTAACATTGTAATTTAGATATATCAAATAAGAATTGTAGAATTTAACATAAAATCGTACAAACATATTATATCACTAACAATAAAAAAATACAAGCAATTCAATTACTATGCAAAGAGTGTGATTTTCCTAGAACTTGGAATGTTTCTTTCCAAGTTGGGTTCCCATGTTATTTTGGTTAGCATGGTCATTTGATGATTTCATTGTGATTTGTTATCTTTTTTTTATTTATAAACAACAATTGAATTAAGACCACCCATCCATCCATGTTGTCATACTCATCCTTTGCCGGGGATTGCTTCTGTCTGAGATGAACTTTCGATGTTGATCGAACGCTTCACGGTGAAAGATACCCAGTCGCTGCCTCTCGTAACGAAGACTGAAGATGATTTTTTTCTTTTTTCTGGAAGATCCTTGCTGTAGTTTATAATTGTTCTTTTTATTCTTTTAATCGTCACCGTCCATTCCTTTCATCTAGTCCCAACAGATCCTATTTTTAAAATTATTTTTTTTGAAGCCCATATATATATTAGTACTAAGTCCCGTGAGATGCATGGACATTATAAAATTAGTAAAAACATAATCATGATATTATTACCTTTAATATTATTAAAATTATTTAAAAGTGTCTTAATAGAAACTAAATAAATCACATTAGATTATTAATGTTAGAATATTCAATTTTAAATAGGTTCATGTAGATTATATTAGAGTGAATGCTCTAAATATATATATTTTTTCTATAATATAAATTGAATAATATGAATTGATAAAATATTTTTAAAATGACATAGAAAATTATATTTTAAAAATTATACAATTGATATAAAATTGTTCACTTGAATGAAAATCTAAATTATGTTTTAACTAAATTTTCTTTTATTTTTAGGCTTTAGTAATAGAAGTAGTAGCTACTTAATTCTAATCTAATTTTTTATTTCATATTCATCTATATTAGGCTTATATAACAAAAATTTTATCAGAACATGGTTTTTTATTTATCAATAAAATTCCAAAAATAAAAAATAATTCTGTTATATTTTTAATTTTATTCTAAAATTGATTAAATTACAAATATATAATTATAAAATCTGTCATCGTATTTTGAAAATAAAGACTCGACTTTGTAGTCAATTTTTTTTAGAATAAATATTCTATTATTTTTAGTTATAGAAATCTTATTAAATAATGAAATTTGAAAAAAAAAATTATATTTTCTTCATTTAAACAAACGACAGGCCTAATTCTCAGTACTTAAATTAGTCTACATTTAGATGTAATATATTATGTCATATTATATTTTACATTTCGTAATAAAATTTATTGCATTAGAATTAGAAAATAACACTACACAGAAAAAATAAAATAATTTCATATATTTTAGTTTTCTCCCTGTAATTAAACACCTTAAAACTTCTATTTGTAGTCAAATGAAAGTTATCTTAATATGTTAACTCTAATTTAGTTTTCAATTATTTATTTATTTTTAATTATTCAATTAAAGCTACTACTATTCAAATTAACATTTTACTTTTTATTCAAATTTTGCTATTAAAAATATTTTTTTACTTACAAAATATCTTTTAGAAAGAAAATATTATTTATTTTAATATGCTCAAATGGATAAAAAGAAAAGATTAATCTTAATTTGACTCAAATTGAATTAGAAAAGATTAATCTTAATTTGACTCAAATTCAATTTTTATTTTATATTATTTTTTAATTTCGAAAATAACAAATTATTTTTTTACTTACATAATATCTTTTAGAGAGAAAATAATATTTGTTTTAAACATACTCAAATTGATAAAAAAAAGATAATACGACTCAAATTAAATTACATTTTTTAAATTATGTTTTAAATTCTGAAATAACAAATTATAATTTAAAAGGAATTAATTTTACTCCACACCCCATCTCTCTCTAAATAAATATATATATGGTGTCTTGAGCCATCGTGAGATTATAATTGAATATTAATTTTTAAATATATTATTTATCTGAATTTCCATGTATTTTATATTATTAATATTGAGATTTATATATTGTTATCTTATTTAACAAACTTTTTAAAATTAGTTTTATCCGTGGGATTATAATTGAAGATTAATTTTTAGTATAATATTATTTATTTGACTTTTTCATGTATTGTATATTATTAATATTGAGTTTTATATATTGTTACCTTATTTAACAAACTTTTTAAAATTAGTTTTATCTTTTAGATTTAAACTTGTTAATTTTGTTAATTATTATTATTTGACATGTGTTGTTGTGATACTCCGCCACTTGTCAAGCTCTCACTTCTACTTATATATGTGCGTGTATAGCGAGATGTGAACTGAGTTTGACTCACTCAATGGAAATTTCATAAATTTAAGAAAAAAATTACAAAAATTAAGTATTCTGCTATGAGATATGGTTGCATCTATCTCCAATGGTAAGTGATAAATTAAAATTATGTGTATTTAATTTTGAAATTTCTAACAATTATTTTGTATGTGAATATATATATGTGTGTGTGGATATAATGTGTATCATACGCATGGAAGGGGTATTATCATCATATGTGCATTTTCCACGCATGTCTTTTGTGCACGCGTGAACCGGTCGCACATTGTGAGATGCGGCCGGTTTCACGCGTTTTCATTTTTCGTGAAAGCAAAACGTCATTTTATTTTGTCGACCCAAAATGCGCCGATCTTCAAATGTTTATATAACATGAACTTATATAACATGAACTTATGTTGAGTCTGTGTTATATGTGATATGTGAACCTGTTGAAACCATCTTCAAATGTGTAATTGAATATCCTAAGTTGAGTCTTTGTTCCTTATGCTGGTCTCTATTGTTGGTTATTGATCTGCTCATGTTCAGTAAAATTTAAATTATGGTATTGATATGCGTACTATTGTTTGTTATGTGTTGTTTTAATTTGTACAATTATCGTTGGTGATATGAAATTTTCAACTGCTACTGCTCTAGAGTGCTCCCTGTTTCCACTAGTATTGTTGATGTTAGCTTTTTTTCTCTGAACTTGTACTACTCATTTGTTTAAACTTAAGCTTAAACTTCTGTTTCTTGAGCACTTATTTCTATTTTCTTGAGCAATAGGCCAGAGCTATCTTATTTGCTTGAGCATTTTTTCTCCGCACGTTGTTTGAGATCAGTCTCATTGTTATGTACTGATCAGGGATGAGTATTGATTGCAAGTATACGTGATCTCAGAGTATTGATATCACCTATGAAGTATTGATATGTACTAGTCAAAAATCTTACCGAAAAAAGAATCTTACCAAAAAATCTTATCGAATCTATGAAGTATTGATATGTACTATAAAGTATTGATTGCATCTATGAAGTATTGATCTCAGATCTATGAATACTTTTATGATGATCGGTAATATTTCTATGCTCTTATCATCTATGAAGCATGATATCAGAGTTAGAGCCTTAGAAAAATTGTGGGTGAGAGCATGATCAATCCCTAGATCCCTAGTAGGACTAACATAGTCTCTCAATTACGATCGACTTAATATAAGAAAATGGAAGATTACTAATTTTAAAGATGAAAAGAAAGGCCTTGAAATCAAAATTTTTTGGGCTCCCAACCAATGAATTATTCTGCCCCTCTATAGGGCTCTATTTATAAGTGATTAAACCCATATCGTCCATGTCGACTAGACACCTCTATTTTGCACAATCATTTACAATTAGATGATCCCAATCGATCAACTACAATAAGGTTGAAGGGTTTAAAATGTTTGAATTCCATTCCTAAAATCACAAAGAATTTACCATTCAGCTCCTTATGCATGGAATTCGAAATCAAGAATGATCAACTGGACAAACTAGTTATTCTCAGAAAAAAAATTGGACAAACTAGAAGAGATAAGTTACAACAAGGCTGCATACTCGACAACAGCTAACATTAGGCAAGTAATTAAAATAAAAACTGGTAAAAAGACAGTGGTGTGCCAAAGTTCCATTTTCATTCAATATAGGAAGACTAATGCACTTGAGTCACATATTGGTAGGCTGCATTATGTGGTTTAGCTAGAAGAAAACTACCTTTTGACAGAATAATAGTCAGTGTATGAAAGAAAAAATACTAAAAAATATCACAGTATTTGTTTTCCACTCGCTGGGATAATCATCACAGTATTCTAATCTCACTCGCAACCAAGAAACTTCTCTTAGTGTAATCCACTACACAGACTAAACATTGCAAAGGATGTTGAACATAAAAAAAGTCAAATGATATAAAAGACAACAGTATCAAATTTCTCTGCTCCAACAAAACAATTGTACTACATATCAAGCATATTTGCAAGAGACACCAGCTCGTGCTTCATCAAAAGAACGAGGACCTTTCCTCAATGAAATCTACAAAAGGATAAAAATGAGATAACTATTACAACATTCAGGAGATAAATATTTCAGAAAAGTAAGGTTGCAAAAAAGATGACATACAAGTGAAAGTTATGAAACAATCTACAAGATGGCTTGTAGATTCAACCATGTTGTTGTGTGTCTTGCGATTGATTATTCTGTTACAAATAGGAAACAATATGGATGTATGTAAGAACGTGGGAGAAATTGTAACAAAGATATGTGATATTATACATGTTATACCTTCATCATCGGACATTTTCTCTTATTGTCCTTTCTTTTCACACTATCCACAGCTCATTTTTTGTGAATCACTTTGTGACAATAATTTCAATGCTGGATTTAATTCTTTCCACATTTTTAAGTCTACAAGATTGTGAATATTGATTATGAAATTAAAAGAAACATTGTGCGTGTAAATGCTGCCCACATTAACTTCTAATTGATTTTTTACTACATAAGTAGGCATAGAATTCGTCGTCGAAAAATCTTCTCTCTCCTCCTGTCCACGATGAGTCCTGATAGCCAAATCATATTGGTGCACAAAATCTAATAATGATGCGTTTGCATTGATAAAGTCATCAAAGAATGCATTAATAGTTTCTGCTCTTTGGGTAGTGCACATACCCGTAGTAAAAAGGTATTTAAAATATAATGGAACCCATTGCCTTCATTTGTTATACATATTTTCCAACCAGTGCCCATCCGGGATATGAAAATTTTCCTTCAAAGATTGCCACCCTTCTTCAAATTCATCTGCACTAGAAGAATCATAAAGCCATTTGATATACTATTCTTTAAATGTACCTTGTGCACATAAATCTTGCAAATGAATCATTGCATTTTTTTTAATGTGTCAAGCGCAAAAAATATGCTTGGTGTGCAGAAAAATCTTACGGATTGCATTCCCCATTGCAATGTCCTGATCTGTAATTATACAAGCAGGATGTTTTCCACTCATGCACTTAAATGATTTTTCGAACAGCCATATGAATGTTTCTTCTATTTTGTGTACAAGTGAAGCATAACCAAACAAACAGTATCTCCTTTAATAATTAATCTTAGTAAAGGGAGCAAATGGCATGTGTAAATTATTTGTTTGATATGTCGTATCAAAAACACCAACATCATCAAAATTTAGATAACTATCTCTTGATCTACCATCAACCCAAAAGAAATCATAATTGTGCCCTCTGAATCAAACTCTCGTGTATGAAAGAAACCTGCATCAACACTCATCTTATTTTGAAAACATGAAATGACACTTAGGCATTCAGTACCGAGATTACTTTTTCTTTTTGTTTTCAGATGGTCTATACAATTTTGAGGTCTCAATAGGAGCTCATCAGACATATTAAGTACATGGACCCATTTCATATACATGTAAGTTGTGGCTTATTTAGATGTCTCTGAACTCACTTTTTGTGATCGCAAATATTTAATTTTCGAAGGAGTTATTAAAGGATGACTAGGCTCTTCTTTGAATCTTCTCACCTCCCACTTTTCATCATTTCTTAGTCCAACATATAAATGGGCAAGACAACCATATCTAATTTCTCTTCTTTATTTTCCCTTTCCAAAATCTTGCTTCACATTCTTGTGTCCTTCTCTATAACAAACGAAATATCTGCTTACAATATCTTTTGTACTTTTTTACTTATGTGTAGCATATTTTCTAATAGCAAAATCAACCAATCTAGCATACATATTATAATATTTGTATGTTTCTTCATCACTATCAAATATCATACTACATATGGCTTTGGTAGGTCAACATATATCACTAGATTTGAACTTTGAAGGTTTTCGACATTCAACTCATCATTCTGATATTCCATATTAATTTCTTCGATGTAATTAGTATTACTTGCAAATGCACTAGACTCATATTCATTTACTTCCATATACATAAAATGAAATCTGAAAAATCCTCAAACCCAACAAGGCAATATTAAAATGCAAAGAAAAATAACATCTTTCATATGAATTTGTAAATTCGATTCAACTAATTACAACTACGGCAACGCCACATTTTTTAGGAGTCACGCACAATAATATTAAAATGAAAAGAAGCACATTGAAATGAAAAGGTATTAGATAACAGAGCATATCTCTAGTAAAAGTCATGCATGTAAAACTTGGAACTATAAAATCTATCAGTCATCGTTACGGCTACTCGAAACATACATTGAGATCCACTGTATGAAACATATGGCGAATGGAAAAGTCGGGGAAGAACACTCACATTGCAGCTTCAACTCGTTCGGCGGCCTCTACTTCTGTCGGATGGATTGAGAAAAAGGGGATCTTAGGCAAATTAGGGGAAATGGAAAACAAGGGGATGGAAGCCATATGGGGAAGAAAAAAGTCGACGATCGAGGAAGACAACTCACCACTAGGGGTTGGGGTCGGTCGTATGCTTCGCGGGATCGGAATCGTCAGCCAAATCACCCCTTCAATCCAGACGAAGAAAGGGAGCGTGGAAGACACATTAGGTCAAGAGCATATACGGAAGAAACCGTCCACGATCGAGGAAGAAAACTCATCGGAATGGTCGCCTTCTTCGATCATGTCTTCGTCAGATAGGGAACGGCCGGTTGTGCATCGCTCGCGGAAGATCGACGAAGAAAGAGCGCAGTGTGTTTTGAGTTGATAGAAAAATGACATTTTGTTTCCATGAAAAAAAATGAAAACGCATGAACCGACCTCATGTCACAATGTGTGGCCGGTTCATGCACGCACGAACGAGCGCATGGAAAATGCGCATATGATGATAATACGCCTTCCATGCTTCTTTTTTGTCTAATTGTTGTCTAAAATAATATTAATTTCACCTACAAAAAGCTCAAAAAGTTTAATTTAAGAAGATATGATGTTTGAGTACAATCACTCAATCATTTTAAATGTATTTACCATGGATATGAGAAGTTTTTTTTTTGTGTGCGCGTGTGTGTGTGTGTGTGGGGGGGGGGGGGGGGGGGGGAGGGGAGGGAATATAAACTAATTCAATGAATATGTAAAAATTGTTAAATGTTAACATATTTCATTTGCATTTTTGTTATCATGTACCTAAACATAGTGTCTTTCATAGACTTCTAATGCAATATCAATGTCTCCATCAACAGTCATGAACTTATTCTGGAACATGCTAACGCGACCAACTTGGTAATTGACCTCACCAATAGCCAAAAAGAATAAGTCCAACGGATTGGACGTATTTATGACACAACATGCTAATAAAATGCTCAAAATTGCTTTCCTTGTTAATCGACTTTCTCATGAACATTTCAGAATTTTATCCATGAAAGACAACTCTATAATGTTTATCCAAAGAAAGGAAATACAACTCTACAGTCTTAGGCAATAAAATGACCAGGTTGCAGATAGCAGATCTAGCTGTGAACATCTTTTCCACATTTGGTAGCCAATACGTGAAAGGGAATGAATGAATGATAAATAACATCACAGAGACTGCATAAAGATTCAAGTACAGTGACATCGCAATGGGATTGATACGCCTTCAGGTTTTCTCTTTTCCCTGATTATTGCCTCTTGAATCATTGGTACTTTCTGATAGATTTTTTTCCATATGTGGTTTACAGCACCATCTGGAGGAACTGGCCCAATGCCACCAGGGCTGCCATTATCATATTCCAAGATAGACTGGATTTCTGCCATTTTTCTCCGAAACCTATTCTTTTGATCTTCAGAAATACCCTTCAAGTAATTTACAAGCCACTTGGGTTGCAAGGCATGGCTGACAGATACAAAAATGGAGAAATTTGTATAGTCCACCATACCCTCAAAAGGAAGCTCAATTTCATCGCTAACGATGACTGGTATGCAGAGGCTAATAATGGCATCGAATAGGCGACATGAAGTAGGCGTGTCACCAGCTGGGTGCAAGCAGAATTCTGAGTTTCTCATCCCTCGAATTGATTGTTCACGTCCGGTGGCATTAGGGAAACCTTCTTCCATAATTACACCAGGCTCATCAACCAGCAAATCCCACAATTTTTCACGAACTAATCCACCCTGCAAAGATTTGATGACTGTTAAGTTGACTCCAAGAATCAAAAATAAAATATTTCAATATTTGCTAGCAGGAAAAGGATATTACTTACCCGATGTCTATGTTTAGCTCCTTTAAAATATAGGAGGGTACCCCTATGCTGATTTTCCAGCAAATCCAGCCTAGGTAACAGGTGAGTGTAAGGTATTATTACATCTTTAAGCAATGAGACCTGAGTATGTTGTATCTTATGTGAAGAGTTGCTAGATGCTTTTCCATCGACTTTGTACCAACCACCAAAGTCAACCACTAGAAGGATAGCTGGAGCAATCTCACTTCTAACATGCCACATTGCCACTGGGTCTGTCAAAGAATGCCCCAAGTTTTAACACAACCTGGCAATTCAAAGGCTCAATCATAAGAAAACCAACACAAGTAGGTGAAGCGAGATGACCGGGTATCCAACTTGCAGAAGGAAGCACCTTTTGTTTTTTTTTTCAGCTTACCATAGGACAATCATTTTGCTCAAAACTATAGGTCAGAGATTATGCGTACTTGGAAAGCATTATATTAAATAATGAAAAATTCCATCCGGAACCTAAATATGAAATTAGCAATTTAAACTTTTTTTTAGGAGTAAACATTCTTCACCTAAAGGGAAAGTTTATGAGTTGCACGGATGTACCAGCTGTTATTCTTATCACCAATCATCAATTGTAAGTTTAATGAAAAAATGAATTCATTATAAAAGGAAAACAACAGACAGATGTCAATAAATAAACATATATTTACCTTTCTCTGGAAAAAGATCTATTTGTTTAAGTACAACATCACAATATTTTTTCCATATGGTGCTAGAATGATAGACATTGATCGCATCACCTCACATGGACTACTAGAAAGTTCGCACCTTGAAGTTTACTTTCATCCTGAAGTCAACAACAGATAGATGGCAAAATGCAACTCTAGCAGTTTTCCAACCCTTTTCTTGGCATTATTTTGATAGAAAAAATTACTTTACCATTGGAAAAAAAGCTCAAACTTCTTGCACAGGAACTTAATTTAAGGATATATATTCAGACCTATTGAGACACATAGATGGGATTCTTTCTTTAACAAAATCTTTTAGCAGTAATGAAGCCTTCATTACAACAAAGTTAAAGAGTTTTATTCGTTCATGGTTCTTCTAAACCAACCACCTTTTACAAGTCTCAGCAATTAATGAGCCAAAAGAGGGTCCTTTACAACCTCTGAAATTCCACTTTCAGAAATGAGAAAATAACAATTTACTAAGATCAGGGGAAAAATGGAATCCGTTTAAACTGATTTCTAACAAGATCAATGGTTTCTCTAACGCCCTTCCTGAAGATGATGTAGAAGTCAATTAATATATTTCATCTATCTATTCAAACTAATGCTTTTTGAGGTGTGGAGACTACAAAATCATCAAAATCTCTTCTTTCTAAGGAAACACGCAAATTACCAGTCAATACGAAGACATGATCGCGTCCCCCGGACCTCCTCCACGCCTCCGACGCCCGGATCCGGTCCACGACCTCCCTCTGCCGCCTGTAATCCTGGTTAGCCTCCCCCTTCTTCGAGAATGCTCCTTTCATTCCCCACCCGAGCTCCATCTCCGCACTAAGCGTCGCGAAGAAGGGCACGAACACGACGTCGGCGGCCTCTGGCTCGTAGACCCTCTCGGCGAAGGAGTTCCCCCTCGAACCTTCGGGCGTCTCCAGATCCCCCAGCAGCCAGTACTCGGCGCTGTACTGCTTGATGAGGGGATTCTCCGGGTACGGCAGCTTGCGGCGGCCGTCGCCGCCGAGAGAGTAGCGGAGATCGGCGTCGGGATCGACCCCGATGCGGGAGTCCGGGCCCGAGAGGGCCCAGAACTGCTCGAGGAGGCCGTAATTGAGGGATCGGGGGAGGTCGGCAACGAAGACCCTGAGGCGGCGTGGTGACGGCGACAAAAGGTGGGATCTTGGGACGCTGGGAGCGAAGGGGTTGGAGCTGGGGAAGGAAGAAAGGAGGAGGAAGGAGAGGAGAGAGAGAGTGGCGAAGGCGAAGAGGAGAGGGAGGACCACGGAGGACGAGACCGCCCTCATGGCTGCTTCTTACTGCTGAAGCGCATTGAAATAAAGTGGGCACTGCGCAAAAAACAGGAGCCCCTTTTATTTGTTTTCCTTCCCCGGAAGACGAGAAGAGGGATCCATCTGGACCGGCCGGTTCCCGGATGCTCAAAAACCAGTTTTTTTTTTTTTTTTTGGCAGGAACAATAAAGGGTTCAAATCTCCTTCCACTTGCCTCTCTTTAGACACTGAAAAATAAACGAAATATAATTCTAAACTAAAAATATGGATACATCGTAAATAGTTTATTCATATTTCGTGCCATATATTTTTTTGTCAATTTATTTGAGAAAAGAAGATGACAAATAGTCTTCAAAGTTATAAAAAGTAATCTACTTACTTTCCTGAACCTTATTAAAAGGATGATTTTGATAGCGAGTGTAACACCACTAAAATTCATTTTAAAAGCTAGAAGAAAATTAAGAGAATTCGTTAGTGCTAATCCGTTCGTCATCATATTATTAAAATAAAATAATTCATATAATGGCAGTAGAAACTATTATTCATTATAATAAGATAAAACCAACAATAATTCAACATGAGACTTTAATAAAATACTTGCAATATCATATCATAGAAACTAGGAAAAGTATTAGTTGTTTCATAAAATTTATTTAAACATAACTCTAAAGACTCAACACTTATTTATTCCTATACCATGTGCAACTTCGCTATCATGAGTTATTCTATCTACACGAATTTAAAGTGAAGGATTTTTCAATTAGAGTATGTAAAATTCATGCAATGATATGCATCCTAAGCAAGATACTACATAACATATATAAAAAGATCATAAACATTAAATAAACATGCATGAATGCCATATCATAATAATAAAAAACATGTCAATCCATATCGTAATATCATTAGTGACAGTAAACATATTTAACATGAAATCTTTTTCATCAAGTAACACTCAGTCAATAACATTAAGTATACCAAGTGACTAGCACTTGTCATTATCTTGCTTAGTACTATCTTTAGAGTTACTTTACAAGCCTTTAGATTCCACTTTCATAGTCATTAGTCTTTCAATTCAGTATTATATTTTATCAGTAATTGAAAAATTAAATTGTTGCCCTCTAATATACTAGCTAGGACTTGAAACCTACACTCCATCACCCGAAGGCGAGTGAAAATATACATACCATTGTCGGTAAGATACAATTATTCCCCTATGAAATGCTAGCTCCAAGATTAGAGCTCGAGAGAAATTCTAACATAGTATTTCATGTTATCAGTTCGAGAAGTGACAAATAACAGTATTCTTCAATTAGATTCATTATTATCACAATCATAAAAATAATTTACGTCGCTCAATCTTCAGATTTAATCTAATTACAGTTGTCAATGCATTTTGTGTATCTAGGTGATAATTAATACAACAATCAATATTTCATAAATAGCATCACATATTAAATGTACAAAACATTAGGAGATATTATACATCCACGAAACATTTCATCTTGGATGCATAAACATTTAAAGTTAATGCATAATATTAACATAACAAATTTGACATAAATAATATAATACGTCTCTTTCCCTTTTTGACAATTATGACGTATCATCGATAAAAAAATATAACTTTATATATAAACATTCTTTCTGATTAATTCTATTTTTTAGCAAACTATACTTTAGTAGTAATCACATATAAAATTTATGAATTTTATCTTTTTTCATTTAATCCCATAAATTCATTAAAATATCGAAATCTATTATCTATATAGTATTTTGGTGACAGACACTAAAATATTAATAACTTATTATATGCATATTATTTTCAAATGATTCCAAATTTCACAAAAAAATATAATCAATCTCTAAGCTGAAAATAAATTTCAAATCATATTTCAGTATTTCCAAATTATGACACATTTTACGATTTTATTTCACTGTCACCCGAAACAACATGACAACAGTTTGCTTTTATGCCAATAACTATTTTTATACACCTTAAAATTGAATGAAAGCAATTTTCATGAAAAATAGACTTAGAGAGATTTACATCCACATATTATTTGTAATTTTTGAATATGTAAAACCTATCCGAATAATTATTACAATGTCAGCCACAAATTTAGACATATTAAGATGTAATCCTTAATCATGTAATATACAAACCTAACCATTATATCTATATAATTCTAAGCATGAAAACCAAATCAGATTTAGAGAGGCACATAAATTCCCTCAATCACAATTCCTATCAATAATTGGGATGTTCTTAGATCTTTTCAATCCAATCATGCAAACATTGAGAGGGAAGAAAGAATTTTGGATCGCCTTTAAATATCTTGATCTTCTTAGTTAATCCTCATGTTCTTTCTTCCTCTTCTTCATCCTCTTTGTTCTTGAGGATCTCCTTCCTCAAGTCCTACCCATCATGAATCCAAATGAGGTTAAAAAAAACAAGAGGATTTAGGCTCTTTATATATGAGAGTAATCAAGGTTGGTTCCCAAAAACCATTACGTCCTTTCATAAAAATTAGGATTGTTACGGCGAGTATAGGAGCTTCCTACCGAATATCAAAGCTATCAAATTTCATGGAGCTATCAAATTTCATCGAGCACCTATAGTATTTGTCACGGTTCATTGCATAAATTTTATTAAATACCTTTTAATTTTGGTTATTTTTTTTGACGTTATTTTTCAATTTTACTTTGTAATTAAATTGTCATTCATCTTTCAACTTGTTCCCAATTGTACCGTCAACGTAACGTTCACAAACTCTACGTGATGATTTTTTTTCTCCTCCACGTGTGCAATCGTCCGACATGAAATCATTACAAACAAAAAAATATTAAAATAAATTAAAAAATGGAGGCGCCACCCCCCTTCGACAACCAACTTGTTGACGTCGAAGGGAGGGGCCGACACCACCCTATGTGGTGCCGCCTTCTCCTTTCGTGACGAGTTGACTGACAAAGGGGACGATGCCCCCATTTTTTAAAAAATTATTTTCTTAATATTGTTTTATTTTGGAAGGTAATCGGGAACGATTGATCTATTTGATGAAATAAGTTAAAAAAATGAAGAACAATTTTATTACAAGGTAAAATTGGAGAATAATTGTGAGAAAACATCAAGAAGAATTTTGAGTGAAATTTATCCGCGGTACATTAAATTTAAATCACTCTTCATTGCCCTGAGCCGAATTTAAATCTAGGCGATCAAGAAACGCCTTCGATTCGCCGTTACTCGCCTGAAACGCTGTCCCCATCCAATCTATTCCCGCCGTCGCCGAGACGACGAAGGGGTGAAATGGCATGATCGGCGCGAGTTTGCACTGAGACATTTCCTTAATTTATCAAGTGATACTAACACTCAGACATGTGTTATGCATGGATAATGCAAAAATTAATTATTATATAATTATTATAGAAAAAGATTAATTTAATAATGTTAAAAAATATTGGATTAACAATCAAAGTGATAATAGATTAGCTGTAGGATGTACGAGTATTATTTATATTAAAATATATAATTACATATTTCAACATAATAAAATATAGATTTTTTAAATTAAAATTTTAGTGATTTTACAATGTAACTTAAAATGACTAAATCGATATAAATTTGAAAATTACATTTATTTAAAATTTTAATTTCTAGTTTATAGAATTTTACTTTCAAATTTTTTTATTTCGTTAAAAAAATTACAGTTCCATATCATAAAAATCGGCCTTGTCACATATATGAATTTTTTCCATTATAAAAAGTCTTTTCTTGTTACTTTTTTTACTTAAATAAATATGAAAATAAAAAAAATGAAACGAATTTTTAAAAACCCTACTTTCACTCAAACACTCAAATCAAAATTAAAAAATGAAAATGAAAGAATGTTAAAACTCCTGCTTCTGCTCAAATTAACTTTATAATTTTATTCTAATTTAATTTGCATTTATTTCTCCTTTCTTGATTTAATCTCACCCAAACGCCTATTTGTACTAAAAGTAAATTTACTTATTTATATTTAATCTCATGTTATATAAATATTACCGCTCCTTTTTCTATTTGAAGAAATAACAAAAGAAGAAATTTCCAAAACTCTTAAACACGCTTAAATTAAATTTAATTCCCTTACATTTATGCTTTATTGGACTTAATTTATTTATTTCTAAAATATTCTTAATTTAAATCTACCCAAACTCATTAACTTTAGATCCATATTGTGGCCCGTATATAACAATTTTTTTTCATTTTTTAATACGAACCGGAAGAGTGAACCGGAAAGGCGTGGCATAAAAACCGAATCGGGAGTTTGGAGATTTGCCCGAGGGTTTTTGTTCGAGCGGCTGCGGAGATGGCCGACAGCAGCGACTCCGAAGCTCCGGAGGAGATCACGGCCGCCGAGGTTTGAGTCCTCTCATTCTTCCTCTACTTCTCCATGTGGGCGTTAAAGTTGAAAGCTTTCGATCTTATCATGAAAGCTTCTTAGGGTTTGGAGATGAGATTAAAAGAGGTCTGGACAACTGAGTGTGGGTTCTTTACAGTTCGGATTTCGATAGGTTTGAGTAAGGAGAAATTTAAAGTTTGAATCTTTACTCTTGTTTTCCTTTGTAATGATGCCTGATCGATTTGAGAACACCGGGAGAACTGTGGAAGAAAAAAAAGGGGGGAAAAAGAACAATAAGCAGAATATTTGAGCGATGAGAAAAACGCAGCAAACAACAACAACAAAGCCTTATCCCACTAGGTGGGTCGGCTACATGGATCATACGACGCTTCGTTGATCCATGTTCATAAGATTCGACATGATTTTATATTGGCTGTTGGGGCCTAACACAACCCTCCTCCTTTATCCGGGCTTGGGACCGGCTATAAAATATAGGCGGAGTTACCGGCTATAAAATATAGGCGGAGTTCTACATGCTAAAACTATAATTTGATAAATTCATCCAACAGACAACATCTTTGTACAACTGGAACAAGTTTTTTCATTATGTCAAAATTTTGGAGTTCAGTTCAGGTCATGATATCCATAATGAAACAAAATATAGATGACCCTAATACGAGTACGAACATCCAAAGGCAAGAGTTCATGCATGGATCGTGGAAGCAAGAACTATAGAAGTAACAGTTCTGGATATGATACACTGAATACGAATGATGAGAACTATGTGTTATATGCCTTGCTTTCTTTTTAAAACTGAAACTCAGAAAGACGTTAGAGAATGAAACCTCATGTTCAAAATACTTACAGAGACTTCAAGTGGATAAGCTGTCCGATTTCAGCTGCAAGCTTCCCTTTAAGACTAAGGTTGCTCAAACTCAAAGCCATGACGCAGCAAAATTATTGAAAAACTATATTCTTGTGATTGAATTTTTATTCAATTCTGAAGTCTATGTTCTAGAACATTTATTATTATCATTTGGGAAAACTGGCATGCACAATTAGCATATTGTAACAAAAATTATATTTATGGTCCTTTTTTTCGAAATATGTACTCAATTAAGTTAGTTTTATTAGATGAATAAGTTTTGGTCTCTCGTCAGATTGGTTCTTATGTATTCGGTTTATATGTTATGTAATGTCGTTACCATAAACTGTATATTTTGTAGGCTATCAAGCAAGATGAAGATATTAGGAAAGTCCAGAGAGAGCACATAACCAGGTAACTTCTCCCTCTACCTCCATATTATTTGTTAGCCAGTTACTTTGTCTTGGCGAATCTGTACGTAATTTTGTTGATTGAGATTTAGTTTGCAGAATTGCAGCATGACCTTTTCCAATTCCATTCTGCTTTTAGTTATTGATTATTTGGTATAGTGTTGGATGTGGTATTCAATATTGACAGAAATTTTCTTGATTTTACTATGCATTGTTTGTTTGCATTTAATTTGCTTTTATGCAGCGTTAAAATTTCACTATATTCACAGTTTACATCTTCTATTATCTGTAGAACCCATGTCGAATATTTTACATTTATGAATCAAATTATTGAATACACATGGAAGTTGTGGTTCATTGTCATTACTGCACAGAAAGTGTCCTGAAATTGTGCTATTTGCAAGTATTCCAATTAGATCGATTGTCTTTTTATGTGATTTGGGGTTCATATGTTTTATTTGTCACTTTGAAATGATTATGTGTTGAAATCGAAGATGATATGGTGTTTTTTTTAAGAGGACAGAAAGGATGACCACCAAGCTTGCGGTTGTCATCCATATATATATATATATATATATATATATACGCACACAAGAATGTCATCATGTACAAGTATGGGTTTTCAATTAGAGAGCGGGATGTGTAGCGCCTAGCCAAAACCCCACTCCCTGACCAAGAATTCTTGTTTATTAAGCACTCACTGGCCAATACCTTCTCATTCTTTATTAGAACGATAGCTCTTGTTTGTTTATTCACGAGTGTGATATTTCATCATTTTCAATTTCTCACTCTGATGTTTGTTTCTAAAATTGTAGTTCTTCAAATCTTGTGTACAAAGGAAATGATTCATGGATTAATCCTGCATGATATTATTGACTTTGTTATTGATCTTGTCTCTTCCTTGCAATTGTATAATATGTATGACATATATCTAAAAAAAACCACCTATTTTGATAGGGTTGCTCAAAAAAATAAAGAACGGAGGAGGCAGTGGGCACAAAAGAAAACTCAATCAAAGACAAAGAAAGAAAAGTTTCCAGAGGTGGAGGAAACGAGTGAACTGCCGGAAGCACCCATCATACCAGGAATGCTTCCGAGCAATATTGTCAGTATTCTAGCAGCTCGTGAAAAGTATGTTCCTCATTTAATTTTTAGTGACTTCAGTTCTTGAGTTCTTAAGCCAGTTCTTTGCTGCAAGGATTCTCTTATTCAAATGATAGTTCATTCAAATCATGACCTGGCTGTAAATTTTCCCCAGGCAAACCTTTTCATCAGATTCTGAGGAAGAAGTTGTAAAGCAGAAAACAACTAGAAGGAAGAAGCAAAAAACATTTGGGTATGATATCATATCAACCGACAAAGTTGTCTGCCAAACATAACTTCCAGTTAAACAGTGACTACATTTCTATTTATTTTCTTTTTCAGGCCTGAAACAGTCCTTCTAAATGATATTCCTCGTGCCCAATGCCTCCAAAACTCCTTGGAATTTTTGAACAAAAGAAAGATGCAAGTTGCACGATCTTCTGCAGTTTTGAAGAATGCAAACCAGGCATTGCGCCTGCTCTCATCGAAAGGCAACTTGTTAAGTAAGAGCTGAGTTTATAGGTCTTCTCTTGTGGATTCTGACCTAAAAAATGTTTATGTTGATTCTCCAACTTTTTTTGCATCTATTGATTTTATGATCCAGTTATTTTTCCTTGGGTTCATCCATTATGTTACTTGTTGACGGATGCAGTTCAGGTCTTACATGTGCAAAATGAATTTTGTTCAACTAAGATGGCTTCCCAAGCTGCGGACCTCATTTTAGGATTCATTCCAACTACACAGAAACTAAACTGAAAACCCGAAAGATCTATATTTTTTTTCTGTGTCGCACAGCGTTTGGTTCACAAATTATTATTATTATTTTTACTTTTCAAATATTGTCTCACAAATTAAGATGTGTGCTAGTGTCATGTATTTTTAGTGTTGAGGCCGCATGTAGCATCTAGGCAGTCTAGATGTCTAGACAAAAATTTTCATTAGTTATTTTGAAGCGAAATATTTGGTCAGTTCGTTCATAACAACAATGTCTACAAATTTGCTAGATGCAACTCCAAACCTTGCGCATAATCTTAGTTGAAAATAATGTTTGTGTCAAATGCACTTCTCATTGTAAGAGCATTCATGCAAACTTTATGGTTCCAATTATATATATATATATATATATATATATATATATATATACAATTCACATTATAGGATTTGACTTTATCTTTTTTTTCAAGTGTTGTGAATTTTTATTTTATATATATAAAGCTGATAACTCCGCCTATGTTTTATAGTCGGTCCCAAGCTCGAATAAAGGAGGAGGGTTGTGTTAGGCTCCGACAGTCAGCGTAAAATCTTGTCGAATCTCATGAACATGGATCAACGAAGCGTCGTATGATCCATGTAGCCGACCTCACCTAGTAGGATAAGGCTTTGTTGTTGTTGTATATTTAAAGCTGATGTATTGGGAGGCATGACATTGTGGGATTTGACTTTATTTTTTTTCAAGTGTTAGTGAATTTTTTACAAAATTTTAACATGCATAACGGAACCTCCAGTTACTTAATACATCACTCATCCCTCTCTATCGTGTAACTTCCCTTCAATCATTTAATCATTCCATCTATTGTTTAACACTTTAACTCTCAACAACATTTTATTAATTTTTATGAGTTTGTCCGTATGGTTTAATTATGTTAATTAAATATAGCACCTATGCATATTGAGTTATTTATGATCATGACCATGACCTTTCCATGTGTAACCTCCTCCCCAATTTATAAATTCAGTTAATTTCCCAAGAGCTTCTCACCTATAACCTCATCATAAATTCAGCTAATTTCGCATTAGCTTCTGGAGTAATTTTCAAGATTGGTACTCAAACTTTGATATTGATCTCTAGTAAGTACCCAAACTTTGTAAAGTAACAAATTGATCTCTCAACTACTTAAAACATTTTAAATTTTGTCCCTTTCACATATTAATCATTTTTAGTAACATATTACACAATAATTTTAAATTTTAAATGATTTGTGATAAAATAATTGATAATATATATAATTTTCTTAATTTTTTATACAATTTAACATTTTTTAACCGTAAAGAGCAACTTTATTATTTTTTTAAAACAAATTGATAGCAAATGTTGCATTAGACTACTCTCATTTAGTATAATATGTAAATATAGATTTTTATTTTATATATTTTTTATTGAAAATTTATTTTTTATAATTGTGTTTGATTAAGAGAAAATTATTTATGTACATTTTTTTCCTTAAAAATATGAGATAATGACATGTGGCATGATAAACTTTTAATTTTAATATAGTATAGTATATAAATGTAAATATGTGTTATTTATTATCATGATAAATATAAAATTATCACTTATGATTGAAAGTTATAGTTATTATCTAATATGTACTAAAACGGATTAACATGTGAAAGGGATTAAATTTGAAATGTTTAAATAGTTGAGGGATCAATTTGTTATTTTACAAAATTTGGATACTAACTTGGGATCAACATCAAAGTTTGGGTACTAATTTTAAAAATTACTCTGAGTTTCTCTCTAGTCCTCTATTTAATTCAATTCAATTGTTTGGAATAAGAAAATGTATCATAAAGTATTATGATAAGAAAGCAATTATTTTTGGATGTCACTTATCCAATGGCATTATTTGTTTCCGAGAAGAGGAGAGAAATGTTAATGTTTAAAAGCATATAATAATACATTAGGCATAATTTTAAAAATGATCTAACGTTGATACATATTATCTGATTATCTAACATGATGTATCCTTCGTTTTGAGATAGATAAATTTCACTGGCTAGGTAAGACATGGTTCCCTTCATTTTAAATTATTTTTTAATTACATTATAATTTAACTGGACACGTTTTTTTTTGATACATATACTATAAGGCTTTTCCTGCCTTGCACATCCGAAATGATTGTTTAAAATTACATATGATTTTCAAGTGGTTACTTGGTTTAAAAACAAAGACAAAAAGTTGTGAATTACTATGATGTCAAATTAGTGGCTCAACCATTTTGTTTAAAGGGTTATTTCCTCTTCTGACCACCCTTAAACTATCGCGAATTACCACACCTAAACTATGAACTTCATTTTTTTAGTACCTAAATTATTACGATTTTTTCAATTTGATCCTTCCGTCCAATTTCGTTGATTTATCCGTCATTTTTCATTTTTTGCATTTATGAAATATCCATTATATCCTTGCGTTAGTCAACTTTTATGTAAAAATATAAAAATAATTAAAAAAAAAGGAAAACCAAGACAGGGGCGGCGACCCCCCCCCCCTCACCCCTCTCTTTCCCGGCGCCGGGAAAGAGAGGGGAGGAGGTTGGGGGGGGGGGGGGGGGGGGGGGGGGAGGTGTTCGTAGACGTCGAGGGGCGGCGGCGACCCCCCACGCCCTCCCCTCTCTTTCCCGGCGCCCCTCTATGTCGTCGTCGTCGGGAAAGAGAGAGGGGAGGGGGGGGGGGTCGCCGCCCTCCCTCTGCATCGTCGTCGTCGGGAAAGAGAGGGCCCCCTCGTCTGTTTTTTTTAAAAAATATTTTTATATTTTTTATGTAAGAGTGGACTAAGGCATGGGTATAATGAACATTTCATAAATGCGAAAAATAAAAAATAACGGCGACGGAATATGACGGAAGGATTAAATTGAAAAAATCGCGATAGTTTAAGTATCCAAAAAATGAAGTTCGTAGTTTGGAATTAGATGTAATTCGCGATAGTTTAAGGATGGTCAGAAAAAATAACCCTTGTTTAAATAACTAATCATTATTTCTTCTGCTATTTATAGTGGAAATTTAAACCAAGTTGGAGCGTATGATAGTGGAAATTGAAATCAAGTTGTGCACTAGAATCAATATGAAGTCATTATTCTTATTTATATTTTATTAGTTTTTTTATAATTTTCAGAAATTTTATTTTATTAATTAAATGTTATGTATGCTTGAAAGATTCATGTAAGATGTCATTAATGTGAAAAACTTTGCATCTTCTCAAGATTCATTTAAGATGTCAATAATATAAAAAAAACTTCTCACCTTCTAACCATAAAAGCAAATCTAAAAGGACATGTATAATCATTCATATTCCCCACGCCTTTTACACTTTTCAACAATTTTATTTACATACTTAAATGACATCATTTAATATGCCAATAATATAAAAATTTCTCACATTTTAATTATAAAAACAAATCTTTGCTAATAAAAAGATATAAACATTCATATCCTCCACATTTTTTACACTTTTCACCAATTTCGTTTACTAACTTAAATGCTATATATGTCACAAAGATTCATTTAATTATCATTACATTCAATCCATTTAAATTAATATGTATGATTTTATCAGTGATGGACCCATGTGGGTGGGCCCAATTCTTTTACCCTTAGTATTCATAAATTATATACGAATATTTAAGACAACTATTGCAGAAGATAATTATTAGATATATTTTTATATGTGCAACATATTATTTCATTATTTTCATAATAAAAATTTTGTTCATTCCCCAAAAAATCTTGTATCCCTTCCTGGATTAGATCCAATGAACTATAATTTTATAAACTAGTTAAATAACATACAAGCAGACACATCCATTTCATATTTTTATTTACATGATTAATACCCATAAAATTTTTTTTCTCATAAAATACTGATTCGTAAGTTTTTAATACAAGAGTTAATGATCTCTTCCGTGAAATGTATAATATTTGGAAGGTAAAAGGATAGTGCTTTTACTATATTTGTCACGAGTAGGAAAATAATATTTCCAATTATTATGATTAAGCCAAGGTCCTACATACATAATTTAAATTAATATTTGATAGTTTTAATACTATTACATGGTTTTGTTCCCTCGCCATCTATGCCATGTTATTTCGCAAGGAAATGCTATATAAAATTATGTTGTGTACAAGTATTCAATCATTAAATCTTGCTAAAATCATATCTTAATATTTAAAATTATTAAAAGAGATGTACTATTTATTGTAGTGAAAAGTTTAAAATTTACAAAAATGGTTCGTAAATGAATAACAAGACCTACAAATTATTTTCAAACAAACATAAATGATTCTATTTCGAATTCAATGTAAAACATTAAATTTCCTAATATGCATTGCATATAATCATATTTAATAACTTAACTAATATATATATATAATATAAAAGTATGAATATTAAATATAAAATCAAGAAAGTTTCTTCAATAAAATATTAAAAACATTTCAAAATATAAAACAATTTAGCTAAAAAACGCATAATTCCTCTGGGCACGGCGGAGATGAGTTATCAGTTAAGATGCCTAGCACTGATGTGAGGTCTGAAGTCAGTCAAGATGCCAGTGCTGAGAGGAACGCTTCGGGCATTGTTGGTGGCGCCGCCGCTGCCGGCCGGCCCTTATACGGCGGTTGTCATTCCGACTTCCTTCTTTCTCGCCTCCAACTGTATCTGCGTCGATTTGTAGTACACGGCGTACAGTATCAACTGCACCATTGCAAGTATCGCCCCAAGCGCATTTGGTATCTGCACCCATGCTCGCAATCATTATGAGGATGTGTGTACAGAGAGAGAGAGAGAGAGAGAGAGAGAGAGAGAGAGAGAGAGAGAGAGAGAGAGAGAGAGAGAGAGAGAGAGAGAGAGAGAGAGAGAGAGAGAGAGAGAGAGCTGCTTACAAGGATATTGACATCAAAACGAATGAGGGCGTAGACAGTCCAGCTGAGGCCATTGAACAGGGAGGCAAGAGAGATGTAGAGAGGCATGTACTCCACGCTCTTGGTCTTTATAACAAGTTTCTGCATATGCATTGCATATATCAGCGCATCACAATTATTTACCGGAGATAACCAAAATAAATTTATTATAATTAAAACATAGATTATATATATAGGCTTGCTCTGGAGAGAGAGAGGTTGGCTTGCAAGCCACTTTGCGAGATGAATGTTAACTGTTGGATCAGATCTTAACGATATCTAATTAAATTTGATTTGAGCCATTTAATTTGATCTGGATTTTTAAAAGGACTGATGATGTATTTCATAGGGTGTGAGAAGCAAAGGGTGCTTCACACCCTCATTTTACTCGTACAAAATCATGATATTTTTTATCTCACTTGCTCCTTATTTTTTATACCATCAAATTTTCATCCATCTATGATAAACTATTTGAGAGAACAAGTTTGATTCAATCATAGACTTATCTAATTAAAATAATACAAATATGTAGTATTTCTTTATGGTTTTCTAAATGCATATTAATAATTACAATTGAGTAGCCTTCTTTCTTTGCCGTCATCTAATAATGAATTAGCAAGAAAATAGTAACCATTGTTGCATTTAATATTTTGTATTAAATGAAGAATGAAATGGCTCCGTAAATGTGCACGGTTAATGCCATCTATCATTAAGCGCTTATCAATTAACCATTATTACTTACTCTTTCAATGAAATAATAATGGGTGCTCATAATGCCACTCCTAAAAAACTTAATGCCACTTCAAAGTAACAATTTTATCCTTGATTTGTATTGTAAGTTTTAAATATCATTAATAGTCTCTTGTCTCTTCATCTTCCACCCAAGATATTTTTTTTCTCATACTACCTCCTTTTTATTTTAAGCATTAAATATTTATCAATATATTCTCTTGTCTCTTCATCTTCCACCCATTATATTAATTTAATATATTAGTATTTTTGTGTATTTCTCTCTTTTTCTATCTCCTAGACTCCCAACCAACTTAATTTGTACAACATGAGATTGAAAATATATTAAATTAATATATTATAATGTAATATAGATATAAAGAAGTTTTCAAAATTAAGAAAAAATAGCTCATAAAAATTATGAAAAAGTCCACTGATAAATAACATATGCAAAACTTTCGCTTTCTTCTTTTATATATATTAATTTATTTTCATTTTCACTATCTTTGTTTTCAGTTTATTTCATATACTTTTGAGCATTATATATACATATATTGATGTAATTATAGTTTTCTTAAATTTATATGAATGTATGATATCTCATATTATATCTATTAGAATTATATTGTTATCATGAAAAATTAAAATATAACATCTGGAAGAGAGATAATAGAGAAAAAAAGTTGGGTGAACAAGTGGCAACTAGAATTGAAGATGTGAGAGAAGATAAATTAAAACTAAACAAAGGGTAAAATAAAAAGTTTGGAGTTACATTAAGAGTTTGAGGAGTGGCATTAGGGGCACCCAATAATAATTATATAATTTAATGAAAATGTCATAACTGTACTTTAGATTTTAATTACCCTCGCTTCTAAAATCTTAATGAAACCATTTTCTACATATTTTGCCATCTCGCTGATAACAATTTAAAATTTGTTTGTTTTTTTTTAATTTAACTAGTAATTATTTATTATTATGATTTGATGCAACCTATATTACAAATTATTAGCAACCAGTCATATCATGAGTTTATTTAAGTAATTATTTTTGTTACAGCATATTGCTTAGCCTCACCATCAAAATTTAACTTGCTTTCTTTTAAAATAATGACTAGGTAAGACACATCTCATTATTATAAAATAAAATGAATAATTACTTATTTCCATCACTTTTATTTGTTTTTTATAATATAAATTAATGCAGACTATATATAATGGGGGATTAAATATCATATTTTTTAGTAGTGCCATGCTAAAATATGAAGTGACGTGACAGATGCATGCATTAATCACGTGGTCATATTATGTGAGGGTAGCTGTAAGAAGTCCCAACAAAGAAACGTACCATGATGGAGAGGGGTGCGGCGTACATGACGATGCAGAACGCGATGCAGAGGGCGCCGACGATCGTCGACCGGCGCTCGCGCGTGTGGACGAGGGAGAGGACGAGCGCGGCGACGACGCCGATCGAGAGCACCTCGAGCAGGCATATGGCTAGCAACTTGAACCGCCGCCGGTTTCCCCCGGAGTAGGCGAGGAAGAAGGAGATGTAGGCGAGCTCTACGACGGTCCCGAAGCCGTTGATGGTGAGGACCAGAGTGCTGTGCGGGTGCACCATCGGCAGGCCGTACAGCAACCAGATCATGCAGTTGAGCAGGGTGGCCAGGTACGGCATGGCCGAGAACTCCTCCACCGCGCCCCTCTTCCATATCTCCACAAACGTCGGCCTGAAACAGCCGAAAGTTAGCGTCATGGCTGCCAAAAGAGAAGCTATATATATAGAAATGTGTCTAGTACTTACAGTGGCGATAAAAATAGTCCCACTGAAATCACATTTCCTGCAAAAGGGGGGACAGAGAGAAAGAACTTGTCATGTATATTGTCCTGTGTCTTTCCACAACATGCTAAAACATGCTCCAATTCTTCCATAGAATTAGCATGAAAATGATCCAGATGAAGACTTCTCATTTGGATCAACTTACTCACCCAAGATTCCAACTCCGGTCCTAATGGCATCAGAAGAAACCATGCTAGAAGAAGAAGAAGAAGAAGAAGAAGAAGAAGAAGAAGTAGTGGGGAACTCCTTAAATCAGGGATGCAAGTCAAGCAAGGGGCCACTGAATTATTTATGCTAAAGTTGCATTTATTAGATTAACAATATTTAGGAAATATAGCATTTATTACATTAACAAATATGCTTAATTTGGAAAATATAATTTATCATGATACATTGAATTATTTATGCTAATTAAAGATGCATTTATTACATTAAAATTATGCTTAATTTGGGAAATATAATTTATCTTGGGCCATTGAATTATTTATGCTAAAGATGCATTTATTACATATTAGCGTTTATTACATTGACAATTATGCTTAATTTGGGAAATATAATTTATCTTGAGCCATTTGAATTATTTATGCTAAAGATGCATTTATTACATTATAAAATATGCTTAATTTGGGAAATAATAATTTATCTTGGGCCATTGAATTATTTATGCTAAAGATGCATTTATTACATATTAGCGTTTATTACATTGACAATTATGCTTAATTTGGGAAATATAATCTATCTTGAGCCATTGAATTATTTATGCTAAAGATGCATTTATTACATTAAAAAATATGCTTAATTGGGAAATAATAATTTATCTTGGGCCATTGAATTATTTTATGATAAAGATGCATTTATTGCATTAACAATTATGCTTAATTTGGGAAACAAAAATTAAGCCAGTTCAACTGGTTCAACAGTGTTATTAAAATCGGATCGGATCGGCCAGTTCAACTGGTTCAACCATAAATCGACGCTTGGTCCGGTTCGATTTGAAGCTAAAACTGCAATGATGATCTGATCAGAAAAAAAATCGATTGTACGGATATAAACCGGCGAACCGACGAACCAAGAAGAACACGGTTCAACTTAAAAAAAACTCAAAAATCAATAAAGAGAAAAGAAAAAGATAGGAAGAAAACAATGTAAAGAAAGTAGCTTATTTGAATCATAGAAAAATAGTAAAATCAATATAATTAACGGAGAGAGGGAGAATGAAAGGTAAGAAAAAGGAAATTAAAATAAATGAAGAAAGAGATCGAGGAGTGGAAAAATAAAAATAAGAATATATAAGAGTGATTTATGGTAATAATAAACTAATATATTGTTAAGAGCATTAAATGATAAGAATACAGAGAATTCATGAAGAGAGAGGGGAAAACGTGAAAATGGAAAGTAAGATTAATGAAGAGAAAAAGGAAGAAATGAGAAAAAGAAAGTAAAATAAAAATAAAACATGAGTAATTTATGGTAGAAAAACTTTAACATATTATTAATAGCACTTATTGTTAATAATAATCAATCAATATTAAAATTTTATGTTAGTATTTCTAACCTCATAATTTACTATTTTTTTATACATAATATAATATTTGTTATGCACATATCGTAGAAATTATTATATATAATATTATTTTATAAAAATTTGGTTCAATCCGATCGAACTCTATCGGACCAGTCTAACCATAACCTACTTGGTCGTCTAATATGATTGTCGGTCTGGTTATGATAATATTGAATAACACAAAATATCTTCTATTTGCTTTTAAACCGATTGTGTAATGATCTTGATTTTTGATATTTGATAAAAGAATATTCTATTATTTTTATTTTTGAAAAATATGGTTATTAATATTATAATTAATAATTTCGAAGATAAAAGAAAATTGAGGAGTTTAATTAAGGACAAGATGTATTATGAGATTATTTAATTAAATTTGAAATTATTTAATTATTAAAATAAATAAGAATTTATTAAAAAAGATTAATTAAAAGATTAAATTTGATTTGGATTAGAAAAGTTTGTTAGAGTTTAATCGAGAATTTATAAATTCTATAAAAGAGATATTAGGGTCGGCCACTCATTGAGTTCCTCGGTAACCAGATAATGGTAAGACGTGAGGAAAAAGGTACGGATTCGGTAGGTTTATTGCATGGTAGGATTATTTAATTAAATCAATTATGTCTAGTATTGATCGCACATTACGTCATTATTATTGATTTCTCGACGTATTGTGCCTTTGATTATTTGACGATTGACAGAAAAAATAATAATTCATCATATAGAGGGAAGATTAAGGTCGCAAGTGCCCTGGAGAGATAATCAAGAAGAAAAAAATCATGCAACATTTGGCGTCGAAGTAAAACAAATAAAAATAATAACAAATGAGATTGCGGGCACAAATCGGTAATGGTGTGGAAGGAAGAAAAAAGAGAGAAGGAAAATAGTATCATGCAGAGAGAGAGAGAGAAAGGAATTGAGAGGAGAAAAAAGGGGACGTAATGCGACGTTTGCGCCCGAGAAAATGAAGAAAAACAAAGGGAAGAACATTTTTTCAGAGGACGATTGCGCCGAAGAAAGAAAAAAAGAGAAACAAAAAAATAAGAAAGAAAGCAGTGGGCTTTTTGTGAAGATGACGCGTGAAGAGAGAGAGAGAGAAAGAATAAAATTAAAAGGGAAAAGAAAAATAGGAGAGGCCGAGAGAATGAAAATGATATAAAATTTCCTTTTCTTCATTTATGATTTTTTCGACAAGAAAATTCTATTCATTAGTAATTTTAATTATTAGTTTATATTAATTATTTTGCTAATATGATTCTTAATGATGGTACATTGATATGATATATTGATTGCATTAGTACTGATTGATCCTAGTTAAATTTTTATCATACTTGATTATATCCTATCATATTTTGTTATCATTTCTAATATTAGCATTCAATAGTCTTTTTTATTAGGTCTTATTTCACTTTAATTAGATTGTTAAAAGATAAACATCTTAGATAAACAAGATAAAAGTTGAAAATTATTGGGTCTTTATGTTCTCTGATTGTCTTCAAGTTCTTGGATCATATTGTTATTAAATTGATTTGAATGAGACAGATAGTGTACTTAAGGGTTTGAGACGTCGTCATCCTTTAGAGAAGCTGATTGTTCTGTGTTTGATCATAGTCCCCCGTCATTCACGAATTATTGTTAGCGCTATTATTATTGGATGACTTGTCGTGGATTGATCCCTTATTGATCTACATGAAAGAGACAATGAATTTTTCTTAATTGACCGAACGCTCTTCATTGAATTGGATAACTCTGAACATTATAAATTGAATTGGATTGAAATTAAACTGAATTGGATTGAAATCAAATTGAATTGAATGGATAATGATCATTTGGATATATTGGCATTGAGTTGACAATTGTTATTGTCCTATTAACTCAAATTATTACTGGTCAATGATTATTAATTATGAAATTAAAAATTATTAATTGAACATTGATTTATTGATCAGGCAATGATAATTGTTATTGAATTATATTGGTTTTTTTTACCATAGTTTGATATATTACTCATATTGATAAATTATTATATTGTTACTTGATTATTGTATTGATTGCTCAATTGACTTATGTCATACTTTTTTTAGCATATTAATTATTTAGTAGATCTTACGTACTTAGTATTTTTATACTCATAAATTTTTTTTCTGTATCTGAATCCGTACATGTGAGAGAGTTATAGATGATGATTATGTTCAGTGATAAACAAATATCGCACATGTTTTAGATCGAATTGTCTAGTATTTATTATTTTTGCATTTATTAGAATTGTGAACTTATTAATATTTTAATTATTTTAAATATTATGAATTATTAGTTATTATTGAAAAAGCTTTCGCATTTATGATTTATATTCCGTAAAAATATTTTATAAAAAATTGTGTAGCGTCTTTAGAACGACTATGGACATGCCAAGGTCACTTGAATCTCGAGACGTTACATAAGTGTGGAGCATGGATTTGTATGCACTACGTCTATATGTCCTAATTTGACTAGTGCTTATTTTTAGATGTTAAACGGAATATAATGGGAAAAATTATACAAATGCTCTTTAACTTTTAAGTTTGCTCTGCGATGCTCTCCAACTTCACTTTGTAACAACGATGCTCTCCATATTTTAACTCATTTCACCCGATGCCTTCTTTACCTAGGATAGACGGTCTCCCGATCACGGAGCTGACATGATGCATATATGATGCTGACAGGACATCTTCTTTCCTATTCACGCTAACAGGTCGCGTCGACGATGTCACAAAGGGGGGCAAGCCCCCCCCCCCCCCCTCGCGCGCACTGATGAGGAGAAGGGGGGGCCTCGCCCGTCGCCAGCGAGGTCGTAAAGGGGGCCGAGGCCCCCCCTTCTCCTCGCCGGTGTGCGGGAGGCCCCCCTCCCTACGACGTCGCCGGCGCTGACGAGGTCGCAGAGGGAGAGTGGGGGAGGGCAAGCCCTCCCTTTCTCCTCTGCGCCGCGCGGGAGGGCTACCCTCCCCCGCCCTCTCTTGCACGCTGACGAAGAGAAGGGGGCCTCGCCCCAACTCTGCGACGGGCGAGGTCACAGGCGGCCCTTCCCCTCGTCAGTGCGCGGGAGGGCCCCCCCCCCTCCCTTTGCCTCCTCATCGGCGTCCTGTGCACCGGCGAGGTCGGAGGGATGATGTGACCTTTTTATATTTTTTAATTAGTATTTTTATCTTTTTTAATATTATCACGTCAACGTGAATAAGAGAGAAAATGTCCTGTCAACATCATATATGTGCCACGTCAGCTTCGCGATCGAAAGACCGCTTATCTCAGATAAAAAAGATATCGGGTGAAATAAGTTAAAAGATGAAGGGTTACCATCGCTGTTAAAATTTGAAAGTTTGAGAGCATGTGGTGTAATTTTTTCGAATATAATGGACACTTAGAATTGAAGGCTGCAACAAGCAACGAACACCTTGAACTCCTCTTGAGAAGAGGGAAGACTACTACTCTTCTGACGATGCCACCACATCGCGGGTCCTTACCGGAATATGTACCGGAGTTCTCGGAGCATTGAGGTCCTCCCGGTGTTGCAGTGCCTTCTTGCCTGTGCATCCCCCTTTAGATTATCAGGATCAAAATTTTTCAAAGTGCAACTATGAAGCAGCAACGAAATATGATCGTGCCCGTCTCAGAAACGTTAAATACTCCAAATTGATTATCATGTCAAATACAAAGGGTGCAAATTTTTGTGCTTCCAGATCAATTACATGGGCAATTATTCATGCAAATCTTTGAGATAGTACCAGTAGTTTAATAAGAAACAATGATACACATTGCAAACTTGTATCTTTTTCAATTATTCATCCATCTGATGCTGGGTATTGGATGGTATCAACCATCGACTTTTGCGGCTGCTGATGCGTAGCTGACACTGCTATCCCGCATACTTTTGCACTGGCTAGATTGCTCATACTGCAGGAAACCAATCTTGACCTTTGTGGTGCAGTTCTTTAACATCTGAGGGAAAAAATGGAGGGAGATAAAAGAAAAATAGAAGCATATAAGCTAAATAAAAGACAGGCGGTAACAACGAAAAAACTGAAACGCTCTTACATGGAGGAAAACACTGATTGGATGACGACCACAAATTGTATTATCATATTGGCGTAGATACCGCTTAAATGTGTCAGCATCCCCAGTCTCTATGATGTCCATGCCCATGCGATCCAGGACCTCAATGGACTTGTGGATAGGACCATGTTTTTTGTCGTAGTATGTATAGTTGAACCTATGCATGCACCAAGATGAGCATAAACATAACATGTATCATTAGGTGGGAAACATAGATCAAAGGAACTTGACGGGATGTACTGGGAAGAATGAGCAGAGAGAAATTAAAGATAATACAGATAAGATAGGATAAAAAGAAAGGAAAGATACCGAGATCCCCAGTGGCAGAAGTCGGATGACACAGAAAAGAAGTTTTTAGGGTCATCCACATACTTAGCAAGCAACTGCCCATACATGGATTCATTTTCAGAGTTTAAGGCTCCAACCAAAATAGGTACAACTTTAACAGGATAACTGCAACAAGGTGCAAAGAAGCAGCATGATAAGTCTTAGAATTGTGAGCATAAAAGCTACATCAGTCTAAACTATACTTGCCCATTAAATACTTTTGCCAGGTAAGGTAAATGCATCTCCATGCTATGTTCTGCTTCATCAACATGAAGATCCATAAGTTCAAACTTTCCAGTTGCTTGGAGTTCCCGATTGACTGCAAAAAAGAAAAGTAGAGATAAAAAAGGCAACAAATGCACTTCCCACCGGATAATAAACAGCTCTAACAAAACCATGACAAATTTTCAATCCTGAATATATGTCATGCCTGAAAATTTTATTACATTATTATGTAGTTAAAAGATGGATCAAAATGAAATAATAGACCACCACATAATCTGATACCCATATGGAATAATTGACTTCCAGTGTTTTTCTTAAAGCAAATTACCTCCCAGAGTATTCAAACATTTTTTTTAGGAGGAAGATTATTCAAACATGAGTTTAATGTTTGTGTTAATTGGGATCTGCTCTGACACTATGCCAAGTGACTTCTGAACCATCTGATGCATGATCAAATAAATAATCAGATTATGTATTTTACTGTTATCATATAAAAATTAATTTTTTTCCTATCTTGATGGTTCATATAATGGATGAGAGGCCATTTAATACAGTACCAAATTGAGGCCAATTGGCATAAGCATTAAACCCATCGAACATATTTAGGCTTCATCTGACATATAGTATATAAATTTGAGAACAAAAATGGCCAAAGGATTTAATGCAAAATTTGGCCCCTTGGCTAAATATGGAATACCTTCTAAATCAACTGGCAGGTCTCCCAAGGGTGTGCTGTAAATAGTTGCTCTGGTGAGTGCACATTTTGGAGTGTAATAATGATGTGATGGACCAAGTAGAAACACTCGAGAACTGAAATAATAAATTCATCACAAATTAGGAAAAGTCAAGGTAAAAGGCACAAATACACCTTACGACACTAAAAATTATCACAAGAAGGCTTAATATACCATGAATCTGATTATCAGATATGCAACCTAAAAGTTCATGAGCTTTTTTCTCATCGACATGAAGCTGATCACCAAATAATAACATAAAAGCAGTTTGACACAGAGATGCATTTCTATAATTTTATTTCCTTATGGCATCACATTTAACATAAAAGAAACTATAAGTTCAACTCACATGTTCGATGGGTCAATGTTAGCAAATGAAAACGCTGCACACCGACCAGAATATGAGTAGCCAGCATGCCTGCAGTTGCAGGTGATGAAGTTCATAAGGATTTCTCAAAATTAAAGTTTTGCAACTAATGCATATTGATTATTGAACCAACTTACGGTGCAATTACACCCCTAACATCAGGAGACTTAGCTATACCAGTTGCTGCAAGCCATCCACTGAGTTCATTGTCTAGTTTGTTAGCTGGAACGGGACGTTGATGGTTTTGTCAGATCAGTCAGTCCACAATGTGCTTTGACATCAACATTTGATATCAATAGACATTGAAGACAATTTAAAGGCATGCAATTCGAAGGAGATGACTTTTCACAAGAAAGATACCAATTTGGTACATGTAATGTCACATGATGCAGGATAATTTTTCATTCAGTTTGCAAAGAACAAGAAACCTCAAATATTATCTTATAGATGCTTCAACTCTAGTAATCATTTATTGCTCTCAGCATGCGAATATGCTTATTTATTATTAATCGTCATAAAAATTGAAACTTGGTTTCATCCTAATCCGAAAAGGTACCAAATTTCTTCAACCAAAAGGATGAAAAATAAAATCGCAGCCACTGACAAATGAACCGAAGCCCATGAATTTGACTCACTATGTCAAACAAAGCATCGAAATCCCACCAATTTCGAGAAGAAATTTCGATCAAATAAACAGGAAACGAGTCAAGGTCAATCTTTCTTCCCCCAATAAAAAGGGAGCGGGCCAGAAAGGATCACGGAACTACCGTCGTCGGTGTACCACGATCCGGCGTGCGCCGCTCGCCGGACCTTCTCCATCGACGAATATATCGGCCAAAGGCGAAGAAAAATTTCAGCTTTTTTCACTCTTCCTGCTGCTTCTGGTCTACCGTGAGACGAAAAAGAGAAACTACGCGAGTTGGGAGGGGAGAGAGAGCGGCGGCGAAGATGGACCACGATAAGAAGATTTTGAACTGCCGCTAGGGGCACGATAATGCGGTTAGGATCCGGTGCAAGGTCAACAGTAAGAGGACTTTGTGAAACGCAATCGGATGCGAAGGAACTTGTAATCTGGACGGTCGGAAGCGAAAGCGATTGCTTTCTGGACTTTTGTTCGGCTCTCTTTTCTTCCCTTTTTTTTTACTTTTGTAAGGAATCTCTTCTGTATTTGCGTCGGTAGCACGCTTTTATTTTTTATTTTCTGGGTTTTATTTACATGCAATCATTTATTTATTAATGTTAATGCTAAAATGATGAGTTATTAAAATAAGACGAACCAAAATTTAATGGTGTAAAAGATAGGAAATAAAATGAGGCAGGGAATACCAAAATGAATCCTTATTAGAAAGATTGACAAATGCGTTAAATTTATCAAAGTTAAAAGTTTCAAATTTAATATTTTTTCAATCAAATTCGACGAAGTGATATGAATAAATTATCCTTAACGTGATCATTCAGAAAATCACTATTAGAACCTAGAGAGCTCAAGATGCAATTCTCACTATTTAATTATGCCGACCATATTAGATTTAGTATTTTTTACTTGACAATTTGATCTAAAAAAGGAATTATTATTTTTCGAATTGATCTTTAAAATTAAAACATCGTCCCAAAATTATTTTGAAAAGATAAAAATCATCCTCTAACGGATCGATTTTTTCGAGTTCGAGTGGTTTTGTTAGAGCCTTAATTTTATATAATTATATTTTAAATATATATAATAAAATAAATTAATATAAAAATATTTAATTTTATATTAAATAAAATATATGCTAATAAAAAATTAAATTAGAATTTGATAATGTGATAGAAAAGTATGAAATTTTATACAAAAAATATTATATTTATAATAAAAAAATTGATAACATATGTATTAATTATATAAATAAAAAAATAAGTTCCACGGGCCTTATGATTTTTCGAATTAGATCTTCATATTTTTCTTACTTCCCTGCAACAATTTGATCATTATCGTTATCGTTTCCCTCGTGTTCAGATATCGAATTGGGTTATTAGGTGGAAAATCATCTTCATGAAATTTTACCATCGAGTTCACTCCGGGCCACTATTAGTAGAGAAATGAAATCTTTGCTACGAACAAAAATTGAAAAAAAATGTTAATATCCTGGGGATCCTAAAAAGTTGAGTTGAGTGATCATATTAACATACTAAAAGAATAACATTGCTAATTTAGGTCATCCACGTTTTATATAATTTTTTAGATTTTTATATTAATTTTAATGATCAAATTAACAAATTACTTATATAATGGATAAATTTTTCTAGTGATTTGATCCTTAAAAACTTGAGATCTGAATATTCGTCGTCAAGCAATGCTAATATTTTTGGGGATAAATTATGGCGAATATTCTCCAATTTTGATGTTTGCTCAATGATACTCTCAAACTTCAATTTGTAATATGAATGTCCTCCATCTTTTAACTCGTTTCATCCAATGTCTTCTTTACATGCGATCGATTGTCTCCTAGTCGCAAAGCTGACGTGGCGCTGATGCAGTGCTGACACGACATCTTTTTTTCTCTCCACGTAAATATGACAATGACGTGACAATATTAAAAAATAAAAAAATTTGCGCCCTCCTTTTGCGACCACCAACGGTCGCCGGAGGGAGGCAGTTTGCCGAAGCTCCGCGATCGGGAGATGACCGATCGTAGGTAAGGAGGGCATCAGATGAAATGAGTTAAAATATGAAGGACATTCGTGGTACAAAGTGAAGTTGAAAGATATAACTGGGAAAGCATCCAAAATTGAATGGCATTTGACATAATTTACCTTGTCTTTGGTGTTGAAACTTGGGTTCTTAGTTCCTGCTTTATCTCTTATTGTTGAAATTGGAATGCAAAATTAAAATCTCAAATCATCAAGATATTTTTCGCTTCAAACATTTTAGTTTTCATAGATATGATAGGCAAAGTTCTTATATCTTTATTACTTTTCTTCCAATATAGAGGGAAGAAAATATTAATTAACGAATTATTCACGTTAACATTTTAACGCCGAGCAGGATGATAAAATATAATTGGACACTTGTGGACAAAAATACATGTAGTCATTTTTCTATATGATGATGAAGACGTGGATTATGTGAGCGCATGCAAAAATGTTCAACTGGAAAAGCAACTGCAAACTGGTCGAATGAATAAAGTTTGCAAAACTTTATTAATGGATCGACAACATTAGAAAAATAAGTGAAGTTGGATGAGAATGAAATACCCCATTACTCTTTTCTTATTTTCTTTTTTGATGCACTATTATTAGTAAGGGGATAAGGACTACTGCTTGGTCAAATCCTTTCTCATATATATAAGACATTGTTTGATGCATTCGACATATAAAAATAGGCATTGTTCAACAGTTGTTTATACTGCACAAAATGAAAAAAATTATTCGCAAAGTTTTGAACCGATTCCAATCGAGTCAAAAGAATCGCTTAAGCACTATTTGGATGACAAAACTTGAATAGAACTTGCTCAAGTTCTGTCAAACAGGACATGTGAAAGTTTCCATCACGTGATGGAGAGTATAACTTTTTGGGCAAAAATTCTTCCCAAAAAGTTCTCAGTCGATGTGAGAACTTCGCGTGGCGCCGAACTTCCCACATGAGTTTCTCTCTCATCTTCTATCTCCTTCCTCTCCCTCTCTCACTCTTTCGTCGACATAATAAGTGATGAGGCAGTGCTTGCACCGTAACAACAATGGTGGAGTTCCCGACATGTGCTCCCCTAATGTTCCTCCTCGGGGGAGGCTTCTTCTTGTTCATAACCTTTTCCTTTTGCATCTCCTTTTTAACAACCACCCTATGAGCGTCAGTAGGACATTTGAACCCTGCAACACTACTGATGCTTATCTCGGTGCTCCTCCTAGCGTTACTTGGTTTGTCATTGCGGGAGGAGAAGTATCCCCTCACGGATCGAGTTCCAAAGAAGCGAATCGCTCCTCTGAGCTTGACATCTCGTCCAGTGACTCCTCCATGGTAGGCTACGAAGAGTGCAAGTGGCGCTGGGTGCTTCCTAGTGGAGACGACGGCGAAGGTGAATGCACGGTGGCCAGCGATAGGCAGGTGAAGTGCATGACCAGCCTGAGCTCCCCTATCTTCTTCACCCCGGTTGTGTGGAGGGCGACGAGTCCATGCCATCTGCTCGAAAAGCCGATGCTCTGCCGCCATCGTCTCCCTCTTGTGCTGTCCCATCGTCGCTCGTCGCTACGTAGTCTTGTCACCAGAAAGGAGGAAGGAGAGGGAGGACTTCCATCCACCGGAAGGAGGAAGGAGAGGGAAGGAGGAAGGAGAGGGAGGGCTTCCAGCTGATGCGGTCGTAGTTTCTGGGGAGAAGGTGAAGGAGAGGGAGAGCTTTCGGACATCAATCTAGACGAATGTGCGTTCCAAGGGGTGACCCAGTAGGGGATGACGACGTGCATGATGTCAACGTCAGTGAGGTGCGCCTTCACGAGTGTTCTGCATCCATGGCAGCATCGCCCCGACGCCGGCCTTGGTTGGCAGTTCAAAGTTGGACAAGACATCTCCTTCATCTAAACTTAGTTTGATAATGATGGAAGTTCATCCAAATAGGGAACATAACTTTACGAGATTTAATCATCAAATCAACATCAGAAGTTCTCGTTGATGGAGAACTTCAACGAGAACTTCTTCCAAACAGTTGACGAGAACTTCATAGTCTTGTCAATAAATTTCGAGAACATTGGGGAACCATAGTTCACCTATCCAACACACACCCTGTTTCCCCACTTTGTGCATCCGGTGAAAAACTTTTCCTACACCGAATTCTCGTCGTCGTGTTGTTGCCTCGTTTGATTTGCCAAGGCGTCTCCATTGCCACATTGTTGTCTCATCTGATATGTCGAGACGTCATAGTCATCATCCTTGCGCTGCTACCTCATCTAATATGCTAGGACATCATCGTCGTCGCCATTGTTTCTTCGTGTTCGATTGCCATTGTTGTCATCTAATCGCCCGACTGCCTTTTTTTAGTTCGTCGAATGCAAATGGGACAACAGTCCATATATGTGGAAAAGGATTTGACCGGCGCAGTTCTTATCCCTTATTAATAAACTATGTTTGTTGGTCTTTTTCGTTTTCATCTTGTAACCTTCGTCTTACTGCATTAAAAAGCAAACAAGAAAAGAGCAGAAACTATTTATATTTCTTTTATAATAAGTTAATTTATTTCTTTTATCTTAATACTATATTTCTTAGATAGTATGGATATGATATAATTCATTGTTTGATAAAGAAAATGATATAATTCTTAGATAGTATGCATATTTATTATTATCTTTGAAGAAAATGATAACTTGAAATATAAAATAATTATTTATTCCACTCAATTGTCTTTTCCTTTTATTTTTTTTCGCATAACCTTTCTCCCCCATCTCTCTCTCTCCCTCCCTCCCTCCCTCCAGAAAATAAGATTGGTAACTATATTAAAGGATAAATTACGCCAAATGTCCTCCGACTTTAACGTTTGATCAACTGCTACATTCTAACTTTAATTTATAATACGAATGTTATTCATCTTATAATTTATTTCATGGAATACCCTTTCGACTGGGAATACCTAATTTTCCGATCACTCCGCTGACGTGGTGACACAATCTCTCCTCTACGTGAGCAATAATTCGACATAACATCATTAAGAAAATTTTAAAAAAATAAGGGATGCGTTGCTCTAGCGCACCGACGAAGGGGGGGGGTCGCCCCCCTCTGCGACCTCCGACAAGGTCGCCCCCTGCCCGTGCTGACGAAGAGCAAAGGTGGGGGCCACCCTCCACCTCCGGCGAGGTCATAGAGGTGGGGTCGAGGCTTCCTCCCTTTGCTCTTCGCCGGAACCCCCCCTCTTTGTCGGTGTGTTGTCAAAGCTTGAGGGGTGACGCATCCCTTATTTATTTTAATTTTTTTAATGATGCCACGTCGGATTTTTGCTTAGGTGGAGGAGAAATAAAATTATTAGGTGGATGCCACGTCAATAGAAGACCGGGAAAACACCGATAATAGATTAAGATGATAGTGGGTGAAACAAGTTAAAAGATAGATGATAGTCCTGATATAAAGTAAAGTTGGAAGGTAGCGCTAGGAAAATGATCAAAATTAGTGGGCACTTGACGTTATTTACCCGTATACTAAACTAAAGTAAAAAAGTTATCTCAATATATTTTCTAAATGTTTATACATTAAATTTTCTAATGACTCTCAAAATCTAACCTACTACCACTTTATCTTCCTTTTAGTGTGTGTAGAGACAAAATCCATCAACTCGCCATTTATAACACCATGATAAAAGAAGTCAACCAATGGATCTTTGTGCACTAACGCAAATTCATTATATCACCAAAAAATTGAGCAATATCCAGGAACGTAAATTTCGAAAATGATCAAATCATCTTTTAAAAAAAAAAAACTGGATTATATAATTTCACCAGTACAAATCATTCAACAAATTGGACAACCAATTCCAAAGGCAAAGGAAATATTGGATGTCTAAAGTATTCAAGCCTAGGGACTTAATTAAGGTGTGCTACACATATATTATTATTTTTAAGTAATGCGTATATGCATTTTTTTTAATAATGTGTATACTTGCAACTCATTTTAAAAGAATGATTACACATATAGCCATATTAATCCAATAAAATAATATATCTTTTTCAGTTTGCCATTTTAACTGGAAATTGTTCCTCGTTAACTTTTATATTGTACTAGGTACATTTTTTTATATTTATTCTTTTTAAGAAAAATAAAAAATCTCCTTTTAGTTCTTAATATTTCAAGTTGCAACCTTTTTTTTTTAATTTTGTTTTGCCTTTTAACCCACGCGACGCGCGCGCGCGCCCCGGAGGAAGACAACCTTTTTATTCGCTCCCCATTTTTGGCGCTCTTCTTCTTCCTCGCATCTTTCCGGTCGCGTCCTCTGCGTTCTCCGACAAGGGAGCCAAAGAGTTTCCGAGGTCGAAGAAAGGAGAGAACGAGGTCAGCCCATTTCCGAGCTCGACATTTGAGGCATCGAGGAGTTTTTGATTCAGAGGCATTCAATTTGTTCCAGGGATTGAGGGAGAAAAAAGATAGGGACAGGGACCTTTCACGCAATCCCGAGGTGTTTACATTGGAAGTTGCTCATTTTTCCTCTCATCATAGAGATTTGGATGAAGTTTGTGGAAGTAGGGACGTGGATTGCATTGGTTCCGAAAAGATACGTCTTTTCTCCCTTTTCTTCCTCTTCGTGTTGTTTGAATTATTTGTGGCACTTCTTCTGACATTTTAGTAAACAATTGGATCTTTGTCTCCAAATAAATTTGATTATTAGTGGTATGTATAGAGTTCTATTTGTAATCAGAAGCCACAATTCCATTGCAATTCTCTCGGTTGGGGAATGTTTGAGGTTATTCTTCTTGGGTTTGATAGAGAAGGCGGAATCTTCGTTGCGGGACAAGGGTTTTTCCAGCTCGTTTCGACGATTTGGGAAAACCCGCAACACCCGTCGGCTCTCGTTTTTGTTGTCTTATTGAAGTCTTGCCCATTCTCAACAGCTAATTAACGAGTAGAAAATTGAGGGAGATAAAATTGATCTTTCATACAAGGAAATCCATTCTTTTCGAAAACTGGAGATGGGTAAGTCTTCAGGAAAGAAGAAGAGACCAGGTTCAGCAGGGAAATTGAGTGAAACAAACTCTAGGAACAGCAGGTCCAGTGATTATAGCCCCAAGGACTTCGATGATGATGTAACAAAATTCATGGACATGGCCCAGGACATGAAAGAGGAAGGTAACAGATTGTTCCAAAAGAGGGAACTACGAAGGTGCACGCTTCAATTATGAGAAGGCGATCAAGTTGCTACCCAAGAATCACATTGATGTTGCATATCTCCACAGCAACATTGCTGCTTGTTATATGCAGATGGGTCCTGAGAAGTGCCAACGAGCAGTCGACGAATGCAACCTCGCCCTCGAGATCTCACGCCCATGTACAGCAAAGCTCTTTTGAAGAGGGCAAGGTGTTTTGAAGCTTTGAACAAATTTGACTTGGCTTGCAAAGATGTGGAGCTTGTTTGAGTTTGGAGCCCTACAACCTCACTGCATTAGAGATTTCAGAAAGAGTTAAGAAATCTATGGAGAAGAAAGGCATAAAGTTGGATGATAAGACAATTGTTTCACTTCCTGAAATTGTAGTTGTAAAAGAAAAATCAAAGAAGAAGAAGAGCACAAGACTGAGGAGAAAATTGTCCTGGAAGAGGAGAAGCAAAATGACAAGAAGCAACACGAAGTTAACGAAAAACATGGAAGGGGCGCTAAACTGGTTTATGGTGAAGACATAAGGTGGGCGCAATTACATGCTAATTGCACTATGTATCAGTTGAGGGAAACAGTTAGTATCAAATTTCCAGGCTTGAAGGCTGTCCTTATCAAATACAAAGATAAAGAAGGTGATTTAGTGACTATTACTACGTCAGAAGAACTAAGGTGGGCAGAAGAATCCACTGATCCCCAGGGTTCACTGAGGTTGTATATCATAGAAGTCAATCCTGAACATGAACCATTGGTTGGAGAGGAGATAAATGTTCCATCAAGAATATTGAGTCGAAAATACATAGTATGTCCGAATATAGTGTCAGAAATGATTATGAAAATATTTCTCCTGCTTATGTGGACAACTATATTATTCAATTTGCTCGGTTATTCAAGAACCATGTTGGCTTTAACTCAGATGCATGTTTGAATCTTCATGAGGTCGGAATGAAGTTTTATAGTGAGGCACATGGAATGAGACAATCACAGACAGAAGAAGCACACAGAAATTTTTTGAAATTGCAAAGGAAAAGTTTCAGGAGATGGCTGCTCTGGCCTGTTTAATGTGGGGGAAACGTTCACATGTCTCGAGCTAGGAAAAGGTTGAGCTCATCTGAAAATGCTTCTAGGGAATCATTACTTTGAGCAGGTTAAAGTCGCATATGAATGGTCTCCAAGTTGGAGTATGTTAAAGCAGGACAACAATATGAAGAGGGCACTGAGAATTAAATCAGACTTCTATGAGGCCCTTCTTGCTCTTGGGGCAACAACAGTTTGAGCAGGCTAAGCTTTCATGGTGTTACGCAATTGGAAGCAACGTAGATCTGGAGACATGGCCTTCAAATGATGTCTCTAGAGCTATTCAATAATGCTGAGGATAATAATCGAAAGAGGGATAGAAATGTGGGAGGGACATTGAAGAACAAAAATTGAAGGAGCGATCTAAACTAATGAAGAAAGGCTTCTGTTTCAAAAAAATAGGTTTGGATGATTATTTCAAAGAGCTGGTCACCAGCTGAAGTAGCTGAACGATCTTCTAACATGAGATCTCAAATAAATATATTATGGGGTACTATGCTTTATGAGAGATCCATTGTGTGAGTTCAGGATTGGTATTCCGACTTGGGAAGAATGCCTTATGGCCTCTATAGAGAAATTCAAAGTTGCAGGAGCTTCCCCAAGTGACATTTCCGTCATGATAAAAAATCATTGTGCCAATGAACCACACCAGAAGGTGAATTTGTTTCTTCATGAAGCATTTTTCCTCACTCAACTAGAAAAAAAACACTACAACATAAGTTTGTCTCACTTTCATGGTAGTAGGGATAAACCATCTTGAAAAGTAGATGTCCCTTGGACCTGGTATGCATCCCTAATCAGTGATCCTTGAGTAAGATAAAGCTTTAACTTAGCTTGCTAAATGTTCTGAATGAGCTGTCTGATATCTTGTCATCCAACTATATTTTTATAATAGAAATTTTTTGTTGTACCGCTAATTCATGATTTTCATGTCATTGATAGAATGGGATGATATGATACCAATGATAATGCTAAGCAAAGATAATCATTTCTGTCTTATAATCCGAAATTATTTACTAATATAAACTACAAGAATGGTCATTCTTAAGCAAAATCTAGAAGGTTTCTAAACCGAGAGTATTTTCAAACATTTATCTTTGCCTCCATTTCATGTTTTATGGAGTACCCATACCTGATATAACGTGCATTAAGAATGTCCTTTGGATTGTCCTCAAAAGAATGTCCCTTGGATCGTTTTTTGTTTTAAGTGGCAATATTATTCACTTTTAACTTTCAAATTAACATCCAGAGTCTCTATTAATCAGAATTGCTAATTTCTTAACTTTTTTTCAGGTGTTGGGCTTCAAGATTGACGAAATAATTCAGGCATGGAACGAGATGTATGATGCTAAAAAAATGGTTTAAGTGGAGTGTTCCATCTTTTAGACTGGAACCATTACTTCGTCGAGAATCCCGAAGTTGCATCAGATGATGGAGCATGTTTAAGAGGCGCTAGAAGCATCCACAAATTGATTGGTATTGAAGAGGACTACAAAAGCATTCATTGCTTTAACTGAGGTTGCACCTAGGTAATTTTTGCATTCATCAGTTGGTTAGTCGGTTTTTGCTGTCTAGCAGCAGATGTTTATGTTTCAATTCTTCAGATGTTACAAGATAATTGATATTGTTAGTTCTGTTGTGCATGAATGGCAAAGTAATAAAGAGATTTTATTTATTATGTAAGTATTTTTTGTTGTGGTCGGATAAATCCTCAACTTACTTAAAATTCTGTGTAGTGCATAAAGTATATCCTACTACCACATTGTATCTTATTTTTTCCGTACAACAACAACAACAACAAAGCTTTATCTCACTAGGTGGGGTCGGCTACATGGATCATACGACGTCATTCCGCTCTATTAGTAACTATATTCGTTGATCCATGTTCATAAGATTCAACAAAGTCTTATTTTTTCCGTAAACGGAAAATAATTTGTTGAAGTGAACAAGAGCACAAATTAATCCTATATCTGTTATGATTATTGTATTGTTACTTATATTTCAGTTTCACAGTTTTCTTTTCATGTGGTGTCAATATAACACTTTGTATGATATCCTTACCGCATATATGTCATATGGCATGACATTTACAGAAAGGCGCTCAGCAGTCTTAACATCCTGCCATTTTTTTATACTTGCTCTTAAGAATAGCATGAATTCCTATGTTTGTTTCTTGTAAAATATTCAACTGGTTACCATATATAATATTATACCAATGTACATATCACATATATATATGTGTGTGATTTAATATGTCACGTGCATCATTTGTTGTGATACCATGCTATGCCTCTTCTATAGCCGTCCGACCTCTCCAATGGTTCTAGATTGTCAACAATTGAACTTTATAAATCATTTCATATTTTTCTTATAGTTTACTTTATAATGTTCTTATCATGGACAACTTCCCTAATGAACGAGAATGGCCGCGCCACAGTCCTCCAACGACCAATGGAAAGGCTTCACCACCTCCAGCAACAATGCCTCATCACATCATGAGTAATCAAGCGCCAAAGATTCCACAAAATGATCACCTTGTTCCTCTGCAGGTTTTTGACAAATACCACAGTGGTCCTGAATTATGGAGCATTTGCCAAAAAAGGTGGGTTGGAAGAACAATAAAAAAGTGATGCAGGGATAAGAACATAAAGCAGTAAAAGATAAGAAAATATGAAATTTGTATATAACAGAACCATTTTTATTTAATTTTGCTCTTCCTTGTTGCATTTCATTGATATATTGCCTACCGCCAAAACAGAAAAACCATCAGCACATCAAAGTTTGTTATTCTAAGCATCAACCAATAGATAATTGTGCCTGTTTGTTTGCATTGCCATTTCTACATCAATACAAAATGAATGTATTTTTTTCCTCCATTTTTTCATAATATCCGATGCTTTATTAGACGATATTATCAACCAATTATAGTATATCTAACACATGAAACATTCTGTCTCTGCAGATCTTTTGCTGCGTTGGCTTTGCTGGAACTGTTGTGTGTTCTTATATAGAGAAGTAATTTTGGTGTTTACAGTGACACTATAGCAGAAGGCCCTTCATGTTGCTCTTGGGGAGCCCCAATCTGCATGTATTATTATCTTCCACAATTAGTTGGCTGAATTCTGATTGTAATTTTGCCCTAAATATGAATACTTGATTGGAATCCCTTATTTTTTTTTTGCATTTCACATACTAAAAATGTAATGTTAATTTGATAGTATCTGAACTATAGGGGCCTCGAGCTCGTACTTCAAAAATTTCAACAAATTTTTTGGGAATTGACAATATTTCATAATACGAGAATTTTAAATAAAGCATGATTAAATAAAAAGAAAGAAAACAAATTAGTAGGAAAGATTATGTTTGGATTGATTTAAATATGAATGATTTAATAAATTAGGTAAAGAAGAGTAATTATGCCAACATGGTTCACTTATTTAATTGAATTTATCACATCACTTAATCATCTTAAAGCAATATGAAGATGATTTAAAGTCACTTTCTATATTTAAAATAAGCATAAAAAGCTGTTTTTAATAAAGATTTTGTGTAAAATTACTTCAGTTGAGGAACTCAATTACAGAAGTAAAATACTGAGTACGGAGTTGTTCTATTGGGTGGATTTGAGATCTTGCAAGACCCAATCGCATCTGCTCTTCTCTCCAGTTCCTTTGTCCACGTAAGGGTATTTATTGTCTTTTACATATTTATTTCCTCCAATCAAAATTAATCAAAGTCCCTCTCTCTCTCTCTCTCTCTCTTCGTTCTCTCTCACAGTCACAACATTTGACAAAATTTGGAAAGAGAGGGGGAGAGAGAGAGAACCCCCAAATATCTTTGATTCAATTTCTGATCGCTTTAGATCCGAAAAATTTTGTTGGCGTCCTTCGCCGGATCTACGTGAATCCCCTCGATCTGCTGTGTTCTTTGTTCATGCCCTAAGTAGCTGCTAAAGAACTGTTCTCTCTCTCTCTCTCTCTCTGCTCTCTCTCTCTCTCAGTCTCTCTCTTCTCTCTCTCTCTCTCTCTCTCTCTCTGCATCAAAAAACTCAAACACCATCAGCTCACAAAGATGAAGAAGAATGGGGCATACTCTGCCCTCTCCGTCGAGCTCCAACCCGCATCCCAAACGTTCGTGAGATTTCCAAGAAGGTCGAACTCCCCGAGGAAGATGACTTCGCCGCGCGGCCGCCGCCGATGACGCCGACCCTCGACGACCTCCCCCTCATGCACCTCGAAGCCGGACACGGGGCCGCTCCCGGCTCCGGCGTCTCTGGCGCGGTCTTCAACCTCGCCACCTCGATAATCGGCGCCGGGATCATGGCGCTCCCGGCCACCATGAAGGTCCTGGCCTCTTCGTCGGTTTCGTCTCCATCGTGGTCATGGGCGTCCTCTCCGAGCTCAGCATCGAGCTCCTCGTCCGGTTCTCCGTCCTCTGCAAGGCCCCGTCATACGGCGCCGTAGTCGAATCCGCTCTGGGCCGCCCCTGAGGCTCGTCTCGGAGGTCTGCGTCGTCGTCAACAACGCCGGGATCCTCGTCGTGTACCTGATCATCATAGGGGACGTCATGTCCGGCTCCGCGAAGCACGTCGGCGTCCTTCGACCAGTTGCTCGGACACGGCGAGTGGGATCACCGGAAACTTGTCGTCTTCGTGATACTGGTCCTCTTCCTGGCTCCCCTCTGCGCTCTCGAAAAGATTGACTCCCTTAGCCTGACCTCGGCCGCCTCTGTAGCGCTCGCGGTCGTCTTCGTCATCGTGTCCTGCATCATCGCCCTGGTCAAGCTCATCGAAGGCCAGATCACGATGCCTAGGGATGGGACCGGACTTCGGATCGAAAACAGCGATCTTGGACTTGATGGTGGTCATCCCTATCATGACCAATGCCTACGTCTGCCATTTCAATGTGCAGCCCATCTACAATGAGCTGAAGGGGCGAACGCCGCAGAAGATGTACAGGGTGGGAAGGATCACGACCGTCCTCTGTGTCGCCGTCTACGCATCCACGGCGATCTCAGGCTACCTGCTGTTCGGAGATGATACCGAATCAGACGTCCTGACGAACTTCGACAAGGATCTCGGCATTAGATTCAGCTCATTGCTGAATTATGTGGTGCGCATTGGGTATGTCCTCCTCATCTGATCTTGTCTTCCCTGTCATCCATTTTTCTCTAAGGCAAACAGTAGCTTCAATGGTGTTCAGGAGTTCCACTACTGAAATTAGTAGAAAGAAATCTCTGGGTCTCACAACTGTGTTATTGGGGATTATATACCTTGGGGTCCACTACCATACCGAACATTTGGGTGGCTTTCAAGTTTACAGGAGCAACCACAGGGATGCACTAGGCTTCATATTTCCGGCGGCTGATCGGCCCTGAGGTTAGATAAACAAGGGAAGAGCTTGGATCTTGGAGAGAGGTTCCTGGCATGGGTAATGCTAGCTTTGGCTGTGGTAGCCAGCATTTTGTAGAGTGGTGGGGAATGTATTCAGTATCAAAGATAACTCTGAGTAGTTCAACTGGTTAGAGTTCCTGGTTGCATAGGAATTAAACTTGGACAGATCAATTGATTCCTTACAGTGGGGACTTTCATCTGCTTGATCCCTGAAACACTACAATTAGCAGTTTCTTTTTTTTAAAAGGAAGCCGGTTGCTTCATTGTCATTACCACGTCTATGTGATTAAGTTAGTGCATTATAGGTCTGAGTTGCTCTACAGTAGGGGCCTTCCAGGGTTTGGCAACATATTTTTGTGTTTAGAATGAACAAAAGTGACAAGACTATTCATATTTCATACATTATTTGGAATTGGAAATGATAGATCTCTTCACTGATATTTATAGGGACACGTTTTGTGAGCATTGTTGAGCATCCTGAGTGACCCACGGACATTTCTGTAACTACATGTTTTTGTACTCGGGATTTGAGGCTACTATTGATCAATTAGAAAATATTTTTTTGACTTTGATCTGGCT